>JACEHZ010000668.1:0-419496 GCA_017893485.1 Hemerocallis citrina | reverse complement strand
CAAATACATCTTGCAAGTGATGCCATTAATTATCAACTAGAGAGATCGCTACAAGAGTTCGTGCTGATAATGTGTTGTAAATTAGATAGAGGTAGAGAGGTGTAGCCGAATTATCATATGGCTTTTCATTCATAGCATATATATAGGGATAAGGACAAAGCCAGAAACTTTTCGCCGGGGGGACGTAGCTAACAACAAATTCATACATTGTTCAATTGGCCTAAAAAAAAAATCAAATAATAGATATCATTTTGCATTGATCATCTATAAATTAAAGGTAGGAGTGAATCCAGTAATAAATTGTAGATTTGGAGAGAGATTGATGCTATTTTGGATATAATATTGGCTTTTGTAGAAATATTGGGCGGGCTAAAAGAGTGAAAAATTTAAAATGTATGGGATTTTCTATAAAGGTGGGAGTGTGACCAAGTAATAAATTGTAGATTTGGAGGGAGGTGGTTGCTATTTTGGATATAATAGGGGGTTTGCAAAAATATTGAGGGAGGGCTAAAAGGGTGTAAGTTTAAAAATGTAGGGGGGGTTTTGTAAAAGTGGGGGTGAATTTGCCTCCCCTGTCCCTACATGCCTCCGTCAAGTTAGGGTTAAAGCTTGATAGTGTGATTGGGCCGCCACCTGAATAAGTGGGCTTGGGCAGCTACCTTAATTGGTGGGCATCTACCTAATAGGTGGTCACCGTTTCACAACACAAACAGTTCTTTTTTAATCCAAAAAGATTTATTTTTATACAAAACCCTAGTTTCTCTATTATTTGATCAAGAATACAACTTTTCGTTAAAACCGATCGAATAACAACGAACCTTTCATAAAAACATTATTTTTATTTAAAACACTCAAAAACCCTATTTTTATAAACGAAATTTTTTTTTATGAATAAAATAAAACAAAAACCTTTTCATAACAAACCCTTTTTCTTCTTAACAAAACCCTAACAAAAATAATTTTTTATAAAAACTTGTAACTACTCCTGAGTTTTATAACTTAAAAACAACTAAAACTTGTGCCTTATTTCTTTTTTCAACAAATATAAGCTATATGTTTTCTAAAAGAAACCAAAACTTGATTTTCTCACAAAAAGGAGAAGAATACTAACGATTAAGAACAACTCGAACGTGTGCTTGTATTTTTACATGGCACAACACACACTTGCACCCATGCATCACTATATTCCATGCTTGGGAACCTTTAAACCAAGTTCAACCTTACTAATACATGATTTCATTTCCTCCGGGAAATATCCATCCGACGCATGCGACACATGACGGACAAATACATAACAACATCTTATATTTTATTTTTGTCCAGAACACAACATCTTGATTGCTTCTGTCACCCAGAATACACACTTAAATTTTTTGACTGAAAATTTTTAGAGAGAAATTTCAACCTGTCTATAACATAATACAATTGGTTTCATCCCAATCGGAGTTCTGGAACTCATGATATGTTTTTTTTACCAAAATATTGTGTAGTGTTGTTTTTTGTCAAAATAGATAAATAAAACCAACTTGTTTACTGCATAATGACACATCATATACCAATCGTTGGTTTTCAAAACTATCAGAGAGCTAGCAGATTGCAAGAAAAAATCACAAAATTAAGGTTGCTAGTGGGATTTGCGATAATAATTAAACTGAGGTCTCTAATCCCACCAACAGCTGCAGTTAAAATCAGTGATATTTGAAAATTAAATATCAGTGCTTCTCTATTTACAACTCTCAACATCACAACAACATCCCACACAACATCACAACATCTTCAAAATAAGAAAAAATCCAAACAACCCCCACTCCATATTCAAACAAAAGCAACACTTAAATATGGAAGTAAAGTAAAAGCATCCCACAAAATCAACTGTCTCCATCTCCATCTACACTCAACACTAGACCAATCAACAAAGTAAAAGAAAATTTTCTTGAACACCTACACATTACCAAAAGAGAATGATCTAACCAAATATCACAAAATATATCACAAACACAATATCTCCTCCCGCGGTGTACATGTTGGATTTTTTCACAAATGCATCACAATTTCCATAAAATGACAGTTCGAACATATCACAAGTCTAAACCATCATAACTCTAAGACATTACAATAAATCACAAATTATTACAAGATTATAACAATATCAAAAATTTTAACAACATCACAATTTATTTATGTCATGTGTCCGCGCCACCGATAGTAGAAGGCTCGGTGGAACTTCTCGGGTGTCGTCCACCACATGTTCGAGGTCCCTGTCCTCGACCACTTGTACCAGCAACATCATTCATCTTGTCCTGCATAAATAAATGACTTTTGTTAAATACATGAAAATAAACATATTTTTGAAACATAAAAAAGCATACAAATTACATGTGGCACAGTAGTACTACCCGAGAGTCTTCCACTCTGGCAACGACGCATGTTGTGTCCTCTTTCATCATATTTCGAACAAGTTAGCTCTGTGCGCGAGCCATCATTAACATCCATGTCATTATGAATGCATGTAGTTCTCAGCCAACCTTTCCTACATCTTTTAAGTCTTGCATTAGCTATGAGTTTCGGTCCACTTTTGACAGTGCAATAAGGTTGGTCGTGCATAGGAGAAAAGATGAGTATCCAAGTAAGTGCTACGGAATTGGTAGAATAATAGAATGGATCAACATAAGGTTGTTGATCAAGATCCTGAGCTGCACAAGCCGCTAGTGTATGAGAACATGGAGTGTGGTAGAGTTGAAATTTCTGAAAAGTACAAGTACGCGCTCCCAAATCAATAGTATGCAAATTTCCACCCTTTTGTTGCTTATTATCAACTCGAATACATGTTCTTACTTGAAGCACGTTAGGATTAGGATGAAACATTATAGCCAAATGCATATTAGCTATCTCATGCCGTATATCGAGAATTTCTTGAACTCGTGGAGCCCAAATCTTCCCTTCACTTATAAGCTTCTGTGTAGATTGACGATGTTCGGTAAAGTAAGAACTGAGAATATAGAATATCATCTTCACAATTGCCGACACGAAAAACTATGAACCCCCTTCAAAACAAAATTAAATTTTTTTGATAAATTCATAGCCATCATGACATATCGACGTCCTCCATCTGTAGCAAGTGCCCTCTTCTCGATTCATTTCTCCTCGAGCCAATTGACAGTCTCATTTTTTACCTTTTCAATCTCTGTCATTTGTTTCTGAAACTTTTTTGGTTGATTTTGATATGCAACCACCTTCATCTTATTCCTCAAAACCTTGTTACTGAATTCGCTAAAAAAATTGGTACTAAAATTTCGTATACAATAATGATGATATGCATGTGGCTCAAAATATGATCCATTTTGTATGTCCGTGCATGACAAGATACTCACATGATGATCAGAAATAACACATAACCGTTGGCAATCAGTGACAAAATATTGAATACAACTCATGAACCAAGCCAAACTTTCGATACTCTTTCCATCTACTATTGCAGAATAGAATGGATATAGCCGATCATTTGCATCGGGTAAAATGGCTATCAGTAAATAACTCTATATTTTCCATACAAATGAGTTCCATTAATACTAATAACATGTCTACAAGACTTAAATCCTTCAATCGAAGCTCCAAATGCCTAAAATACTGCCTTGAATATTTTCTCGCCGAGACCGGACGCAACCTTATCCCAATAGACATAAGTTTCTGGATATGATGCTTGTAGTGCTGATAAAGGAGTAGGAAACTTCGTATATGCTTTCTTAAATTCTCCAAACAACCTCTCAATATCTTTCTATTTTGCTCGCCAAACCTTCTTGTAAGAAATCTTATAATTGTATTGAAACATGACTATCTCAACAATTATCTTTAGTGTTATTCCTGATTATGCCTTCACAACATTCAAATTCAAATTTGAAACTAGCTTAGAAACAACTTTTTGTGGTCTTGATTCAATATGGGATTGAGACATGTATGTAGCCATTTCAATTTCTTCACCGTGAAATATATCTGCCCCTTTAGAATGATTGCACGAAATCTTCACATACAACCTGCCTTATCTACCACTTTGGGATTTGTTGCTCTTCCCTCTTCTATACGGACCTTTGGTGCCAATTTACATTTCATGGAATATAAACTTTTGGTCGATTTCGCTATGACAAATTCTTGATGTTCCCTAATGGATAATATCTTCACCGCTTGTTGCACATTATCCTTGGTTGAAATTTTTTGCCCAATGTACAATTCACCTGCATCGGATGAGCCACGTGACTCTTCACCAAAGTGATATACCCTCGCTTAACTCAGTTAATCGATTCAAACTCACGTATAGTTACACTCATGAATTGAGTCAGGGGGACCGAATGTTGGACATCATGTTGCACGTCATCAACGTCATTAACGTTATCATCTAGATGCACATCTTCTTCATCTTCATCGTCTTTTACGTCTTCCACGTCTTCTTCATCATCATCTTCTTCTAATAACTCGTTGCTAACAGTAGCATGATCAAATAATTGAATAATGTTTTCATTATTAACAAGAGTGTGTATCAAACTAAAATAACATGGTAACTCATATTTCGTGGGATTTGGTCGTGTTGGAATTTTAAACATGTCATCTTGTGGATACGACAATCTTACATGTGATTAAGGAGGAGGATTTGGACTCATCTCATGGATCAGCACTTCACATACAGGATTTGAAATATGAATAACATGTGACCGACCATTAGGAATCTTGATTTTCTCTATATATAACTCCAATGCAGTCCAACTAGAGTTTAGATCAAGTCATCTTGCAATCATGGCAATTAGAGTGTCATCCTCAATTATAGGCACCGCCATGAAATATTGTCATTCTCCTTTCCAGCTGCATACCGAGATAGGATTTTAATACTCCATTCACCTATATCCCAGTTAGTAATTTCATAGATCTTCTCTACTAGTCCTTGCTTTGTGATATTACGATGAGCCCAAACTATTTCCGGTTCAACACCTCTATGACAAGCCCTTAACTTTGGGTCTCAAAGTATTTCTCCCCATAATACAACCAAATAGGAACTTTGTAATCCATACCTATACATGAAGGGGCGAATTTGCGATTCATTATCCAATCACAAACATAACATAATTCCACTAATCTTAAGAAACCAAATATGAAGTATAAGAACCTATGCAAATTCTTATGAATCAGTCATTCACAACACCTTAGCTAATTTTGTTAATATATATTCAAATAAGCAATAATGCAATTTCAATGTCTTGGATATTTATGTTTTCCTTAAACAAAAAATCAATTTATACCCAACATTCACAAATATAATCCTCGAGAAACCAATAATCCCACCATGAAACAATGTCAATTGTTATAAAAGGTCAAAAAGGTAGAGTAGGGCATACCTAATATGAGGACCCAAATTGGTCGGAAGGCATTAGTGGCAACAACGAGATAGATGATGTGAAAAAATGGAGAAGCTAGGGTTTTGAAAATTGAGATATGGTTTTAGGATTTGGGAGATTTTGGATTTCTGATTTGGAGGAAGTTGGAGATGTGGAACTGTGGAGGCTAGGGTTTTGAAGGATTGGGGGTTGAGGAGGTCAGAGTTTGCTTTATGAGAAGTAGAAGTGAAGTGGAGTGAGAGATAGTGGGAGCTCGACCATTTAATAGCGGTCGGGTCCCACCTATGGCAGCTGTTGGGAACAGCGACCAACATATAGTCGAGGCCATTGTTCCCTTCATCAGACTCTTTGTAAAAAAAATTCTCATAAAGCAATAGCTTTTTAGAATGATCAAGTATTTCAATATGATTGAGACACGATCGTTATTCCCATCAGCGACTTCATATATACTATATCAAGTGACCGTTATTCCCATTAGCGATCTTCAAAAGGCATAGGCCACTGATGGGAATAGCGACCATTGTTGACGTGGCATTGACTGGCACACTGAGGAAAATAGTTTGAAAAGTGTTTTAGTTTGGAAAATAGTTCAAAAAGTGGCTTAGAACGGGGAAAAATTCAGCGAATTCAGCGACTTGGAAAGAAAATTGAAAGTCAGGGTTTTTCAAACTAAGAGTTTTTCTCATACAAACAAAAATCAATTTTTAATTTTGACCACTTTTTAATTCCAAAAATTCAAATAAAAATATAATAATTAACAAGGTTATCCCACATATATTTTCAATAATAAATCTCCAAGAATTACGAGCTAATGATCTAGAATTTCAAATCGGAAGACTTTATTTAATTAAAGATCCAATTTTCATTTCTACCAAAGATCAAACAAATCATACAAGTTTATTCGATTTACTTTATAGTTGATTTTTTGGGATTTTAAATTCCATTGCTTAATTCAATTAAATCATCCAAGGACGAGCCTAAAGCTCCGAGGCCACATATTCATTATTCAATGCATACACAAACATCACAAACATGCATAAGGACACAAAAAAGATAAACCCTTGTGTGATACTACAAGCGGGTTGATCTTACATTGGTTTAACAAAACAGTTGCAGAAGCGTTGTCCTTTGTAGCCATTGAACTCTTCACGATCAAACTCTCATAAGTGGTTGATTTTACAAGATGAGCAACTCCGCACATTATTCACACATTCAAAACCTCGGATCTGAACTTCAAGTAGTGAAGGGTAGAGAGTTAGAAAGAGAACTCCTTTGTCTTTCAGTGGAAACTAGGAGGAGATCGTATGGGTATCAAGCTCTCTAATTCTATTATATCAATGGAATATTGCACATCTTGTAGTACGACCTATGGCTTGTCATTGTACATCTCTCAACCTAGCCTCCACCCATCTATATATAGGGAGCCTCCACCCATCTATATATAGGGAGGCAAGGGGAGATCTAATCTAATGATTGGATATAGATCAAATGCCTTCACAAGGAAAGACATCCGTTACAAATCTTCTGGAGATTCATCTCTTGGTGGCTAAGCCAACACCCCTAGGGGTTGGTCGGCCGACTAAGAGAAGGGGCCCATCCGACTAACTGTTAGAAAGATTGGACCTGAGTGTACCAAGTGAACCTTTGGAATAGATCTGCAACAGGAAGAAAGTGAGAAGTGGCTCGAGGCGTGGGTTGCACTTTCTTTAAGAAACTATTTGGCCGATTCTGGAGATGAATCGTTGATCACCAAACACTTCTCCTGGGATACAACGAGCTTCTGATCTACAGTGCTGCCAAGACTCCAATTGCAGCACGTACCAACTTGCACCAGCAAAAACCGCAGAAAAATGAATTTTTTTTTTTGAGAAAATTTTGAATAATAGAATTGTTTTTTCTTTTCTGTTTTTTGTCTATCTTTTCTTCCCAAAGATAATCACATCTTATAGCTTGTAACCAGGAAGCTATAATGTGTGTGCATTAATCCAAAAAACGGCTATATAATGAATACCATTTAATTTTTGAAACTGCTATAACATAAAGTCTATTTAAGTATGAAACTGTTATATTTATTAAAAATGTTTTGAATTCTGAAAGTTCAAAAAAAAAAGGTTCTGTTTTTTTCTTTTCAATAGACCCCAAGACCCCCAAGGCCCTAAGGCCCGGCCCGGTCATAGATAGATATATATATATATATATATATATATATATATATATATATATATATATATCGTGTAGAATGTAGGAATTGAACCCCCAACCTCTTGTGAACTCAAAACTTTAACCGTTGGGCCATGAGACAGTATTGTTAACAAGATGAGTGTTTTGAATGTATACTCAATTCCAACAATCCCCCCACTTATATATTTAAAACACTAATTTTAAAAGAAGCGGTTTTTTTTTTTTTTTTTTTTTTTTCAAAAGTATAGAATCATGCATAAGTAAGGTGTCCGAGGACTTGAACCTTACATAGTGGACAGTCCCCAAAATGCAAGAATAATGAGTGATCTTCAGTCTTGAACTCATTACCCGTTTTTACATAGTGAAGGAAAACCACACGTGATTCTACCAGGTGCAAGTTCTAAATGCCAGCACATTCCGGCCTTGTGCTTATCCCAGTATAGGTGAATGTTTTTAGAGAATCAGCCCCATTCTCATAGAAGCGGCCACACTCCACAAACACCCCGGTGAGACTATCAAGAGTGCTCTTGTAGCTAGGCACTCCTCTCATTCAGAGATATAGTGCTCATTAAGAGCCAAGCTCATCCTTACTAACGCTACAAGATATCATGCACATACACATCAGGATGGACTAAGGAGTGGTAGAACTCCTTGGTTGCATGATTTCAATCACAGTATGGCTTGTTTTTCCCATTGAACCTATGTCTTGGGATCTCCAGTCGTATAGGTTGGGTTCCCACCAATTGTGATCCTAAATGGGCTTCAGTCCCATCCTTATCGATGTATTCCAAACTTTGTCTCGAGACAATCCTTTCGTCAAAGGATCTGCAAGATTACTTTCTGATCTAACAAAATCCACAGTAACAGCACCAGACGTGAGGAGCTCTCTCACCGTACTGTGCTTGCGACGAATCGCCAGTCTCTTACCGTTATAGTAAGCATTTTGTACTTTAGCAATGGCAGCAGTACTATCTGAGTGGATTAAGATCGGAGGTATAGGCCTATTCCATGAAGGAATGTAAGACAAGAGGTTCCTCAACCAGCTTGCCTCCTCACTAGCCGCAGCTAGAGCAACTAACTCAGACTCCATAGTAGAGTAAGTTAAAATAGTCTGTTTCTTGGACCTCCAAGAAACAGCACCACCAGCGATACTAAAAACGTATCCACTTGTGGCCTTGGAATCATCCGAAAATGAATTCCAATCTGCATCACTGAATCCCTCAAGGACAGCAGGAAATCTCTCATAATGTAGTCCTAAGTTCATGGTCTTTTTCAAGTACCTCATGACTCTGTCAATAGCATTCCAATGCTCAGAACTTGGACAACTCGTAAACCTACATAATACACCTACAGCATATGCAATGTCAGGTCTAGTGCAGTCAGTAGCGTAGCGAAGGCTACCAATAATACTAGCATATTCTTTTTGTCTAACTGCAGCACCAGAATTTTTCAAAAGTTTAACATGAGGGTCATTAGGTGTACATGCAGGTCTACGATCAAAGTAATTATATTTCTTCAAGATCTTCTCAATGTAATGAGATTGATCAAGAGTAATACCAGTTTCAAAACGTGAGATTTTCATGCCTAAAATAACATTGGCCTCACCTAGGTCTTTCATATCAAAATTTTGACTAAGCATAGTTTTAGTCTCTGAAATTAATTCAAGCGAAGAACCACAAATGAGTAAATCATCTACATATAGACAAAGCATGATGCAACTATCATTGGATGCTTTATAATAAAGGCATTTATCAACATTATTAATAGAAAACCCATTTGAAAGTAATAATTGATCAATTCTATCGTGCCACTGTTTTGGAGCTTGCTTAAGACCATATAAAGTCTTATTCAACTTGCAGACTTTGTGTTCCTGCCCTGGAATCACAAAACCTTCAGGCTGATCCATATAAAGTTCCTCTTCAAGTTCTCCATTAAGAAAAGCTGTTTTAACATCCATCTGGTGGATCATCAAGTTGTGCACAGCAGAAATGGCTAATAAAACTCTAATGGTAGTCACACGGGTCACAGGAGAGTAAGTGTCAAAGAAATCTATATTTTCCTTTTGTACATATCCTTTAGCTACTAGTCTAGCTTTAAATTTTTCAATTGTACCATCTGTTTTTAGCTTTCTTTTAAGAATCCATTTGCATCCTATAGTACGACTACCGCGAGGTAAGTCCACTAACTCCCAAGTACCATTAGAGGTTAGTGAATCCATTTCATCATTTATGGCTTCTTGCCACAAATCGGCATCAGGTGAGGTTAAGGCCTCATTGATAGAACTAGGATCAGATTCTAGAGCATATACAACATAGTCATCACCAAAATCTTTAGTAGTTCTAGCACGTTTGCTTCTACGTGGCTCAGAATCTAAATCAACATTAGCATTTGTACTAGTTTGAGGAATGCCAGAGGAAGTTGAGGGTTGTGAACCCCCACTACTACCCCCACTGTTCCTCAATAAGTAAGGAAATTTATCCTCATAAAAATCAGCATCTAAGGATTCAATAATCACATTATTATTTAAGTCTAAAAATCTGGAAGCCTTACTGTTATCTGCATAACCAATAAAAACACATTCATATGCCCTACTTGCAAGTTTGATTCTTTTAGGGTCAGGTTTTCTGACATATGCTAAACAACCCCAAACTCTAAAATAATCAATATTAGGCTTTCTACTTCTCCATAATTCGTATGGTGAAGTATCAGAGGATAGATGTGGAATTCTATTTAAAACATGACATACCGATAAGAGAGCTTCACCCCATAAAGATTTGGGTGCTCCAGAACTAATAAGCGAAGCAACTACCAATTCAGTAAGAGTTCTATTCTTTCTTTCAGCTTTTCCATTAGATTCAGGTGAATAAGGTGCAGTAGTCTCGTGAATAATTCCAAATGATGCATATAATTGTTTAAATTCATTGGAATCATATTCTGTACCTCTATCACTACGAAATCTCTTAATATTTCTTTCAAATTGATTATGCACTTCAGTTACATATGTTCTAAACATATCAATTGCTTCACTCTTATGTGCCATAAGATAAACATGAGTATAATTTGAATGATCATCAATAAACGTAATGAAATATCTTTTACCATTTCTGGTTAAGGTTCCATCCATCTCACATATATCAGAATGTATCAAGTCTAAAATTTTCGTTTCTCTAGCTACACTTCTATGTGAAGTTTTAATTATCTTAGCTTGACTACAGGATGTGCATTTTTCAAATTCATTTAAGTTAACTTTTGGTATCATGCCAAGTTTGCTCATATTACTTACCAATTTCTTGTTAACATGACATAGTCTAGAGTGCCATAAATTAAAAGAAGACAAAGAGTAAACAGAAGCATTATTCTTATTCATTTCAATACTGAGTTTAAACATCCCATTACAAGCAAATCCCTTTCCCACAAAAATCTCATTTTTAGTTATAACATACTGGTCGGATCCGATGCTCTGATGAAAACCAGCCTTGTTGAGTAGGTATCCAGAAATCAAGTTCTTCCTCATATCAGGAGTGTGCAAGACATCCTTGAGGGTAACAGTCCTGCCAGAGGTGAACTCCAAGTCCACCTCTCCAGTGCCCATCACATTAATACAGTGTGAATCACCAAGTTGCACTTTTTGACCTTCAGTCTCCTTATAAGTTTTGAACCAGCTGCACTCATAGCAAACATGCCTAGTAGCGCCCGTATCAGCCCACCACCCATCGGTTACACCGACCATGTTGATCTCAGTAATCATAGCCACTAATGGCCCTTCGATAGCATTTGCCTGTGGTGCAGGCGTACGCGATCGGCAGTTCCTAGCGATATGTCCAAAGCGATGACACTTCCAACACTCGATAGGATCTGTTCCATTGTTGTTGGTTTGGGCTTGCTGGTTATTTGTCTTATTCGGATTCTGACGTCCATTCTGACCATTCTGACGAAAGTTCGAATTGAACTTCCGACTAGCATTCTTCTTGAACGGCTTGTTCTTTGGTATCAAATGGACCTTCGCTTTGTTCTGTTGAACAAGCAGGACTTCTTCTTTCTGATCTTGCTTTCTGGATTCCTCCTCAACTCTAAGCCTAGTTATCAGATTCTCCATGGTCAGTTCCTTTGATTTGTGTCGTAGGATGTTCTTGTAGTCTTTCCAACCAGGTGGTAACTTGTCAATCATCACAGCTACTTGAAATTGCTCATCGAGGGGTATTCCTTCTGAAATGATCTCATGAGCAATATGTTGTAACTCGTGTGATTGAATAGTTACCAGCTTGTCGTCGACCATGGTGTATTTGAGGTAACGACTGACTGCGAATTTCTTCGAGCCAGCCTCTTCAGTGTCATATTTCTTCTGTAGGGCTTCCCAAACAGATCTAGCTGTATCGGACTGTAAGTAATAGTCATACAGTTCGTCGGATAGCCCATTTAAGATGAAGTTCCTACATTTAAAATCGGCATCCTTCCATTCTGCTATGTCATCTAAAATTTGTTCATTATCATTGGCATCAACAGGTTCTGGGTTAGGCATTACAGGGCAGTCATGGGTAAGAACATGGGCAACTTCTTTAAGCGACAGATAGAAAAACATTTTGTTCTTCCATCGCTTAAAGTTCAAGCCAGCAAATTTTTCTGGTTTGTTGGTTTCATATTTGCGGTCAGAAACTAAAGCCATTACAGATCACGAAAATAGTTTCTTAAAATTGTTAGAAAGATTGGACCTGAGTGTACCAAGTGAACCTTTGGAATAGATCTGCAACAGGAAGAAAGTGAGAAGTGGCTCGAGGCGTGGGTTGCACTTTCTTTAAGAAACTATTTGGCCGATTCTGGAGATGAATCGTTGATCACCAAACACTTCTCCTGGGATACAACGAGCTTCTGATCTACAGTGCTGCCAAGACTCCAATTGCAGCACGTACCAACTTGCACCAGCAAAAACCGCAGAAAAATGAATTTTTTTTTTTTGAGAAAATTTTGAATGATAGAATTGTTTTTTCTTTTCTGTTTTTTGTCTATCTTTTCTTCCCAAAGATAATCACATCTTATAGCTTGTAACCAGGAAGCTATAATGTGTGTGCATTAATCCAAAAAACGGCTATATAATGAATACCATTTAATTTTTGAAACTGCTATAACATAAAGTCTATTTAAGTATGAAACTGTTATATTTATTAAAAACATTTTAGATATATATATATATATATATATCGTGTAGAATGTAGGAATTGAATCCCCAACCTCTTGTGAACTCAAAACTTTAACCGTTGGGCCATGAGACAGTATTGTTAACAAGATGAGTGTTTTGAATGTATACTCAATTCCAACACTAACAGTATATTTGTATAGTTATTTGTACTAGTATCATGCACGTGCGATGCACGTGGAGGAAGAAGGAAAAAGACAAAAAAAAAGGAAAATAATTTCCAAACTGATCCACCGTCGAAAATATTTACCAAACTGGTCCATTTCGAAAATATGCATGTGCGATGCACGTGGAAGAAGAAGGAAAAAGACAAAGAAAAAGGAAAATAATTTCCAAACCGATCCACTTTCGAAAATATTTACCAAACTGGTCCACTTCCGAAAATATTTACCAAAGTGAGTCATTTTGTCAACACGTGCAGCTGCACGTGTTGGCTTCAAAATGACAAAATGAAAAAAAAAAAAAGAAAAAAATTGATGACAAATACCACTAAGGCCTTCTCCCATTATAATAGTAGAGATTTACCAAACTGGTCCACTTCCGAAAATATTTACCAAAGTGAGTCATTTTGTCAACACGTGCAGCTGCACGTGTTGGCTTCAAAATGACAAAATGAAAAAAAAAAAAAAAGAAAAAAATTGATGACAAATACCACTAAGGCCTTCTCCCATTATAATAGTAGAGATATTGGTGTATAAAGTGTGTTCATTTAGTAGTGTATAAGAGTGTCGATGTAGCATTAATAAAAAACAAATTAGTATTTGCTCATATTTGACAACGTAGTAATAATGGTAATCAATAAAAAAAAGGATCATACTGCTAAAAAAGGTAAACCAGAATTAAATAAAAGAAAAGACTGTAATGCCATAAAAAATTTAATGGCCCTATTTCTTTTATTTAATTTATGGTTTATCCTTTTTTGGCAGTATGATCATTTTATTGATTACCAATATTATTATGCTGTCAAATATATATATTTCCATTTAGAGCAATACTATTTTTTTAAAAAAAATTACTATTTTAATGTGGTAGTAAAATATTGTTTATTATTTATATTTTTTAATTACTATCTCTAATATTATAATGGGAGAGTTGGGGCTGTTATTTGTAGATAACCTGTAATTTGTAGACATACATTCAACCCTCTAATATCAACCATTCATTTTAAAGTGGGAGTTATATTAACCATTCGTTTACTCAACTATTGTTAGTTACCATAATACCCCCAAAGTTCAAATTTTTACGACATAATTATTTACAAAAGTACCACTCACAAAATTAATGTTTTTTTTTGCAGTTAGGAATAATTTGTAAAGAGTATGTAATTAGTAAAGGGATGTCACGGATTTGAGGCCAAATTACGTCTTATTATTTACTATATATATATATATATATATATATTAATAATTAGAACGTGCATTGCACGTGCAGATTACTAGTTATAATATAAGAGTTGGAGTTGTTGTTTGTAGACAAACAAACATTTGTAGACGGCTAGACTAAGTCGGAGTTTTTACTTTCAAAAAATATACATTTATTAAGATGTGCATTGTATGTGTAAATTACTAGTAAAATGAATTGTTCGGATTTTCAGTGACATATGGAAAAATTAAATTTTAACAATCAGATCATCTAAACTCGTGATTTTTAGAATAGCATGTAGATTATCAACTTCATTGGAGAGAATTAATTGGTATTGAAGCCACGTGCTAATAAGAAAGCTGAAAATGATGTTTGTATATTGTTAATTGAGGCATCAAATCACCTGATCCCTTTTGTGTATTAAAGTTGTTCACCTCAATATCTTCATTATTTTAAAAGAATTAGAAAGTAAATAATTGATATTTTTCCAAGATATTTTAGTATGAGTTAGGTTATGGTCTGATCGATGTTAACTATTTTCACTTTAAAATAAAATTTAGTGGAATTTAGAGCTTAATTAGGTAATGCAGAAAGCAACAGGAATGAGGATGATAGATTTTTTTTTTTTTTTTTTTAACTGGCAAAAGGTAGGATTAAACCTACATCACAAAATATATATTAAAGATAATAGTCATAACATTACAGGCTGATGTTGATTGTAAGGCCAGGGCGATAAGATGATGAAGCAAAAGAAGATCAGGATTGCATAGGGCTGGGACGTAGAGAGGGCAGCGGACGTCTGTCTTGCACCTCAACTAGCTCAACCCTAGGATCCTATCACTTATTTACCTCATTACCCATCACCGATACAAAAGGGCCAGATCAACCACAAAATATAGCACAAAGCAACCTGAGGCAAAAGACAAGCCTCCAAAACATACAACAGTGATAACAGAAAGGGAATTACAATCACACTTGATCGTCTGCGGGACTTGGCTGGGATGGTGTTGCTACTGCCGGTATCATAAGATCTGTGTCGCCGGTGTCTTGCAGTTCCTTGAGAATCTGTCGCTTCTTCTTTGAATCTTGGCTTGCATCTAACCAATGGGAAATCCAAAATTTAGTATTAGCAACTAGTGTTTCACTTGTAATAGATTTGGCATGAAAAACAGAAGCATTTCTAGCTTTCCAAATACTCCAACACGATGCAATAACAACCAGGTGCCATGAGGAAGAGAATTTGTGTTTGTGGTGGTCAAAACACCATTTTGAGAAGCATTCCGTGATAGAGGAGGGGAGGTGTGTGATGTCAAATCGCTGCATGAAGTGTCGCCATAATTGGCAAGCAATTGGGCATTCAAAGAATATATGGTATGTGGTTTCCATCGGACATGCGCAAGATGTGCATGCCGGATCACCGTTCCATCCTTTGGAGATTAGACGAGCCTTAGAGTTGAGCACTTCCGAACTCAACATCCAAATGAAGATTTTGCACTTGAGTGGCGCCAATGATTCCCAATACGCTTTAAAGAAGGGAGTAATCAAACCTGAGATGCTGAAGAATTGGTAGGCATACTTGACCGAGAAGATGCCAGCAGTGGAAAAGCGCCAAGAAATGCTATCTGGTGTAGAGGTGGGATGTATGTTTTGAAGTAGATTGAGTAGACAACCTTTTTCATAGATGATACTGGTAGAGGTGGAAGAGTTTAGGCCTGGCTTCCAAGTCCATCTGCCCTGTTGTCTAAAACCCTTGGTAGTCAAGCAGGCATCTGTATTCCAAGCAGCATTGAATAATGCAAGGAATAGTGTGGCAATACTGTGACCTTCCAGCCATCTTGAGGTCCAAAATTTGATAGAGTGGCCATTGCCAAGAGTCCAGGAGGTGCAAAGATCAAACTATTCCTTAAGTCTGTATATGCTCTTCCAAAAGTCAGAGGATTTGGTTGGGCAAATGAATGAGTTTTGTGAATTCCGGAAATAAAGAGACTTGAGGACCTTCGTGCAAAGGGAATGCTCTGTGTGAATCTTCCACCACCACTTCAAGAGAAGAGCGTTATTGAATTGGCGCAGGTTAAGAATTCCTAGTCCACCTTGTAACTTGGGTTGGCACATGCGTTTCCAAGAGCAACAGGCGCCAGATGCCTTCGAGTCCCCTCCGGTCTAGAAGAATCTGCTTCTAATTTGGTCAATCCTGGCGATAACCCATTGGGAGAGTTTAAAGAATGAGGCGAAGTAAGTAGGGAGTGCACTGAGGACCGAATTGATAAGAATGAGTCTCCCCCCTCTGGAAAGAAGTCGCCCCTTCCAAGTTGCTAGGCGTCTTTCAATCTTGAGGATTAGTGGTTGCCAATCTCGTCTCTTGAGTTTGCCTTTGGACAGTGGCATACCAAGGTACTTAGTGGGTAGAGTGTCTTGTTTGCAACCAAGTATATGAGCAAAAGCCTGTAGTTTTGCATTGGAGTTACCAAAGTATACTAGGGAAGATTTGGAGAGATTGATGTGAAGACCAGAGACATTGGCAAAAATATGAAGAAGAAGCTTGAGGTGCAGAATCTCCTGTTCGTTCCCCTTGCAAAATATGAGAGTGTCATCTGCAAATTGCAGGATGGATAGTTCTGATAGAGCTCCTCGAAGGTTGAGATTTGAAAAGGTGTCATGGGCTCGTCCTAGTTTCAACATTTGAGCTAAAACATCCACTCCTAAAATGAAGAGCATGGGAGATAGGGGGTCTCCCTGCTTTAGGCTCCTCTTGGAGCAAATGGTCTTACCTGCTACCCCATTGAGAAGAACAGAGGATTTGGTAGAGTGGAGAATGCTTGTAATCCAATTACGCCATCTGGGCCCAAATCCTCGAGCAGTAAGCATCTCTTCAATAAATCCCCAACTTAGGGTATCAAAAGCTTTCTGGAAGTCAATCTTGAGCATGACAGTATCTGATTTTCTAGAGCAACACAGGTTAATAGCTTCATGAGCGGTGAGAAAGCAATCAACTGTCGATTTTCCCTTAAGAAAAGCACTCTGGGAGGAAGAAACAAGGGTGTGGAGAATTGGACTGAGGCGGTTTGCCAGAATTTTGGTGAAGATTTTAACAGAGCAGTTGAGCAGGCTAATAGGGCGAAAGTCTGATACTGCACTGGCACCTTCACATTTCGGGATAAGGACTATGTTTGAATAGTTAAGTCTGTTGATAGAAGCCCGCCCCTCTTGAATATCAATGAGCATACGGCAAACATCGTCTTGAATAACATCCCAGTGTTGCTGATAGAAGTACATAGAAAACCCGTCGGGGCCTGGGGCCTTATCGCCATTCATGCCGAATACAGCTTGATGGATCTCCTCCTTAGTGAAGGGTGCCTCAAGTTCTAAGAGATTGTTGGTGGGCTGAGGATAGAGGGCTTCCCAATCAATTTTGAAGTCAGGAATGGAGGAAGAGCCGCAAATATCTGAAAAGTGTTTCTCAAAGCAGGAGTGGATACAGGGTTGATCAGTTATAAGATCTCCATTATGAACAATAGAATAAATGTAATTTCTACGCATTCTGCCGTTGGCGATTGCGTAAAAAACTTTGTGTTAGCATCCCCTTCTTTGATCCAGGTCACTCTAGCTCTTTGCCTCCAGTATAAGGCTTCAGCCTTAATCAGGGCTTGATATTCCTTATGAGTAGTGTCTAGTTCAGCTACTTGAGAATCATCAAGTGTTTGAGTATTAGCCAGGATGTCTAAACGATGGATATGTTCCAGGAGACTCTTCTTGAGAATAGGGATGTGGCCAAAAACTTCGTTGCGCTACCTCTTGATCCTCCGCTTGAGCAGAGTGAGCTTATGAGCAAATATGTCAACAGAAGATCCTAAACAGGTAAAAGATCCCCACCAATCTTTGACGTTTGAGAGGAAGCTTGGGTGTGTGGTCCATGCCTTTTCAAATTTGAAAAAATGTGTTCGAGGCCCAATAGCTTGACAATCAAGAAGGAGTGGACAATGGTCTGAAGCAATACGAGGGAGAGACAGTTGAAGGTAGTTTGGGAAGAGCTGTTCAAAGTTACTGGAGATAAGGAAACGATCCAGTCGAGCAAGGGAGGGATTGGCTCTTAAATTGGACCATGTGAATTTTCTGCATGTCAATGGGAGATCAATAAGATGAAGTTGTTGGATCCAATTCCTGAATTCTTTCATATCCCTTGCTGAACCAGCGGCCCCATTACGCTCGGAGTTTGAGATGGTGGTATTGAAGTCTCCGCAGACGACCCAGGCGTCACATAAAAACTGTCTGCGCAGGGAGATTTCGTGGAAGCAGAGCACTCTGTCGTCCAGTTCAAAAGGAGCATATATGGTGGTTAGAGACCACTCAACCCCAGTAGCTCTATTGCGGAAAGAAAGGGAGAGGAAGAAGATGTCGATAGCACAATAGATGCAGTCAAGGGTGTTGTCATTCCAGCCCACCAAGATGCCACCACAGCTTTCAATTGCATCAAGAGATTTCCATTTCGTTAGAAACGAACCTCCAATAGAAGCAAGTTTACGTTCTGAAGGAAGAGTGAGTTTGGATTCTTGGAGGCACACGATCTCAATCTTTGCATTAATAATACCATCTTTGATAAGAGCACATTTATTGGGGTTACCTAACCCTCTAACATTCCAACAGCCGATCTTCATTTGAGACAATGAGCTCACAACGAAGATGACAAGTAGATCAAGAGTGACGGGGGGAGGAAGCAGTCAATTGAGCTGCTGCTGTTGATCCGGGGGATCAGCATTAGCTGCCTCAGCCTGCTTGATGTTGTCAACAGAGTGTGGCCCTAAGGCCTCAGCTCCAATAGTCTCTGCCACCTCAATAATATCGTCGCAGGATAACGGTACAAACGGATTAATGCATGCATTATTGACCGAATAAAAAGAGGAGGAAGTACCTTCACTTGAGCGTTGGGAGGCAGATTTGGTGGATGCTCGGAGGTGATGCATGAACGGCCTAGTGGAAGGAATCTTAGTAGCGGAACGGCTCCTCTTCCGCCGCTTGTTGCAAGAGTCATCAAAACCAGGTGGGGCAGAGCCAGAGGCAGAGGATGCTAGCAGTCTACGATATCTGGGGATGAGGGACTTAGTGCGGAAGCTGGATGCTGCCTTGCCCTTGGTGCCTGCGCTGAACATCATAGATGGGGAAGCCACAGTTTTCTTAACGCGTTTAGCTACACAATTCTCAAGTGCATTCTCGACTGCCGGTTTGATCTCTTTGTATAGGGATAGGGGGAATGTGACCAACTTTCCTTTCTAGATCATTTGTTGTGTTTCTTCTTCATGGGGTACTTCATGAGAATTGGAGGAGCTATCAGGCACTGTACGGGATGTTTCAGAAGTAGCTGCCAGGTTGCACTTTGGCGAGTCAGATGGGACCTCAATAACAGGGTGGGCCAGAGGATCAGGGATTGTAGCAGCAAGAGGATAGGTGGGGTCAAGGGCAATCTGTTCAGTGGGGGCAAGCTTCGAACGTTCCACTGAAGACTCCGCCAATCCCGAGATATTGAGAAAATTTGCAATGTGGTTACCATCTTTGGGGGAAGGCGGGATATCCGCAACTGAATTATCACCAACTGTATCCCGATTCTCCGGGATTGGTTCCATGCCAACAGTATCCTGATTTGGAACCGTGATTTGCGACGGGATAAGGGTTGCATTATGCTCAGGTCGCCGGCGCCAGAAAGTGGAAGAGGAAAAGGAGGAGCCGGCGGTGAAGAGTTGCACCTTGCCTTGGGCCACATTAGCAGACGGAATGGGATTCCCCAGAATCAGAACTGGGACATCGTGACTTTGGGTCTCTTGAGTCCATGGAACGGTGTATTGAATGAGGATATTTTTGGGGATGAGGCTCACATCTGGGACCTCAGTGAGGACCAGTGCTTGATCTCTGGTCGTGACATTTTTCATGGCCGCACTTATAGTGATGAAGGTGCCAAATGGTAGTATCAGATGTTCCAACGAAGCTTGGTTCTAGAGGTGGAATGGCAGCAACGGCATGTTGATCCACACATAGCAAGATTGTGGCTTAAGCTTAGCCCCATAGTCCATGGACCAAGGGGAGAAAGTGGCGTTGAAGCCGGAGAATTGAAAAACTCCATCCAAGATTGCCTTCTTGGCTTCTTCCTCTGTAGGGAACAGAGGGAATTGGACATGAAAAATAGCTTCACTAACCTTTTTAACCACCCACCAGCCGCCTTGCCTACGCCAAGCGAAATTAAGAGTACTTTCGATGGTCGCAGCGTCAGGGCGACTTCGCAGATTGATAAGGTGAAGGAAAGCGCTTGCATGCAAGCCAGGGAGAGCCGCAGCGATGTCTGAGTTATGAGGAACTGCGATGGTGAGGGAGTTTGTTCGGTTGTGTAGAGGGCACTCGCGAACTCTGTGGCCAAACTTCCGGCAGTTGAAGCAATGGATTCCGCTCCGGCGGCAATCGACAGCCATGTGATCAGATTCGCCGTATTTCAAGCAGCATTTTTCCATTTTTTGGAGACGGGATTTTTGCGGTGGAATAGGGCGGCGGCGAGGATAAGGGTTTGGGGGGAAAATGGGTTTGGAAGGGTATGGGGGAGATTTGAGGAGAGGAGGTAGTTTGGAAGGTGGGAGAGTACCTGAGGGGGATATTGATGGCGGTGTGGGATTCGAGGAGTTGTGACAGGGGTGTGATGATGAGTTGGTGGGCGGGAAGACTGAAGGACTTGAGCAAAAGATTTGCTCTGGCCCCAAGGAAGCCATGCACGTCCATCTTCTCTCACCTCTCTCCCCTCTCCTTGTCTCTCCTGTGCTCTCTCTCTCATCTCTCTTGAGGATGATAGATTATAGGGCATAATTTTTATATATTATTTCTTTTCATTGTAGGGATTTATAACTCTTTTTATTTTGTATTTCTTTTCTGTTGCTTTACTTTTTGAGTCAATAATAAAAACTACCATCATTATAATTAGTAATTTACACGTGCGATGCACATCTTTATACATATATATTTTTTATAAAAAAATTTCGATATTGTCTGACATCGAACCTAAGACTTCTTTTATATTAGTTATGCATGTGCATTACACGTGTTTGTTTGGTTACAAATAGAGTTTGTCTGGTGACAAACTCTCTCATTAAAATAGTAGAGATATCAAGGATTTTTTTATGATACAAACCCCAACTAACCATAACTATCCAACATTTTTTTAACTCTCTTAGATTCACTCCAAACCTTAGGTCATTTATCCCCACTAGCTTTAGATCAAACCTTAGGGAATTTTGGTCAATTATCCCCTCTAGTTTCAGATTTGTTACTATTCAATTCCGAACAATTGAACAATTGCTTTTGTTTATTCTTTCTTTTATCTTATGTTTCGGAAAAGAAAAAAAAATTCGGAAAATTAAATATGAATTGAATCTCATGAATTGATTCCTTTGTGTTTATTCATGAATTGAATCACCATTACTCATGAGTTGATTCCTTCGTGTTTTGTAAACTTTTTTAAAATGTCCAAAATACCCCCTTCATGAACTAAACAAACCAAATATCGATCACTTGTCGTCCACCCCCTTTCTTATCAGTTAAAACCCAAAATCCAAAAATTCTCCAAATTTTCTTCTCCAAATCTTTCCCCTCCAAATCACAAATCACTTTAACCTATTTCCAAATCTAAAATTTAAAATTTAAAATCTAGAATTCTGGAAAATTTAAAATTTAATTCAGGAAATTTTAAAATTTTAAAATCCGAACAATTCTGGAAAATTTAAAATTCAATTCAAAAAATTAAAACTTGCTGTTGGGGAAAGTAATGGGGATGAATGGAGGATGGAGGAGGAAGAAGATGAAGATAACAAATGAGGAAAATAAATCATGTCCTATGTATGATATCACGTAGATAGGACACTATATTTGAGAAGATCCAACGACTATGATCTATTTCCGTAGGAAATCATATACATTCTAATTCCAAAAAGTTATTTTCTGGAAAAAAAGAGATGTCAGTATGTAGTGGGTGAGAAAGTTGTGGGTTCTTTTTAAATGACAAAAATAACTTTTTATAGAAAAAGATAAAATCTGAATCCACAATTTAAGGGGCAGTCTGAATAATGTTTTATTAGTTACAGGTTTGCATCATATAAGAACTCTAATATCTATGTCTATGGTTGCACAGGTGTGGTGAATGATGTAGGTAACGAAATCATAAATTCTATGACAAGGTTTCTCCCTTATTGACAGAATAGATTTAGGGCCCAGTCAAATCATATATTTTGGGAATGACCCTAAAATGAAAAATCGAGGTATTGTTTTCTCTAACTTGTTAATGATTTTGAGTCCACTCCATACATAATAATGAGTCTCCCTTGTCCCCAAAGGGTTATCTATCAATAGTACAGATAGAGATGACAGACGTGTTGGACCAGCCCGCATCCTGCCCGGAACCACCCGATCTCGGACCCAAACCACCAAGACCCAATCTGGGCCCGGGCCAAAACCGCCAATACATATGGGTCGAACCGGGTCAAAATAAATGAGTATTCAACCCGTTAGACCCGACCCATTTATCCTGCAACCCATACAAACCCAAACCGACCCGGACCGGACGGTGTGATCTGGGTCCGGGTCAACTTAGTTGTGTCCAACAGTCAACTGGTAGATTTACAACAGTTGGCCTGATTTTTTTATAATGTTTTTTTTATAAAAAAAAATTGTTGGATTTTTCCACTGTAAAAACCTACTTACTTTTTTCATTCTTCTTCACTAATTCACAATACTCTCTGTCTCTCTCTCTCTACTATAACTATCAGTATCAACTCTCTCTAGTCCCTACTACTACTCCTCTCAATCTAGTGAATTGAAGAAACAACAAAGAAGTGAACAATTTCAATCTCCCTACTACTATCAACTCTTTCTTCTACTATCAATCTAGTGAAATAAAAACAGAGTTGATCAAATGAAGAAACTCAATCTCAAGTTTTCAAGTCTACTTAACTCTCTTTAGTTTCTTAACTCTCTCAACTCTTGATTCGTGAGGTACGGTATCAAAATGTTTTAATTGTTATTTGTTAATTTTTATATTGTTAATTTTTTCTATTAGTTCACTTGTTTTTTAGTTTTTTCACATACACCACCACTCTCTCAACTCTCTCAACTCTCTCAACTCTTCATTATTTTTATAGTTTTTTGACTTAAACTACTACACTAGTTGTATAATTTCACGATCAAGAGGTAGTGGCCGTAGCCAAAGTGTACAAGAATCCACTAATTCAGCTCATCACACTCCTTTAATTCTACAATTAGAGACCAATAATAATCTTAATCTTAATATGGATTATGAAAGTGTTCTTCCTCACGAGTATATTCCCGACACATAACATGATGAAATCCTAGCCGAAGACACACATATACAAGACACCGATGCGGCGATGCCGCACAATCCACTTCTTCTAAAAAACATAAAGGTCAAACTTGTCACAAATTTGGATAATATGAAAGAAAGATATAAGGTATGTAAAACTTTTCATAGATGTTATAAATGGAAGAAGGGTAAGGGAGCAGGTACAATTAGTTGACACATTACTAATATACACCTCGAACTAGTGGAATACCAAATCTCTCAACAAAAGATCAACGCTAGGATCGGGCATTTAGATAGCCATAGTTATGATCCCGAAAATGTTCGTCGGAAAATGACTGGAATAGTTATTGAGAATGAATTACTATTTTCCTATTCCGAGAGTAGGAACCTAACCAAAATGACCTAAATCCCCATTTCAAATGAATTCCAAGAAACACCATTAAGTCTGATTGTTTTAAACTCTATTCCGAAATGAGAGATACTTTAATTGCTCTTTTCTATTCTTTAACTTGTAGAGTGTCGTTAACAACCGATTGTCGGAAATGTTGTAACGATATTCCGATGATGGACATAACTTGCCATTGGATCGATAGTGAATGACTCATTTAAATGATGATCATATCACTTGCAGCTTTGTCGTACCTCTATAGTGGTCCGCTTATCACAACATGTATTTTAGAAATATGTGATTTATTTCAAATTCGCAATAAAAATTTTTCAATTAGTTTTGATAATGCCTTCAACAACACTAGTGCGATTATCACAATAGCTCAAAATTTATCTCCTCCATGTCTTGAAATTTTTCATATTAATGTGCATGTCATATTCTTAATTTATGTTTACAAGATGTATTGAAAGTAGTCAATCTATATGTGAATGCAATTAAAATTGTGTGCATTTCATTGTTTTGAGTGCTACTATGCTTCAACAATTTAAAGAATGGTGTAATCTTAAGAGAGTACGTTTTAGAAAATATCCCTAGATATGTTAAACACCGATGGAATTCTACTTCTGACATATTGAATGTTGTTACTCAATACAAAGCGGTTATAAATAATTTTTGTATTGCAAAAAACATGGAGAACTTTCAAATGACTCATTAATCTTGGTATTATGCCGAAAGTTTGTTAAACTTTTTGGAACCTTTTAAGACAGCAACTGTGAAATTTTCAAAATCTTATTATTCCACTTCTAGTAGTTTTTTTATTTCAATAATTAGTATGATGCAAACTTTTCAAACAATGCTTTCGGATACTTACATTGACCATATTGTTATTCCTGCTTATGATAATTTTTTGAAATATTTTAATCATCTTCCTATGTTGCATTGTATTGCTAATGTAATGGATCATCATATTAAGTTATTAGGTACGAGCAGTTTGATTGAAATGTATTTTACTTTGCTTGGAGAAGAATCTCAGTATGAATATAATTATTATTTTGGTAGATTTGAGTTGACATTGAATAATTTGTATGATTTTTATAATAGAGCTTATGTATTTATTAGTACCACATTCCAAACAAGTGTATCAACTTCTTCTTCTTCTTCTAGAGTCAAAGGTAAGACCACATTAGAAGATGCCACTTTTAATTTGCTTGCTCGTATTCAGTCTAAAACACCCAGGATTAATGCACCTAATGATTTAAACTAGTATAATTCACAAAATAGTGAGAGTTCTACTACTAGGATTGAAGTGTTACAATGGTGGAAAAAGCATGAAACTCTATTTCCAATTCTTTCACACATGACTAGAAATCTACTAACTCCTCATGTGTCTACAGTTGCATCAGAAAATGTGTTTTCTTCAAGTAGCAAGTATTGACCAGTTACAGGAATCGCTTGAAGCTGAATTAATTGGAGATGCTCGTGCGCACTGATGATTGGATGAAAGCAGAGGGTATGACTCAATGAAAAGTAGTGGACACCTCAACCTGTGGAAACAACTCTCATGAAAATCACGTCGAAGATGAGCAGGAAATTTAGGGCGATGAGATCCTAGATTTAGATAAGTTGAGGTGCACGAAAATAGTCCAATGCCCTCTCTTCAATCTAACTCTAAGCTGTCGCGAACTCTAGATTATTCGATTAAGTAATAATGTAATTCTATAGCTTTTTATTTTTTAAAAATTTTTTATTAAATGTTTTTTGTTCTGTAATTTTAAATGTTGTAAAAACTTATTCCAATTTGAAATGAATAATATATATAAAAAAATTCACTCTTATATTTGTTATACATTTATTCTCTTTTCTCTTTTCGAGTAATACAAATAAAAAAAATTTAGAAATTAGCGGGCCAACTCGGACCGGCCCTACCAGGGTCAGGTTAGACCCAAGTGGGTTTGCCATTCGATTCTAGTTGAGTTCTTGAAATCTCAACCTGGCCCAGGATCGTCCTGCCCGTGGGCAAAACTGCCGGGTTTAAGCCTGGCCCGTCTGCCAACCCTTATAGAGATGGTGATAAACCATGTGATGAAGGATTAGGATTTAGAAAGCGACGAAAAATAGGACCACAATTGACTTTATCTGTATTCATGTCACATCTATATATTTACGAATACATATAGATGTGTAACCCCTCGTTAGAATTCTGCGTGTTTCTCTAATCAAGAATAAATAAGATGATTATCATCTATCATCACAGATGCAACTTTAAGATTAATAATTATTATGCACTGGGAGATAAACGAACTTCTTTATAAACAGCATAGGGCAAAAAGATAGTATATTAAGAAGGAGAGGTTCTCAATGACAAACTTCATTAATAAAGAGTAGGGTTGGTATTCGCGTCGAGCGGGCTGGGCTGGGCCCAAACCGTTCGGGTTTGCGCAGGTTTCGAGCGGGATCGGGTCGGTTTGGGTCAATACACGGGTCAGGCCAGATCAGAAAGTTCAAAACTCGACCCGGTCCACCCACAACCCCGTACAGGTTGAACCCGAATCGGGCCGGGCCAGGTCGTAGGTTGACCCGAAAATTTCTTGGGTTAATTTTTTTTTTTTAAACTCCAATTTTTTTTAAAAAAAATGTTCAACAAGTATAAGAGTGAAACAAAATTGTATAAATTATTCATTTCAATTTCTATAAAAATTTTACAATTTTTTTTACATACAAATACTTGTAATAAAAACAGAGACTTGCTGGATGGATTTTGGCTGATGGGATTTTCGGCAGAGGAAGAAGGAAAGGATGATGAGAAGTGAATGAGTTAAGGGTATTTTTATAGGAGCTATGGAGATAGTTATAAAAACCATCTCCCCACTAACAACACTAACACCACTCACAAAAATTCAAAATTCATTTTTTCCTCCACGCAAAAATCAGCCGGCCACCACTCTTTTCATGCCCAAACACGTGCACGTGCTTCACACTTGCACGCACTTCCTTCATACGTATACATATATTTAATTTTAAAAAATGTGTTTATATATAAAATAAAAATTAGTTTAATTAAAAATTATAGTTTTCATGCATGAATAAAATAGACTCACAAACATATTTCATAAAATTTTATTTTAAAAAGAATACGTCCAAATACGTGCACCAAAAACACGTGCGTCACACGTAAAATACCGAAGTACGAAATCGACTTTATCAACGGAAAAATTATTAAAATATAATCGAAAATAATATAAGAAAAATATATTTATTAATATACACATTCAACAATGTACTGAACACATACATTAAAAACACGTGCACCACACGTGCAAAAGTATTTTAATCAAAATAGAAGAAAATGAATTTTCGTTTATAAAAATGAATTCGAATACGTAAAATAAATAATTGTAACACAAAGAAAATATTACACTTAGCGGTGGAAAAATACATAATCGATACATGCATCGATAACACGTAAAAAGCACGTAAAACATCGAGATTAAAATTTATATTTGAGTTGACTCAAATAAGATTTTAAGAATACGCAAAATGCATAAATAGTCGGAATCCAAAATACATAGTGAAAAACGTTACGGATATCACCAGTAACGGTACAAAATACACGTGCGTAACACAGCAGGCCAAAATTGTCATTTCTAATTTTGCGGGGTGTTACATATATAGTCAATATTCTACGAGCAATCGAAATATTAGCAAAAAATTATCTAATGTTCCTTTTTGTGATAAAGTTAATTTTTCTAATCTTTTTCTTTTTGTCTTTTCACATATATCCGGATTCTAGCTTCTTAGGCAACAGGCCAAACAATAGTTTCAACACCTTGATATAAAATAAGAAAAGTTGAATACACCTAATAAAAGTGGATCATGGATACTGTTGGAGCAATGTGAAGGGATGTTCAGCGATGAGAAAGAAAAATAATTATGAAATTTCCTCCAAATTGGACTGAATTCTTTATTGGATGAGGATGAGAGAACTAGATTTGAACTGGAAAAAAATTGAAAATAAAAGTTGAATATAAAAAAATAATAATGATGTCTTATAAGCTATAATTAAATTCTTTTTAATTTCCATTTATGATTACCAAGCACCATAATTGCTTATCATCATTACCAACCCAAGGACCTAAATACAATTACCGTTGGACTTGGACTCTTGGAGTCTCTTTGGAATTATTTTTAAAATTTAAACTAAAGAAAAAATTTGAAAAGTTTTCAGATAAGAGCTATGTGGGCTATCTGAGGCCCCAAATTTTGGGGGCCTAGGGCGGTCGCCCTTTAGGCCCTGCCCCAGGGCCGGCCCTAGGAGGGACACGTTTGCTTCAACATAAGTGCGAACTATAGAAATTTTATAAGTATAAGAATCATAATGGGAGCATAATTCAGACGAGTTTTTTTTTCAAAATTTCATAAACTTGAATGGTTCAGAAGGTTTTTTTCCCTTCAAATTTAGCCTCAGAATAAAGAGCAAAGAACATGTGTCCCGTTTTCAATATGATATATGTAGTTCTCTCCATAATCTTCTTGAATTCAAGATGATTATTCAAGGTGCACAGAGTTTGAGGAAATCTAGTGGTCATTCTCTGATTACATATGATTTCACCTTGAACATAGGGATCGGTGTATGATTTTTTCTTCCACAATAATCTGTTGAGCTCTATATATTATAACTGGATTTGATAGATGTGTTGGGATTGTGTCTTCCATACTATGTGTTTGAGGAGAGAAGATGATGATGAGAAGGAGGTCGAAGCGTCGATGAAAAGAAGAAACAACAGCAGCACAACAACCTGTTTGACAATCAACTGCACCTATAACACCCTGTAAAATTGCGTTATGCCAATTTTGGTCCCATATGTGTTATGTACGGGTATTTTGTTCTATTTCGTATAATGTCTTATATAATACCCTAAATATTTTTAGATATTAGTTTGTGTAATATAAATATTTGAGGATGACACATGCATATTTAATATAATATTTTTTGAACTTGAAGACTTAACAACAATTGAGTTGGTGAGTAGGGACTTCTAGGAAATGAGTATCAAGAAAAATAGCCTCAATGAAATTATCCATTTATTTATAGTGCATGAATCTTACTGGTTAGTAACATAGGAAAGATTTAGGGGAGGTGGTTCAATGATGTAGGAAGAGGAAATTAAATGAAGAATGAAAAAAGAACTTGTGAGTGTTTGTATATAAAAGTCAAGAATGTCTGCCCTAATTCTCCACCATTCACCTTTTCTCTTCCACCTAAACTGAAGATCTTTGGAGTTGAAGTTTTCATAAGGTTAAGTTTATCGAGTTTGGTATTGGAACACTTCGTGGAGCTCAGAAGCTATAGGTGGGTAACAACTTTACTACTTTAATTTCAATTATATTGTAGGGTGTATACATGTTAGAGAAGTTATATATGTTGTATTGGATATGTATTCAGGCTTAGATTGATTGAACCATGTGTGAATTGTCATTAATTAATTGTGTGAAATTACGGTAACTTCGAAACGTTTTACATTTTCTGTCGTGAATTTTGGACTTATTTCCGAAGATCATTTCTCTTTAACAAGATAGAATCTAAAGCTAAACGTTTTATATGTGTATCCTGTACATGTCTATAAAATCTCTTAAAAATTTCATAGTTTTTGGATGTCATTTGGTATTTTAAATAAATCCAAACTCATTCCTGGTTAAGAACAGAAACATGACCTATTCTAAAATTTTATCCTGAATATCATGCTAACTTTGAAAAAACTATTTCTCTAAAAATATATGGAATTTAAAGTTGAACTTTTTATATGTCTATAACAGGTTCACAAAATTTCTTGAAGTTTGAATATCGTTTAGTATTTTAAACAAATTCGAACTTAGGACTGCTTGACAGTTTTGCCTTGGTTTTGGAAATTTGTACACCTTTTGGTTTCTAACCATTTTAACCTCTTATATGAAGTATTTTGAGGAAACTCAAAAAAATAAAAAAAATTGAAGTACATTCGTTAATCTCTTTTTTGAGCCTAAGAAATCAAATTTCCATGAAGTGTGGAATTTTCGGTGATTTTTATAAGAAGCAAGAACTGCAATTTTTTGGAATCTGAACTTACTATTTTGCATGTAGATTTAGACAAAATAATTGTGGTTAAATTCAGATGTTCTTAAATACAATATTATAGTACTCATTTAGGTTTCATATGAAACTAAGAAATCCATTTTGTTTATAAGTATTGGAATTTATATGATTTTTGCAAGATTACTATACTGATGTCCAAAGACATAGTTGAATATTTAAATGGTGGATTCGCCTGGTAAATGCACATGTGTGGGCTAGGAGTAGGCCGGTAAGGTCCATAAATCCGAGAGAATGACTTGGTCAAATCTAATAGAATGATTGTGACTTAGGCGTTGTCCGAGTTCGGCAAGAGTTAGAGAACTCTGTAGGGATGAGTGGAATAGGACCGGTAAGACCAAGATTCCAGTTTGTGTGAAATGTAAGTCCAGAATATGGATCGTTAAGTATAGATTATATTTTTCATCATTTAGACTAAGATCTTGCATTAGTTAAATTAAGATCTACAATATAAGAAGATATGAATGAAACAATGATGGACATGGTCAGTAAAGAACTAAGGTTCCTATGAATATTCGGGATTGTGGATATTCCCAGTAAATCCATGGTGTGTGTGATAGGGGTAGGCCGGTAAGGTCTATAGTTACGGGATATCGACTTGCTGGAATTCATGACTGAGGATACGCCAGTAAATCGATGACGTGTGAGCTAGGGGTAGTGTAACTCCTGTTTTTCGTTTTATGTATTTTTAAGTATATTTTTTATTTGGTGTATTCTTCTCTCCTTGTATCTCTCATGTATTTTTTTGAACCGTATATTGGAGTTTGTTTTCAATATATATTCATTTATTTCATTTTGAGCTCCTTGTGTTGGTTTTTGTTCGTCTTTTGTTTCGTTCTTCGTCTATTATTGCTTTTCTTTCCTTGCTTCTTGTCTTCTTTATCCTGTGTTCTTGGGTGCTTATGGTGGTGTTGGTTGCTCAACTTATTCCCAATCCTATTGTTTGATCCCTAATAGATTTACCAAAGCTAAATTAAACCCAATCCTATTTGAGATCTTATTCAATTAATCCATATCAATACCCATTAAACCATCCTATTACTACTCCTAAAATACCCAATTACCTAATAACCCAACTCCTTAACCCTAATCCTATATATATAAACCCCTCACACAAACCCTAACCTTAGCACCTAAACCCTCTCCCTCTCTCTCTCTCTCTCTCTCTCTCTTTCTCTCTCTCTCCCCCTTGGCGGCAGCACACCCGAGACCCCAACCCAGCCGGCACCCCAGACCCGACCCCCTCACCCGGTAGCACCTCCCTTCGGCTACACCTTGGCCGAGCCCACCTCCGACCATACTCCCGATCTCAATCCCCCATCCGATCTCCATCCCCCTTGCCGATCAACACTCCCAATTCTCAAGCACCGCAAGTTCACATCTTTCTTGTTGTGGGTTTTCTCTTCTCTTGCTTTGAGAAGCGTGCCGTGTGTTCGTGCTATTGTTCGTGGGTTCATTGCTCTTGGATTTGGGTTCTCTTGTTCGTGGATTTTTGTTTGTTGCTCGGGAATCCATTCCCATTATTCTTGGAGTCGTTTCATCTCCGATTTAAGGCAAGTAACTTGTACTCTAATTCATTTGTTTGGTACAAGTCAAAAATATCACCTATAGTGTAGTTGGGTCTAGAGACGACTCTTGTTTATGTTATCTTTGATGAGTTTTGTCTCTATTGTGAAAATTTGACCATAGTTGCCTCACGACACAATCTTGACATGAATTGACTTAGGATTTACCCGTTCTTGATTTTGATTATGTATGTGAGATTTTTGTGAGAATTCGTATTTTGGTTGAGACCCATGTGAAATACTCGGTGTGGACATGCTAAATACCCTAATTTATAATGTTTAGACACTTGGTAGACTCGATTTCATGTTTGATTGTGTTTTGAACAAGTTTTGTATGATATATGTTGAGTTGTTGTTAAAGGGAAAAATCTATAGTTTGACGCTGATCTGTTTTGTTTACTGTTTTGGACTGTCTTGAAGTCAGTAACTTAATTTCGGTATGAAACATGAGTTTTAGAGAATTTCGTCTATTTTCCAATCCCTCTAACCTTGATTGATTTTGTTTTCGTATGAGTGAGTTGTGACTGTTTTACTACAGAGGCGTCGATCTTTTTCCAGATTTCGTTTTCGATGATTTTGATAACTAAATAATTTTTATACTGATGCTACCTATATTATTTTGAACCAAAACTTTGGTCACTGTTTCTTTATCTAGTTAGGGGTTACCCAGAATTTTGGTGGATTTTATTGGTGAGTTTTATGCATTGTTTCATGCCCTTTTATGAAAACTATACATGCTGTATTTTGGTTATTGTTCTGTAAAGAATTATGTTTTCACCCCATTTTCTTTTATTGTATGAAAAATATCCGTGAAATATTAAAGTTATTTTATTTCATCTATTTTCACCTTCCTTTGGCAGATTTGGATTTCGTTTCACGGCTTCTGAGATATTTCAGTTTTTGTACAGCAGTGTTGGGAATTCTAGATTTTCCAAAGTATCTTTTCTTGATGTTTTCTTATTTTTTATGACTAAACTAATTTTACTGGAATATTATGAAACTTTATATTTAGATGCTAGACATATAGGGGAATACCCAAGTTTTTTCTTGAATTTATATGAGAAGTTTTGATGCAGTTTTCCTCACTGAGAGTTCGTTTTCCTGATTTCTGACTGAACATGTTTTTCGTTTTCAAATCTGTTATGAGTTATGATGTTGTGAATTACTATGTGACTTATTTATACTCGCTGGATTCGTGTGGAAGTCTATTTTCTAGATCCTTCGACGGATTAAGATTTGGATGTTTGTAGTAGCAGGAATCACTGTTTTAGTACAACACTGTCTTGCTGTCCTGAATTAGAAAACTAGTTGTTTTACCCTGTAATGTATTATCTTGTACCTGTACTTGTTTTTCTTGTACCCTAAACCTGATACATGTTTATACCCTGTTATCCTTGCTTTGTTTTGCAACACATACATGCATGTCTGATTATAATAATAAATGACCAAGCTGGGGTTAAAGGAATGATCTAGTAGTGGAAAATATAGAAACGTGTACTTAGAAGAGGACCTGTGTCATGCCTGCCTGTTATGTATTCATGACTACATGATTCACGATACTGTTACCTGTACCTGACTACATGCTTCCCTATAGGAGATGTACTCGGAAGATAACCACTAGGTTATGCCTGTTTCCTGTACCTGACTATATACTTCCCTTAGAAAGATGTACTCGGAAGAGAACCGCTAGGTTCTACCTGTTCCTGTTATACCTGTTTCCTGTACCTGAGTACACTGCCCAACGGACTCCACTATGAAATCTAATGCGAAACTGTTTGTTGTAGCAACCATGTAGTAAAAACTGAGATGCATAAAGTTCTACCTAGATAGTAATATAACAAGACTTGACATGACATAATCGGATTACCTGTATACCTGTTACCTGATTATAATTAATATTATTTTGGGCTATTAATACTAATTATAATTAATATTTATAATAAGAGAATACTAATTAAACCAGTAAAAGCCAGTCCAACACAAAAGCAAAAGCAAAATCAAAAGCAAAATTCTAACCCTAACCTAGGGTGTGGCCGGCCAATAAATAGAGAGGGAAAGACAGGCTCACTCATTTTGGTTGCTTTTTCTTTTGGAGTTGTATTAGAATTTTTGGAGGAGAAGAGCTTTTGGAGGCTTCGTTCTAAGATTTCAACATTAAGAGGTGGGTATTCTTCAATTCTTTTGATTTTCTATTGATATTGGTATTAATATAGAGAACATGTTAGGATGGTTGTAAACATTTGTTCTAATCATTATGATGACATGAATAGATCCATGATAATTATTGTTTGTATGTTCCAATGATGTAGTAATTGATTTCTAATAAATAAGAACTTTAGAAATACATATGTTATGAGAGACTCATATCACGCAAAAAGATACCTTTTTAAATCTAAAAATCTTATGCTAAACAATTGTAGTTTTGTGAAATTGTTAGAGAACATTGTTATGAACATTTAGAAATTATTTAGTGCAAAAAATATAAATTTTTCCATGTTTAAAATCTCATATTTTCATACTTTTTTTGTTGTATTTTTATGTTTAATTTAATCAGCATAGAGTTTGATTTAATTACGTTTTGATCAAATTAGTGTTATCGGGTCTGCGGTATTGCTGGTCTGGATGCATTATCGGGTCTGTTTTGCATTGCGGGTCTGGATTTATTAGGGATTGGGTTAGTTCAGTTTTTATTGGATTTTGGTTCTGATTTTGGTCCGTTTGGGTCTGAATGTATGCGGGCTCGGTCAGGATCAAGATGATTGGGTTGATGCTGCTTTGTATGCTGGTGTGAATGTATGCGGGTTTAGATGTGATGATATTGCCGGTCGAAGTGCAGTAGTAGTTGTGTGTCGGGTTTTCTTGATTAGGTTAGGATTTTGTTTGAATTAGAGATTTGATTAAGTTCAGATTTAATGTTTAAATAAAATTCAAATTAGGGTGTGATTAAGTTTAGGTGAGAGTTTTAATTAAATTCAGATTTGGGGTTTTGTTTAAATTCAGATTTTGAGTTTAATTAAGGTTTGTTTTGATTAATTAAGATTTGTTTGATTAGGTGAAGATTTGGTTTCAATTAAATTAGGATTTGGTTTTAATTAAGTTAAGAGTTTGATTTGTTTCATATTATGGTTTTAATTAAATTCAGATTTTTAGATTGATTAATTTCATATTTTGAGAGTTGATTAATTTCAGATTTTGTATATGATTATTTTCAGATCTAAGATTTGGAGTTTTGATTAAGTAGAATATATTTGAGTTAAAATGTAGATTGACTTATTTTGGTTTAAAACTAGTTAATTAACGTAGATCACTTTCTATTAATGTTAATGGTTGAATCAAAACATATACGGAAATAATATTCACTAATATTTGAGTAAAGAAAACCAATATTAAAGAAAGAATGTTCTAATTATTCAATCTAGATATAATTGTAATTTAGTTCATTTTTTAATTTTGATAATTGATTACTAAACCTAGATTCGAGTAGAGATTGATTAATTTAATCGAATTAAAACTAGATGTAGACTAGCATGCTTAATTCTAATTATTGAGAGACATGAGTTGATCATTAAGTAACTAAGATCTAATCAGGGAACCTATTATTAATTGGAAATAACTCAAGATTAGAGATGAGTTTAATTGGGTGTGGGATCAAGATTTAAATGAGAATTGCTTGTTGTGTAATGAATAAAAGACAGACTAGAGATGTGAATAAATCTACTTATGATTACATTAATCAGTTAGGGTTGTCGTAGAAAACCCTAGAATGTGAATCGATGTGATGCCTTAGTTGTGTGGGTTTTCTAGAGGTTGAGCAAGATCCAAGATACCGACAGGTTGTGATTATTTAACTGTGGGAATTAACCAGGTTGGGCTAGTATTCCCAGTGTTGTTGATTTTAGTTGGGTAGGGTGAGCTTGCTCTAGGCGGTAGTTGTTTATGTTTGAATATAAGGACATGAACTAGACAAGAATTGTGACAAAGCAAGAGCAAAAAGAAGGCTCCAGGATGATCCATGGAGTGAAATAGTCTCTAGTATTTCGGGATATGAGTGAAATAGTCTATAGATTTATCTGCGGATTGGGATTGATCTCCAGAATTTTCAGGATGATAGTGATTCTCATGGGATGTCTGTGTGATAATGGGCTCCAGGATGGCCTGCGGAGTGAGGTATTCTTCAAAATTTCCAGATGTGAGTGAAATAGTCTCCAGAGTTATCTGTGGATAGAGATTGGTCTCCAGAATTTTCACGGTGAGGGCCAATACTCACAGAATGTCTAAATCTTATATTTTTTCACGGATATAAGGTTTGCATAGCCAGAGGCTAAACCCTGAAATGAGGTGAAACATTAGATGCTTGCATTCGGAACCTATATTATATGGGTAGCATTGAATTCCAAACAAGTATGCATTAAAAATGAGCATTGTGTGCATTTGTTTTGTGCATTAGATTTCAGGATCATGGCAAGCACTCATACACTTAGATTAGATTTATTTTCAGTTTTATCTATCTTTATTTTGCATCAAATCTTTGGTTGTTGAGAATTATAAGATCGCTATTGTTATTAGCATTACGTCTGTTGAATTCAACTGACGTACCCACAGTTAGGAAGCTTTTGCAGGATTTGTTTCAGTGGATGGTATGGATTTGAGTTTAATTGGGGACTCTAGTAGAAGGCTGAAGCTTGATTTTTTAAAAAGTTGTAATTTACTGTATGAAATACTCTGATAATTGTAATAAATTGTTTTGTATTGAAAGTTTAAAAATTTCCATGTATTTTGTACTATATGTATTACATTGAAGTAAAAGATTCTGGATGAGTCACAGATTTCCTATGTATGAAATTACGAGTGCTACAACATAGCGAGGGATTGAACCCTGTAATGAGAAGAAATGCTAGTAGCTTGTATTCGGAAACTGTCTTATATGGGCGGCATATCGTTCCAAACAAGCATGCATTAGAAGAACATATTTGAATTGTGCATGTGAGCATAGTAAGTACATGTTTGACACTAGTAAATTAGTTCCACACTGACTCATACTGCATTGTATAATTGACTATTTTCCTTTACATTTAACATATACATTGATTCAAGTTTTCTTCTGTTATGTTGTGTTTGGGGAGTTAGTTGAAGTTGTTGGAATTTTTACCGTCGGCCTCACAAGCTGATGATCCCACATATTGTGCTTGAGGTGTTAGCATAGAAGTGTGACATCCGTTGAGTGAAATTTATACATGAATTTATTACTCTTTTTACGCATTCAATATTATTTGTTTGTTTGTTTGTTTTTTGTAGGAACGAGAACGATGAAAACAAAATGTGAGCATTTTTGGTGAAATTGAGGAAGAGTACAAAGATGAAAATCTCAAATAAACAATAAAAATCAAACTGAATTTATGTGAATAGCACTGGTAACGGGTCGGGTCGGGTCGGGTAGCTCAATACCCAGACCCGGACCCGGTCATTGACGGGTCCAAATACTGGACCCGGACTCAGACCCATGAAATTCGGGTCTGGGTCCGAGTCCGGTTCCCCACAAGAAATGTTACCCGTTCACTTTCGGGTCCGGGTCCGGGTCCGGGTCCTATTTCTAATCACGGGTCCGGTTCGGTTCCGGGTCTTTAAAGCATAACACAATATTACATGATACGACTCGTGACTGCCATAATCAGTGAGTGCCACTCACTGACTCAAAATTGCTTCTTCTGTCATCTAGTTATCGTAGAATTGATTCTTCCGTCATCTAACTTCTTACTATTCATTCCTGTTATGTGCTATGCTCATATTGGCTCTTGTTTTTTTTTATATTTACATGTATCTATATGTCCTTTTCTTGCTAATCTAATTGGCCTAACTTCTTGATCTCTGGACTAATAATTCGATTCTTTGGTTCATTGTTCTTTGAGAAATTTGGTGGGTTTTCGTAATTTCATCTAATGAGATTCATGGTTTTTTTTCTCACAGTTTTTTTCTGCTTGCTTTGCTTGTATGTCTTTTTAAAATTCTTACTTAATATTATTATTTAATAAAATTCTCAGGTTTTGTTTTTTGGTTGGTTTTTCGTGCTTTTATAAGTTTTTCTGTTACTTTTTATTGTCTACATCCTACACAGCTCTGTTTTTCCTCACTTCCAATTCTGAAGCATACAACCTGCTTGACATTTGATTTGATTATATAAGATAACATTACTGGCTATGTCTTCCCTCCCTAGTCTTCCTTCTTCCCTAATTCATAATCGGAAGCTTTCTGATTCTTCAGTTTATACTCCAAATCATTAATCGACTATTTCCCATATGAGCTCGTATATACAATCAGTCTTGTTTAACAAAAAAGAAATATAAAGTCAGTCTTCTATGGGAAGAAATTAATCTCATGATCTAATATCTCAAGACTAGGTTTGAAGTGACTCCTAATTCTCTGTTTTAAAAATTTTTGCTGGCTTAATTCTCCTTTTTTTAACATTCTGTTTTATGCAAGTTTTTTTGCTTGTTCTTCTTACATGATTCACGATCCTATATACTCCAAATTCTGTCATGCACATCTCTATTTCCCTAACCATTTTCTCTCTGTAGGATCTGCTGCATACATATGGCACTGGTAACGGGTAACGGGTCGGGTCCGGGTCGGGTCCGCTTCGTTTATTGATTAATTCTGTATTGCGGGTCCGGGTCCGGGTCGGTTCCATTTTTAGGGGACCCAGACCCTACCCAAAATTTCAACGGGTAGTTATTTAGGACCCATACTCTACCCAAATTAGATCGGGTCGGTTCCGGTCCAACGCCGGGTCCGGATCGGGTCCGGGTTTCGGGTTTTAGTACCAATGCTATATGTGAAGATTTCTGGAAGATTCAAACACTCAACTGCATGTGTTTACGAATTGGCCCATGGAAGAACCAATAGAAAATATGTCAGTCAACTAGGGGGTGGAATAAAATTTTGTAATAAAAATAAAAGCTGAGTGGATTTAAATTAGGGTTAGTTAATAAATTAGTTTAAAATTTAATTAATTAATTTTAATCTATGGATTTTAAATTAATTAATTAATTATCTTAACCTAAGCCTAACCCTAACCCCACTGTTTCTCTCCTCCATATAATGTGGCACAAGAAACGAGGAAGAAGCGTGAGATCCAGGAAAGATAAAAAAATAATAAAAGAGAAACTCAAATGCTGCTCTGCGGAGGCACGAAAAGCGAGAGAAATAGAGGAAAGAGGAGAGAGAAAAGAAGAAGGGGGTGGATTGCGGCACGCAACTTGAGGGCGTGAACAGTTGGTTTGGCGGCTAGATTTCGGGAACAGAGAAAAACAGAGAGAGAAAAGAGGAGAAAGGAAGAAGGCACGGAGTTCGAGGATTGGATTTTCGGAAAAATCGAGTTTTTCTTCTTCTCTTCTAATTTATATTATGCAATCAAAGAAAATGTTTGTTAGTTGCAAATTTATTATGAAATAAATTTATTTTTTTAGGGCTTCGATATAACATGGTTTTGATAACACAATTCTGATTCCATATTATTTTATTAAACTTTTTTTTCCATAGTTGTGTGATTAATTTTTGTTCTTAATGTTTCAATTGTTTGGCCAACTTTTGTATGTTTATTGGATAATGGAGAGACCGAAAGGTAATTTGTGATTTAGAACTATAAAATTAAACACCATTTAGAGATGATTTACCGCAATTAATGTAACTATAAAAAAAATCTATAAAACTTAATGAGTCTTCAATTAATTAAATTTGTATAGAGATATTATAAACTGTTAGTTGGAGATATTTTGGTGTTGTTCGAGAGAAAATATTAAATAATTAGGGGATTTTGGTCTACAATTTGGAAAAGTAAAATTTCTTGTGACATTGAATTATGAGTTTTGTGGGAATAACTAGGTGAAATAGAAAACCCTAGAACTAGATTTGCTATTTAACCAACAACAAAATTTCATAGTTTGTTCTTTTTAATTAGTTTAGTTCTTTCCTTTAGGTTAATTTAGTTTAGTTGTTATTTTTATCATATTTTCGATTTTTCCAAGTAGTAGTTAATCTTGTAAATTTTGGTAGTCAATAAAATAATTAGTCATTGTGGGTTTGACATTCTTTTCACTTAAACTATATTACTTGTTGCGTTTTGTACACTTGCAAAATATCCTATCATGTTTTTGGCACCATTGCTGGGGGCTAATTTTTCTTTTATTGATATTGATAATTGCTAGATTGTTACTAATTTGGATTTTTTTTATTATTTGTTACTTTTTTAAATTTTAGTCTTTCTGTTATTTAATAGATCTATTTCAGGACATAGAAGTACATCACCATGGCAAACGAGACTAATGGAGAAGAAAACAAAGCTTTGAGAGACTATGCTATGCCCTCGATTAATGGAGCAACATCAAGCATAAAGAGACCGGTTATACAAGCTAACAATTTTGATATTAAACCGACAATTATTCAAATGATTCAACAGACTATCGCACGGGGATCCTAATGTTCACATTGCAAACTTTCTAGAAATTTGTGATATTTTCAAGCACAATGGAGTATCAGATGATGCAATTCGATTGAGACTCTTTTCTTTTTCACTAAGAGATAAGGCGAAGACTTGGCTAAATTTTCTACCACCCGGTGGTGTTACAACTTAAGAGGGACTTGCACAAAAATTTATGGCTAAATATTTTCTACCGGCAAAGACAGCGAAGTTAAGGAATGAGATTACCACATTTACTTAATTTGAGAATGATTGTTTGTATGATGTGTGTGAGAGGTATAAAGAGTTATTGAGAAAGTGTCATCATCATGAACTACCAAAATGTCTGCAAATCCAAATGTTCTATAATGGTTTGGGAGTTACAAATCGATTTATGGTAGAAGTAGTAGCTGAAGGAGCTCTTATGAGCATAACTCATGACGAGGCCTATGAATTTTTAGATAAAATGACATCTAACAATTACCAATGGTCTTCAGAAAGAGCATTGTCCAGGAAAGCAGATGAAGTTTTTGAGCTTGATCATATTACCACATTGACTGTACAATTTGCTACTTTATCTAAATAATAGGTAATATGGATGTTAATGCTATTCAAACTAATATTATTTGTGACATTGTGTAGGAAATCACTCAAGTATGGATTGCCAAGTGAGAAATACATTTGCTTAACCACATTCCTATCAAGCACATTACGTGTCACGCCCCTCTTCCCAAAATACGACAAAGCACGGGGTCGTGACTAAGGCCTAGCAAATGATGCAAACACATCATTCATAAGCTATAATAATCAACTCAACAACATAAATATAAACACAACAACATAGGCAAAGTATAATCACATAAATAAGAATAACTTAAATAAATCATGCAGTAGTCCACCATAATAACCAACATCCAGAAAGAAATAAACTTCGGGACAGCATGCCCGGAATACAAAGTATGAAGTACTAGTAATAGAAATTGGAAACATAGTAATAAGCAAAATAAAGCAGGCTGGAATCATCTCTTTTTCTAGAACACTTGATCACCACGTCCTTCAAGTAATTCTTTTCATGCGCCTGTAAATTCATCATCTCGAGTTGGGGAAGTGAAACGCCCGTTAGAGCAGGTAACGGGCCGCAAGTAGTACATGCAAATGAACAAGGACAAGAATATAGCAAAGAAAAGAGAATCATGTATACAGGAGACAAGTCATGTAACGGGAAAATACAACATGTAAACGATGATCATGTAAACTTGACTTATAAATAGGAATCATGCGACTGGTAAACTGAACATGTAACATGTAAACAGGAATCATAAAACTGGTAAACATGAATCATATAACTTGTAAACAGGACATGTAACATGAAACATGAATATGCATGTGCTCAGTGTTAATCTTAAGTATATCCATCTTTTTTCAGTTCTATCTAATGCACACAATCCTGCATCCCATACCACAGGTTCGGGTGCATACAAACAAGTGAACGTTTAGACTCTAGTGGTGAATTCTATAGATCATATACTCGGATCTTCTTATGAATAAAACTTGGTCGGTAAACTTGGTCGGTAACTTGGTCGGTAAACTTGGATGGTAAACTTGGATGGTAAACTTGGTCGGTAACTTGGTCGGTAAACTTGGTTGGTAACTTGATCGGTAAACTTGTAACACGGGAAATACGGCCCCCCTTCCGAGTACAGTCTTATATGTTGTCCACTACTAAGTCTTTCCCTTATTACCCCGGCTTGTTATTCTTTTACAATAATTAAACATGATCAGTAAACATGATCGGTAAATACGAACGTTAACATGATCGGTAACTTGGACATGCAATCAATAGGATAAATGAGGACGGTGTCAGAGAAGGATCAAGGATGTATCAAGGGATATAAAATACATCAAATATATATAGTTCAATTCATTAAATATATAAAATAACGGGTTTATATACAAAAACGTAACAATGAAAGTTCTGGATAGCAATACGTTGTTGTACAAAAACTCACTTTCCTGTTGCTACAGGAAAGTGAATTCAGTTCGTGAATATTTCTAGAAACTAGACTCCCTACCGGTCCCGTCACATATTCACACGATACATTATAAAAACAGAAACTAGGTCTAACGGTCATTTATTTATGAGTCTACAGTACATGCAGTAGGTCAGGGTCAACTTCTTATATATATAACTCATCTGAAAAGTCATTTAAAAATATTATAAAAATTATGAAGGGACTCCTAATCATATCTAGTACCATCCTGACAAATTTCAAAACTTTATTCTACCATTAACACAATGTTTCAATTAGTTAATCGAGAAGATACGCTACTACATCTGGAAATTAGAAACCATGCAATACTAAAAGTGTGATAACTTGTAGCCTGAAAATCGGAATCTGGATCTGTAAGAAGTTCCAAAAACTAGAGTCATAGGGATACAATACTCGTGTACAAAGCTCTAATTAATTTGAACAGTGGATATGTCAAAATCTAGCTACAAGTTACAGTAACAGCAAGACAGCAACTTGCCAATTCAAATTGTAACGGTTCCTACTTGCAAACATATAGTTTTTTAGAACTAAAATTTTAACGTGCATTTACATATCGAAATCAGTAAGGAGTTTCTATTTTTCACATGATTAAATTCATATTTCTACGATATTAGTTACAAATATAACTATACGATCACATACAAATCACCATTCATTCGAATCACCTATTTATCTACATAGACATTTGTATACGTATGTTTCAAATTCGTGTTTTTGCAATGAATGTGGGGAAAATGGAAAACTACGATCTTTTGATGGCATCAAATCATGGATGCAAAAGAATTGATTCAATTCAATATAATGACTGATCTAGATATGGGAACATCACAAAACATGAATACTACAAGAATAACAAATTTCAAATGCGATGATCTAATAACTAATTGCAGGAGATCAAACAATATGCTTTTATAGAATAACGGAGATGTAAAAGGGATACTTGCCTTTTAGATGATCATTTCGAATATGAACGAAGATGATATGAGAAGATCCCGACGGCGGCAACACGTGCAAACGACGGAAACAACACGACAACAAAAGCAATAGTAGCAACGAGTGGAACCAACAACAACAATAGAACGGACACTGCGGTGACTGGCAATAGCGATGTGTAGGACATCGGGGTTGAAGCTCAGGATGTGGGGTGTGCAGCAGCGATGGGGAGGAGTACAGGGTGGCGATCGAGTGGAGGAGCAGGGCATTGACGATGCTGGAGGAGGGCGGTGGCGAGGAGGCTGTGAAGGTGGCTGTAGGATCGGGAGGTAGGGGATCTAGGTGGTGGCGAGGTGGAAGGGAAGTAGTCGGGGTGTTGATGGGTTCTTCGGCGGAGGTCGCAAGGTGCAGGCGGTGGTGGTTGGAGTGCAGGGCTGCAGTTGATGGGGAGGTGATGCGGTGGTGATGACAAGGCTACACGATGGTGATGGGAGACAACAATGGTGGAAGATGATTGAAGATGGCGATGGGGTGGTTGTCACTGCGGTGAAGCGGTGCTGGTTGCGGTGATGGTAGTGGTGGCGATGGGGTGCAGGATGTTGAGCAGTGGTGATCGACTTCGAGTGCAGGCTGTCGATGGTGGAGACAGGGCGTCGAGGTAGGGGTAGGAGCACGGGATGAGGGGCCCTAGTCGCAGTCGACGGGGTGAGGGCGACGACAGGGCAGGGATAGAGGAGCAGGGTAGTGGTTGCGGTAGCTCAGGCAACAAGGGGTAGGGTGGGGTAGAGGCTTGGTGGGTTTGGAGGTGAGGGTGCAGCAGGGGCGAAGGAGGAAGGTGGTCGAAGGTGGTGGCGATGAAAGCGGGGAAGAAGAAGAAATGGAGAAGAAGAAGAAGAAGAGGAGGAGTTGGCTTATGTGATTAGGAGGGTTAATTAGATTATGATTTAAGAGATAATTAGGGGGTAATAGGGGCATTTAAGGAGGAGATTAAGGGGAAAGATTATCAGGGTAGTTAGTTTAGTGGGGGATTCAATTGGTGGGGAAAATAGAAAGGTAGTACATGAGAGAAGATTAGGAGTTTGGGGGATTGTGCAGTTGATTAAGATAGTGATTGGGTAGTGAGTTTTGCTCATGGGCTAAGAGATTGGGCTTGGGCTTCGGGCTATGAAATGAATTATGGTCTTCAATAAAACAAATAAATATGAATTAGAAAATAAGAGTGGGCTAAGTTGATTTGGATTGGACTTACAAAATAAATAAACAATCAAAGGTTGGATTAGGAGTTTGGGCCAAAATAATTAAATGATCAAATAGTAATAATAGTATGAATTAAAACCTTTAGGTTCTATCAAATTAATTGGATATCCAAAATAAAAAGCAATTTGGCTATAGGAGAAGAGGAAGGTTTATCTAGAAAATTGAGTTTCAATAATACGAAGAAAAAAAAAAGTACAAATCCGTATAAACGGGAATGAGGGTTACATTACGTGTCCAATTTCTAACATTAAAATAATATTTATTCAAACACGTATAATCCAGGATAGAGAAATCACCCAAATATTTCATGGAACAACAATCAAGGAGTAATTAGACCACCTCAAAATTTTTCACAGCAAGAAAAGAAGCAGACACTTAAGGAGATATTCATGCAATACATGCAGAAGATAGAACAATACATGCAAAAGACATATTTGGTAATACAAAATAATACGGCTTCAATTCACAACCTTGAGGCTCAAATTGGTCAACTTTCAAATATTCTTGCTAGAAGAACAATAGGAACCTTACCCAATAACATAGTGACCAATCCGAAGGAGCGTGTCAAAGCAATAATACAGAGAAGTGGGAGAACAATTGAGCGGCCACTAGATAAAATTGCTGAACAAAATGTGGTTGAAAAAGAAGATGAGTTCGAACCAATTTTAGAGGAACAAACGCAACATGTGGCCAACCATCATATTGAGAATTCTAAGAAAGGCAAAGGAATTTCAAACACCACGGGTTTCAGGGAGTTTAATTCTGAAACTTATCATAATTCACCTTATGATCCACCGATTCATTTTCTACAAAGACTTAAAAAGAATAATCTCGGAAATCAATTCTCTAAATTTTTAAGTATATTTAAGAAATTGCATATTAGTAGCTTTAGAACATATGCCTAAATATGTTTAAATTTTGAAGGATATTTTATCAAACAAGCAGAAATTGGAGAAGCATGAGACAGTTATGCTAACTGAAGAGAGCAGTGCAATATTACAAAAGAAATTGCCTCATAAACCTAAAGATTCAGGGAGTTTTACGATTCCTTGCACTATTGAAAATTCTTCTTTTGATAAAGCTTTGTGTGATTTAGAAGTATTATTCTTATACCTTTTTCGGTTTTCAACAAACATGGTCTTGGAGAACCAAAGCTCATTACAATTTCTTTGCAATTGGCAGACAAATCTATCATGTACCCAAGAGGTACAATTGAAGATATTTTGGTAACGGTAGATAAGTTCATATTTCCAGCTGATTTCATAGTGCTTGACATGGAGGAAGATGAGAAAATTCCATTGATTTTGGGATGACCTTTTCTAGCTACGGGGAAAGCTTTTATTGATGTCCAATAAGGAAAAACTATTTTGAGGGTTAAGGATGAGTAAGTAACGTTTGATGTTTTTAAATCCACGAAGTTTTCTGCCGAAGTACACTCATGTTTTCAAGTAAGTAAAACTGATTTAATTGTGGGCAAGAAACATAAGGCTGAAGTTGAAAATTTATCGGTAGAAATTTGTTTAACAAATTTAGCGACTCTTGAATTTGAGAAAGAAAATATTTTGGAATATGTTTGTATTTGGATGCTGCACCATATATTTATCCATTTTCTCAGCTGAAATTCAAAGAGGTGGGGATATCAAAGACACCATCTTCAAGAAAGAAACGACTCAAACTCGAGCTTAAACCATTGCCATCTAGATTAAGGAATGCACAGAGAAAACCTAATCCAGACCTGAAGAGAGTATTAGAAAAGAGGTTCTTATGTTGTTGGATTGGCATCACATAACCATCTTAGCTACCACGTCTGGCTGAAGACTTAAAACTTAGCGCTTCTTGAGAGACAACCCATGTTTTCTTTTTACTGCATTTAGAATTGCTTTTTCTTTTAGTTTACTTTAATTTTAATTTTTAATTTTATTTTATAGGATTGCATATGTTTGGGGGTTTCCGATAAAGTTGTTTTTCTAGACCTACTTTGATGGCTGTTTTTGGGCAGGATGGAGTCCGAATCTAGAAAAGTGTTCCAAAGAGTGATCGTTGAAAATTGTCTTATCATTCTAATGCAAAACGAATCAGTGGATTTCGACATCTAAAACTCTAGATATGACTTAAACAATGAACGCTACTCAACCAGAATTTTAACATGAATCAGGGGAGCAATTCTGAACTTTTCTCATTATTTTTTGTTTTACTTTTTCTTTACCCATTGAGGACAATGTGATATTCAAGTTTATGGGAAAGAGTACAATTTTTAAAAAATATATATTTGAAAAATAAACAGAACAAAAAGACTTCAATTAAGAGTACCATTACACTTTTGAGTTCTTTATTGTGCTAAAGCATTGCAAAATTTTTTATAGCCTAGACAATATCTTAAAAAGCAAGATTAAACATACTTATTTTCTTTAGGATTATTGAAGTTCAAAATTCCTTACAAAATTCCGAGAGTCATGTGATTATGCATAAAAGAGAAATATGATGCTTTTTTTGTGATTATTCCCTTTGATCTAGTCCTAAACATGATTTAAGTAAATAGAGTGATAATGATAAATAATTGAATGAATAAAGTTCTATATACTCCAATGTTTTGAGTTGCTTAATAACTAGGGGTATTCATTACCAATGTTACTTTTACATCAAACGACAACTTAAAATATGAGTAAGCAAAAGATCTCTGGGTGTGTGAATTGTTGAGTAACCGGGTGAATACATCACAAATATTTGTATTTGCATCAAAAGGCAAGTGACAACTTAGAGGGAAAAAACAGGAACAAAATAAACCACAAAAACTCTAGTTTGCTACTCGGTTTGGGTGATCAATGATGGAGTTGTTACATGATTAAATTACATTAATTGTATGAAAAATTTGATTGGATTGGGAATTATGTATGAATAATTGCACTGGAGAAAGTGAGTATGCTTAGTTTTAATTTATTTGCTATTGTTTATATTTTAAGTTGAAATTTTGATGCTTGCATGATAAAATCTTTTGGTGTGATGAGTAAAGCCTAATTATGATTTTTATTCTTTGATTCATGGTTTTACTTTTTACACGAGGAAAAACAAAATCTTAAGTTTGGGGGTATTAATGAGTGAAATTTATACATGAATTTATTACTCTTTTATGCATTAAAATTGCGAGTTCTCGTTTATTTCTTTAAAATTTACCTTATTTCTTCTCAGTATTATTTATTTGTTTGTTTTTGTAGGAATGAGAACGATGAAAACAAAATGTGAGCTTTTTTGGTGAAATTGAGGAAGAGTACAAAGATGAAGATCTCAAAGAAAAAAAATCAAACTGAATTTATGTGAAGATTTCTGGAAGATTCAAGCACTCAACTGCATGTGTTTACGAATTGGCCCATGGAAGAACCAATAGAGAATATGTCGGTTAACTAGGGGGTGGAATAAAATTTTGTAATAAAAATAAAAGTTGGGTGGATTTAAATTAGGGTTAGTTAATTGATTAGTTAATTTTAATCAATGGATGTTAAATTAATTAATTAATTATCTTAACCTAACTCTAACCCTAACCCCACTGTTTCTCTCCTCTATATAATGTAGCACAAGAAACGAGGAAGGGGGACGCGAGATCCAGGAAAGAAAAAAAAAGAGAAACTCAAAGTCAGTTTTGTGTGGAGGCACAGAAAGCGAGAGAAACAGAGATGAAATAGAGGAAAGAGGATAGAGAAAAGAAGAAGGGTGTGGATTGTGGCACGCAACTCGAGGGCGTGAACAGTTGGTTTGGCGATTTGATTTTGGAAACAGAGAGAAACAGAGAGAGAAAAGAGGAAAAAGGAATAAGGCACAGAGTTCGGGGCTTGGATCTTCGGCAAAATCAAGTTTTTCTTCTTCTCTTCTAATTTATATTATGCAATCAAAGAACATGTTTGTGAGTTGCAAATTTATTATTAACTAAATTCATTTTTCTAGGGCATCGATGTAGCCTAATTTTTATAACACAATTATGGTTCCATATCATTTTATTAAACTATTTTTTCATGGTTGTGTGTTTAATTTTTCTTCTTAATGCTTACAATTGTTCGCCAACTTTTGTTTGATTTATTGGATCATGAAGAGACCAAGATGTAATTTGAGATTTGGAACTATAAAATTAAACACTATTGATTAAGCGAAATTAGAGATGATTTATCGCTATTAATGTGACTATAAATAAATTCACAGAACTTAATGAGTATTCAATTAATTAAATTTTCATAGAGATATAACAAACTGTTAGTTGGAGATATTATTGGTGTTGTTCAAGAGAAAACATTAAATAATTAGAAAATTTTGGTCTACAACTTGGAAAAGTAGAATTTCTTGTGACATGAAATTATGAATTGTGTGGGGATCACTAGGTGAAATCAAAAGCCCTAAAACTAGTTTTGCTATTAACAAACAACAAAATTTCATATTTCATTGTTTTTAATTAGTTTAGTTCTTTCCTTTAGGTTAATTTAGTTTAGTTGTTATTTTTATCATATTTTTGATTTTCCAAATAGTAGTTAATCTAGTAAATTTTGGTTGTCAATAAAATAATTAGTCATTAAGGGTTCGACACTCTTTTCACTTAAACTATACTACTTGTTATGATTTTATACACTTGCAAAACATCTCATCAACATCCTGAGTCTGTTATCCTATCAATCCAAGTGGTTTGGACTTTTAGTAAGATTTTTGCATTTTCTTGTATTATATTATGTTCATGTACTCAATGAAGTAAAAGATTCTGGGTGTGTCACGAATTTTTCAATGTATGAAATTCGAGGCATTGCAAATTGGTATCAGAGCTGACTTCAATTAGCAGTACTAAACATAGAATGGGAAATGGGCTTAGGATGACACTAATATGTTTGTTTTAGTTTGAGGTCATAAATGCTATGGTAGTTTTTGAACTTAGTATTTATGATACCTTGTACGCAGACTGATTTTTCTCTCCTTTCCCCTTCCAATAGGATGTTAGGAGGCAGAGCTAGGAATAATCATGTTGAGGAAGGAAACGGTGACACCAATGGTATTGAACTCAACTTAGAGACAGAATTTTCCAGTGTTTATCAGACACTGAATACATTCATGAGATCAAGTATGGCCTAAAACCCCAGAGTCGGACCAACTACAGGGTCGACAATGCTAACTCAAGACCTATTCAGACAGGTCAAGTCTTTCAATCGAATGAAGCCGCCGGTATTTGAAGGGCAAGCAGACCATAATGTAGCCGATGACTGGATTAGACAGATAGAGACCATATTCGATGTACTAGAAATACAGGAGGCTAGCATAGTAAAGTTGGCTGCTATCCAACTATAGGAGGATGTAGAGGAGTCGGAGAATGTCATCACTAGACATCTCTTGAACAATGGAATTAAGGCCAAGGTTTTATTTGATACTAGATCATCTCATACCTTTGTGTCTCCCAAATTTTCAATCAAATTAGAAGTCGAACCTAAGATATTTCTAGATAAGGTATTAGCGGTGGATACACCATCAGAAAGTACTCTGACTACTGACTGATATTATGCCGGGTATGATATAAAGATTGGAGGAAGAATTTTGGGTATAGACCATATTGAATTGAATGTGTTAGGGGTGAATGTTATTATTGGGATAGACTGGATGACTGTGTACAGTGCAACCATTGAATGCAATGATAAGAAAGTGGTAGTGAAAGCACCGGGAGGACATGAAGTTGCTTTCCAAGGGAAGAAGAAATCCAGAGGATTATTGGCCGTCCTATCTGAGAGGAAGACTCCAAAAAAATCAAGAAGATTCCAGTGGCTAAAGACTCCCGCGAGTTTTCCTGGATGATTTACCAGGGTTGCCACCTCATCGAGATGTCGAATTCTGTATTGTCATACAACCCGAAGTGCAACTATATCCAAGGCACCTTACATGATGGCGCAAGATGAGATCAAGAAACAAATTGAAGAATTGTTATAAAAGGGATTCATCAGACCCATTGCTTCACTATGGAGAGTACCAGTGCTCTTGGTGAATAAGAAAGATGGGTTGATGAGGATGTGCATCAACTACAGGGAATTGAACAAGGTAACAGTCCAAAACAAGTACCGAATACCAAGAATCGATGATTTGTTTAATCGACTACACAGTGCGGCAATGTTTTAGAAGATCTATGCTCAAGGTACCATCAGGTTCGAGTCAAAGAAGATTATATTGCAAATACTATGTTCAGAACGAGGCATGGACACTGAGAATTCTTGGTGATGCCGTTTGGAGTGAAAAATGCACCGGCCATATTCATGGATACGATGAATAGGGTGTTGAGACTGTTCATTGATGAATTCATAGTGGTGTTCATAGACGACATTCTGGTATACTCCAAGACAGAAGAGGAACATGCTGATCACTTGGCACAAGTGTTGGGTAAGTTACAAAATCATAGGTTGTACACCAAACTATCCAAATGTGACTTATGGAATAAGGATATGGCATTATTGGGTCACATTCTGTCTAAGGAGGGAGTGGCGACCGATCCACAAAAGATTGAGGCTGCGAAAGAATGGCCCTGACCCACGACTGTGAAGAAAATCATGAGCTTCTTGGGATTGACCGGATACTATTAACAATTTACCCTGGGATATGCACAGATAATAATACCCTTAACATGACTGACTAAAAAGAATGTGAGTCGAATAGCAAGTGTGAGGAAAGTTTCAAGGAGTTGAAAGAGAAGCTGACAATAGCACCAGTTCTGGTACTACCACAGGCAGGCACAGACTACGATATTTACAATGACACCTTATTCAGGTGATTGGGTTGTGCCCTGATCCAAGAGGGAAGGGTGATTACTAGAGCTGGTATCAGGTTAGGTCATCCACTACCCGGACCCGTACCCAGTACCTCACGGGTCCAAAAATTGGACTCGGACCCGGACCCGGACCCGGACCCGGACCCGGACATGGACTTGCGGGAATTGGGTCCGGGTCCATGTTAAAAAAACCTACCCGTCGGGTCCGGTAGAGGGAAATAAATATTTGCACTTAAAGTCCTTTTTCACCCAATACCCTATGGTTCCAACAATTTTTACACTTAAAGTACATGCAACAATTACTAATTACATGTATATCCCTATAACCCTATTATTCAAATTCCCTATTTATTGGGGTATATTTTAACGGGTCTCGGTCTGGGTCGTGTCTATTTTGAGCGGACCTGGACCCGGAAGTGCAACAGGTCTTATTTTAAGACCTGGACCTGGATCCGTATAGATCGGGTCGGTTTGGGTCGAGTCTGAGTTTCAGGTGAAAGTAACAACTCTAGTGATAGCTTATGGGTCTAGACAATTACGACCACATGAGAAGAATTACCCAACTCACGATCTGAAATTTGCTGCAGTGATATTTTCTCTGAAGCTATGGAGACATTATGTGTATAGAGAGAATGTCAGCAAGTACACCGACCACAAGAGCTTAAAGTACATTAACAGAAGAAAGATCTGAATCTGAGGCAGAGACGGTGGTTAGAAGTACCTGAAAACATTCGCCTCAAAATCAAGTACCACCTTGGGAAGGCGAATGTTTTAGCAGACGCCCTTGTCCAGTTTGATAACAACACATAAAGAACTGGTGGAATATTTGGACTGAGTAGAAATTGAGGTAGTAGTACAGAATCTGGGAACACATTAGTGCAATTGAGACTTCAACCTACTTTGAGAGATCAAATCATCGAAGGTCAGAAGTTGGACCCAGAAATATAGAAGATGAAGACGAAAGTTCTAGTAGGCAAGCTATCAGAATTCTATGTGAAAGACGAAGTACTCTGGTTAGGAGAGAGATTGTGTGTGCCTGAAGGAACATACCTGTGGAAAGCATTCTACATGAAGCACATGCCACTTTACTGTCGATACACCCAGGGAGTACCAAAATGTATAAAGACATCAGACAATATTTCTGGTGGTTCATCATTAAGAGAGATATAGTAGACTTTGTAGTTAAATGCCTCACATGTTAAAAACTCAAAGCAAAAAAACCAGAAGCCCGGAGGATTGCTGCAACCGCTACCTATTCTAGAATGGAAATGAGAGAAGATCAGCATGATTTTCATCACAGAACTGCTGAGGAGTTCAAGAAGGAATGACATAATATGGGTGATAGTGGACATATTTACCAAGTCTACACACTTTCTACCGATGAAGATTACCCGGTTGATGGAAATATTGGAAGAGCTATATATTGAAGAGATCAGCAGACTGCACGGAGTGCCAGTAACTATTATATCAGACCGCGATGTGAGGTCCACTTCTAGATTTTGGAAGGTTCTACAGACAACACTTGGTGCCAGACTGATTTCAGCACGACCTTCCATCCACAGACCGACAGTCAGACAGAAAGAGTCAACATAAGTTTAGAATATATGCTTCGAATGTTTATACTGGACTTCGAAGGATAGTAGGAAAAGTATCTACCTCTAGTAGATTTTTCTTACGACAACAGTTACCAAGCAATTATCGAGATGACACCATTCGAGACGTTGTATGGTAGGAGATGCAGAACGTCAGTGTGTTGGTATAAAGTGGGCGAGCGGAAAAAGTACGGACCGGGATAGTCCAATAGATGAGTGAGATGAATGACCTGATCCGTCAGATAGTGGAAACATCCCAGAGTTACTAAAAGAGTTATGCAGACAATAGAAGAATAGACAGAGAATTCGAAGTTGGAGACTTTGTATTTCTGAAGGTTTCACCAACTAAAGGAGTGATCCATTTCGAGAAAGGAGGAAAACTGGCACCGAGGTATTTCGGACCATGCCAAATTCTGAGGAAGATACGGCAGACTACTTACCAATGGTAATTACATGTGGAACTGGCACAGATTCATGATATTTTTCATGTATCGATATTGAAGAAGTATGTACCAGACTCTTCACACATACATTCGGAGACCCTAGAGGACCTTTAAGTGAATTTAACTTACAAAGAAACCCCAATCCAGATTGTAAATAGAAAAGAGCAGGCTTTGAGGACCAAAACGAATCAAATGGTCAAAGTTCTCTGGAGGAAACTAGTTAGGAGTCAGTGGATAAAATGAAGAAGGATTATCTTGATCTTTTTGTTGTACCCGTGTAAGTTCTGACAACATAAATTTTCTTAGGGATGAGGAGTGTAACACCCTACAAAATTGAGTGCTAACAATTTTGCTCCAGTATGTGTTATGCACGGATATTTTGTACCATTTCGTATAATGTCTTTTGTAATACCCTGAATATTTTTAGATATTAGTTTGTGTAATATAAATATTTGGGAATGACCCATATGCATATTTAATATACTATGTTTTGTGAACTTGAGGAATTAAGAGCAATTGAGTTGGTGACTAGGGACTTCTAGGAAATGGGTATCATGAAAAGGGCCTTAATAAAATTATCCATTCTTTTATGGTGCATGAATCTTGCATGTTAGTGACATAGGGGAGGTTTAAGGGAGGTGATTAAATTATGATGGAAGAAGTTTAGGGGGGTGGTTAAAAGATGTAGGAAGATGTGGTTAAATGTAGGAAGAGATGATTAAATGAAGAAAGAAAGAAGCAATTGTGAGTGTTTGTATATAAAAGCTAAGAATGCCTCCCATCATTCTCCACAATTCATCTTTTCTCTTACACCTAAACTGAAGATCTTTGGAGTTGAAATTTTCATAAGGTTAAGTTTATCGAGTTTAATATTGAAACACTTTGCGGAACTTAGAAGCAATCGAATTCAGATGCTATAGGTGGGTAATAACTTTACTACTCTAATTTCAATCAATATAATAAACCACAAGGAAATTTAAAAAATGGCTATCAAGTGGCTTTCCTTCAATAAAAATAAAATAAATGGCTCACATTCAGTCTACCAAAAGAAAGACATTTCCTCCCCAACCCCCCCCCCCCCTCCCCCCACCCAATAAATAAATAAAATCATTCGCACTTTATTACTATCTCTCTCACTCTCATCTCTTCACTTTTTTAGATTTCTCTCTCTCTCTCTACTATGAAATTTTTCGGATTTTCCAGATTTTTTATACTTCTTTTGATTGCTCATGTAGAAAATTTTGCTGAGTTTCTTGTTTGATTTCAAATGCAATGAAAATTTTAAATGAATCTCTCTCTCTCTCTCTCTCACTCATATATATATACTAGTATTTAGCACGTGCGATGCACGTTTTAATACATATATTTTAAAGTAATATAATTTTGCAAGTGTGAGGCATATGTTAATAAATATATATTTTTTAAAGTAATATAAAGAGTTGGAGTTGTACGTGTGATGCACGTAAGTTGGTAGATTTAAAGAGTATAAAGAGAGAGATGGAGTTGCACGTGCGATGCACGTAAGGTGATAGATTTACAATCATCTCCCATTACAGTATATATATATATATATATATATATATATATATATATATATATATATATATATATATATATATATATATATATGTCACGCTCCGCTTCCCAAAATATGGGAATACGAGCACGTAACTAAGACTCAGCGAATGATGTGTACATCATCCATAAGGTGTAACAGATTAACTCAATAATATGAAACATAACCACAACACGCATGCAATAAAAATAATCACATCAACATAAATAATCCATAAAATGTCTCATAAATAAGCAACATTTGGAAAGAAATAAACTTAGAGTCACCTAAGTCTGGAATACAAAGTACGATAATGAAAACAATGCTTATGAAATAACATGAACGGAATAATTATTGTACACTAATAACTCAGCTCCATTCTCTAGAAGATTTGCTCACCAATTCCTTCGAGCAATTCTCCTCGTGTATCTATGAGCTCGTGGTCTAGAGTTGGGGGGAAAATATCCGATAGAGCAAGTTACGGAAAACAATAGTAATAAGCAGTGAAAAATAAAACATGGTATATCGAGGACAATGAACTAGAACAATGAACAATAGTTGATATTATGATCAATAGTCTATAATCAATGGTGCAATCGTTAATGACAATAATCAATAATCAATGTTGATAACAATAACTATGATCAAAATGTAAGTGTCAATGCTTGGTAGTCAATCTTAAGTCTATCAATCTTTTATTATCATATCTAATGCACACAATCATGTGTCTTGTACCACATGTTCGGGTGCAAATAATCAAGTGAACGTTTAGGCTATAGTTGTGGACTCTACAGGCTTGTGTACTCGACAGCGATAATCAATAATCAATAATCCATAATCCATAACCCCTAACAATAATCCATAATCCATAATCCATAACGATAATCCATAACAATAATCCATAACAATAATGTAGGAAAACACGGACCCCTTCTCCGAGTACAGTCTCCTAAATTGTCCACTACTAAGTCGACCCTCATTACCCCGGCTTGTTATTATTTATTAAGATCAATTATGGACATGCAATCAATATGATTAATGAGAATGGTGGCACCAAGATTTATGTAATGGGTACAATCGATGAGAATGGTATTATCAAGATGATATCGAGAGGGTATCAAGAACTATGCAATGCATGGTATATATAATTCAATTCATTATATGCAAAATTAAACATATTTATATTTAAAGACATGAAAACACAATTCTGGACAGCAACACGTTGTTGTACAAAAAATTGCTATCCCGCTGCTATAGGAAGGAAAATCAGAATCCGTCAGAGGTTCTAGAAACTAGACTCCCTGACGGTTCCAACTTATATTCACACGACATGGTTCGATTATAATAACTACATCAACAAATCAATTCTTTACGAGTTTGCTGTTCAGGAAGCAACTTAATATAAAATTATTACACGCATAATTCGACTAAAAATTTATTTAAAATTCTTGAAAAAATTAAAATCTAGTTCCCAGAACTGTTTATTAACATTCTTGAAAATCTTAGGTCCTAATTCTTAAGTTAAACTACTGATTTAGTCAATCAAACATGACAACGTATTTTTAAAACAAAATTCTGGAGTTAAGACAATACAGTGGTAGATTTGAATATCTTGCAATCCGTAAGTTGGATTGCAAAACCGTCAGATGTTCTGGATTTCAGATATAAAGGGCTACAACCTTTATTTATTAAGTTCTAAGTGGTTTTATCTGTAGCTAGGCCAAAAATCCGGTTCTTTATTAATCTAGTGTTCTGGCAGAAACCTAGGGTCAAGTTCTTGTATATATATAACGGGGCTGGGAAATTCATCAATTAATCTTATAAAAATTATAAAATGACTCCTAATCATGTCTAGAAACATCCAAGTTAATTTCATGTATTCATTCTACTGATAACACATTATTTTGATTAGTAAATCATGTCGATATGCTTCTAAACAAGAATCTGGAATTTAAAACCTAACAGTACTAAATATATGATAACTTGCAATATACAAATCAGAACTCAGATCCGTAAGAAGTTATGGAAACTAAACTCAGTGAGATACAATATTTATTTACAAAGTTCTAGTTTATTATATCAGTAACTGGATCATACTCTCAATACAACATGGGATAAACAACAGGACAACAGTAAATGTACTCCTTCGCAACAATCATGATAATCAATCAACATATTCTTATAAAAAGAAATTAATATACTCAATAATTCGGGTGGAATCCTACTGTTATCATGACAAAATTATTATCACCATAGTATTAAATTCATGAATCTAGTTATAACATCATATACAATAGAAATGCATTCAAATCATTATTTATTCTTCATATACGTGTTTCTAGTTTATGTTCATGTAGTGAATGAATATGATGATGGATGACATGGCTTAGAATTGAGTCAAGGATAAGGCACAAAAAGAAAGTTATCACTTGGTTTCGCTAATGAATCTATAATAACCTCTTTGAAGGGTAACAAGAAAATTGAGATACGGTAAATGATATAAGAACTACTTGCGAAGAACAAAATAATTCTTGAACGAGAAAAATAATGTCGGTTCAAGAGAAACTTGCCTGTTTCGCTATTATTTCGAATGTGAACAAATAATTGGAATAAAAAAGTCCCGACGACAACATAGACGACAACAGCAAACAAGAGCGACGATATCAAACAACAAGGGATCAGCTATGGAACGAAGCAACAGTGGCGCGATTGATGGCAGCAACAATGAGATACGGGTGGTGGTGCTCATTGTTGGGGAGAGCAGGGAGGCATCGGGGTGAGTTGCGGGAAGGAGCAGTAGGGAGAAAAGGTGCCGGCAATAGCAGGAGCTTCGTGTCAGAGGTTGTCGATGATGATGGCTGGCGTTGGAGCTTCGGGGTGGGGGGTTCGGTCGGTGGTGGTGCAGTCGGGGATGGAGCTGTGAGGTCGATAGCAATGATGGTTGTCAACGGTGGGCTATTGTTCGGGTTCGAGGAAGGGATGGCAACGATGTAAATGGTGAGGCAATGGAAACGATGGAGTTTTGAGGTTAGGGGCAGTGGCATTGCAGCTGGTTGCGGTGATGACGAACGGCTGTTGGGGTTGTGCTGTGGTCAGAGGTGAGCGACGGAGCATCGAGCTGAGGTGGCGGGAGGTGATGGAGATGGGTTGAAGGATGAGGTGGAGATGCTGCGGTGGGGTGGGGGGGGGCTCGGGATATAGAGGTTTGGAGTTGACTGTGGCTGGAGATGAAGAGGGCGTGAAGGAGATCAAGGAGAAAATTAGGTGGCTGTGAAGTTGGGGTAATTAGGTTTAGAGGATTAATAGGGTGGTTAAGGATTTAGTGGAGGATATTGGGAGATTTGTGGGATAGTTTATCTGATTATCAGGAGGTGATAGGGGTAGTATGCAGTTGGGATTTGATTTGAACATGGGCTTGGGTCAGGTTAAAGCTATGGGCTTAAAATAATCAAATAATAATAATAGGATTTGTTTGGGCTTTAGTTTCATAATTAACAAATCAATATATATATATATATATATATATATATATATATATATATATATATATATATATATATATATATATATATATATATATATATATATATATATATTGTAACACCCCGAATTCCAAAATACAACTAAATTCGAAGTTCCATAGGATCTTTACACTTCTTTCGTACAATTTTACAAGGAAATAAACAACTTTTCTTACATCAGAGTTTACAATTACATTACATATTTACAGCGGAAGCAAATTACAACAATTTACATAAACTGAAATGTATAACACTAGAATCATTCTTTAATCAGCATGCATTCTTTAGTCTTGTTGATCACTTTATCCTGCATAGAAACTGTGGGCGTGTCAGTTGCGTACAACCAATGAAATATTACACACGGCTATCCTCTCTATGCCGAAAACAGTATAACGATTCTCAAATACTTAAACAATCACAAACTTGATCACAAACAGAACTACAAGGAGCTATCTATAGATGTCGTGTAGTGCGGTGCACTTAGTCCTTAATGCAGTTATGTATATTACATGACATTAATGCGCACTTGTTCAGATTTTATGTATCCCATACTACATAGGTCTGAGGGCAAGCCCTTAACCGTTCTTCATCTTGTATGGTTCAATCCCTCGTCATGACTTAAACTACTTCAGTAACTACGATAAGTATTTTAGATGTTCTATGAGTACGATCTCATGTCCAGACAGCCTGGAGGGAAATCCCACGTCATATCACGACGTATCGTGAAGAACCTATGGACAATTTAGCCTCCGTCATAGGACATGACACCACCCGCAGTCACCAAACACCCCCACGAGCGTCGCCTATGGTATGGACTCCTGGAGACATATCCACGTCATGTCACGGTGCATCGTGAAGACAGCCTGTGAATACTCTTACACCGTAGCTCTGAGACCCTCATACTCATGTTTTTTCTCTTATTTTCATCACGTCTTCACTATGTATCTAGTCCTTAGTTATTTGAATCATGAACAAAATCAATTCTCTAGAGTTAGCTTTTCCACTATACTGGTCTCAACCATTTCTATCACATGACCCAAATCTTGGTCGTTTCATTTCAAATTTCATTTCAAATTTCATTTTAATATATTTCTTTTCGATGCCGGTATGAGGCTTAGCTATACTCTAGTTCTCAATTTCAATTCATAATCACAATATTTGAGTTCTCATACTCATAAGTTCTTTTTCACAATTAACATGATTTCCATTCTTTCCAATAATTCAATGTTCCAATTCAATTCATAACATTCTCATTCAACCAAAATAAGTCTCAGTTTCCGTACTACTATTTCTTTTTCTCCAAATTTCAAAAATCATATTTCTCATTTACTTTCCAAAGCACACATTACCCAAAATAATAACAAAATTCATAATGAAACACACTTCAAGTTCTTTTTTACTCAAAATCTCCTTTTATAAATTTAGTATAACTCAAAAGTCACTTTTATACTTATATTTGTGCAAAATATCGATTTTTACAAGGTTCTACTCAATTTTTCCTCTCACACTATTTAAATCAAGTCGAAATAGTGTACAATTATTTTTATGAAGTCTACATATTTTTATAACAATTATAGGATTTTTTCCAAAATTTTAAAGTCACAAAATCACCAAAAAACTCAAAAAAACAAAAGTTTTCAAGTTGCTGAGTTCGGGTTTCGAACCAGCGACCACAGACAAAGCCAGCGCACACACAAACCAAAGGGACAGAGCGCAACCACGTCACAAAGATGGTTCGGATTCATATGAGTCCAATGCTCGAGTTCGGCTTTTTCCAAAAGAATAAAAAGAAAAAGTCTCTTGTTCGGTTTCGAACCTGAGACCAAGGCCAGAACCCACGCTACAGTAAGCGCACCCAACACACCCACTAACCAATTAGGCTAAGTGGCCAACTAATATGAATTGGGTTTTTAGGGGGTTTGATCTTAGTTTCGGTTCATTGAAATTTTATAAAAAATAACTAATTTTGATTTCGTTTCTTCTCCACTTTCTTTCAAAAATTCCAGAACATAACTTTTATACATTTCTAACATATCAGTAAATTAAATCTTGATTTTTGACATAAAAACATCACTTTTTCTATTTGACTACAAATTTGTCTACAATTTCAACTAGGTAAAACCAAAGTTGTTTCTTGTGTAAATTGGTATTCAAACTTCTCGTATTTCCTTTTTATTACGACTATTAATATTAATTAATTATTTCAGTAACAAAAGTCCATTTTTTCTCATTTTTAACCATTGAAATAGCAAATTCACCACTAAGCATGATTAATATTTCAATCCAATTAAGCATACAATCATGTCTCCTTGGTATAGCACAAATAATCAATTAAAGCATGGTAGAAATGTCAAAATTAAACTAACTATCAAAATTTGCAACTAATTATCATTCTTTTCACACACAATCAAGCATTCTAATTTGTCTTATTCTTATAACATATGACTAGAATAACTATGTCTCTTTTCAAATGCATCAACCATACTCTAGCATGAACCTAGTTAGAAGTGTAAGAGAATCACCGACCTTTGATGGAGAGAAAAACAAACAAACTCCTAATGATCTCCTACAACGATCAAGCGAAGCCGCCTCCTGCTAAATCATGCCACCAAAAAGCTTCTCCTCCTAATGATGCCGCAACCCGAGCCTTGCCCCCTAGTGTAGTCCGACCTCCTCCTTGGATGAAGAACAAAATAGCACCCAATCTCAAAACTCCTCAATCTTTTGTCTCACTCAAATTACTTCTCTTTCTTTTCTTTCTCTTCTTTACTTTCAAAAATTCTAAGTGTGAGAATGAAGAGTATAGGGAGGGGTATTTATAAAATTTTTTGGGGTGAATGTAGGGCTAGGATGTGATCAAATGGTTAAAGATCAATGGTCTAGATGAACTAGGGAGTTATAAAAACTACCCATGATACACAACCACCTCTTCACCACTTCCATCTCTCCCACATCCCTCCATCACAATCCGGCCTAGGTAAAGGTGTGCAATGCACACCCTAGTGCTTGCACGTGCCAACTAGTACCCCCTCCTTACAAGTGTACATGTGCATAAAAATTTATTTGTTCATGAAAAGAGTCTACAATACAAGTTGGTTTGTTTTAAAAGAGAGATAAGCTAAATGAGCTCACTAATGGGCCAATTTAACCATGGGTTTAAATAATTAAAATAATTAATTAATAAAGTGGGCTTAAAAGACAATTTGGGCTTTAGATTTTAATTAGGCTTTAAAAGAAAATAATTTTGGAAAAAATAAGGGAGAACAAATACTATAAAAATATTTTACACGAAAAATTATACAAACGAAATTATACGTGCAAAACACGTAAAATCATAAAAATCTCATAAATCAAATCTAGGGTGTTACATACACACACACACACACACACACACACACACACACACACACACACAAATAGTCAAGATTGGACTTGGATATGATGAAGTTGGATTTTTAACAAAATAATCAGATAATCAAATTAGAACAAGTGGGTTCAAAAGAATAGCGAGATTTTATTAGATAACAAGAATACAAGAGTCGAAGAAGGGAAACACAGATACAAGTAATACCTATATATATATATATATATATATATATATATATATATATATATCCAGAAATTTATATTTTCAGATTTTAGGTTTGTAAATTATTTGAATTTTTTATGCTTCTTTTGGTTGCTCATGTAGAAAATTTCACTGAGTTCCATGATTGATTTCAAATGCAATGGAAAATTAAATAGATATTCACTTGGGTAAATTTTAACATCTAAAGTTACATTGAAAGTAGTAAATATCTCCTCAAGAGTTAAATTTCATCATTTTGCACCCTCAAAGTTCTAAGAAGTTGGATTTTACTCCTCATTTATAATTATTTTTCAAAATATGATGGAAACATAGACTTTTATTTACAACCATTACTATTCAAACTTGAGCTACATAAACTCCATGATGGATATTTTAGATTCATGCATCTGAAATGTTGAAAAGTAAATGTAACCCCTCCTCTTTGAATCTGTCAAGATTTGTATGGTATATTTTACTGTATAGGGCTTTTCATATACTGCATCGTCCCGAAGACGTACCGTAGGCACGTGCCCATGGGCAAACCTAGTTATATTATATGGTGTTTGCATGTTAGAGAAGCTATATATGTTGTATTGGATGAGTATTCAAACTTAGATTGATTAAATCATGCGTGAATTGTTATCAATTAATTGTGTGAAATTATGGTAAGGTTAACTCCGAAATATTTTACAGGATATGTCCTGAGAAAATTACAGTAGCCAGGCAGCGACGGTCGACTGGGAAGTCACACCGGTCGACTGTCGACCTGCAGACTACAGATTTTGGTTGTGCATATTTCATCTGATACGCAGTTTTACTTCATGAAAACGATTTCTACCAAAAACATGTTTCTTATTTGATCGAGTACAACTTGTAGGATTTATAATAATCCATGAAACTACATCAAACTACTTGAATTTTTAAAAATAGCGATCTGTTGATTTCTTTCAAATAAAATATGAATTGTGCATATAATCAAAATAGAGTTTCTTAAAAAATTTATTTATTCGTTGAAATAGCTTCGTGTTCAGATCCAAACCATATCAATATCGAATTTTCAAAAGACCCCCAATTTAGTTGTGTTCATCCAAACTCAACGATAATAAAAACTCACATCATCCACATGCAAATCTATCCAAAGATAGTTAGGGTTCTTAAAAGATCAATTTTCAATTCATCCATCCATTCAATCCATCATGTACATATTCATACTCAAACCCTAATATGCTTTCTAGTAGATGAAATACTACATATAACATACACAAAATAAAATAAAACAAACAAGTCATTCACCTCAAATGACGAAATCTAATAAGAAAAGCTTTCCCTTTGCGAAATCCAAGATCACCTCCTTAAATCTTCAAGAAATAACAAAACCTTTGTGTTGTGCAACGAAAGACGGTTGTACTCCACTCTTATATATATATATATATATATAGGCCGAAATAGGAGAATTAGGGTTTTAAACACATTTGCAAAATAACCCTTTTAAAGTATAACTTTACATAAATAGATCGCTATACTTGGAAATTTGATAAAACCAACTAAATTGATATTTAAAAGCAAAATAAACACTTTATTTCCAGTCGGCACTATTTGGAAAGTCCAGAAAATAGTTTTGCACTTTCATCATTCAAAATGACAATTTTTGCAAAAAGATCCTTCTTTTCGTAATATTTGCAAATGGGTTTAATAAATATCAGAGACATCCAGAAAAATTATAAATAATCTCAAATAATAAATAATGATTTTCCACAAAATAATTTAGCCTTTTGAACTTCCCAAGAAAATATTTGCACGTGTTTTGCACATGTAAATATAAATTTTCAGAAAATATTTATTAAATCCCCAAAAATCATTTTAATTTAATTATAAATCTATAAAAATAATATCTAAAAAATACGGGGTACTACATCACTCCCTCCTTAGAAGAGTTCTGTCATCAGAACTACTGCCAATGGGGTATAAAATAGGAATAAACGAGGAATTTGAAATTTCATAAATGAACCACAATTCAAAACATTCACATAGAAGGACTTAATCAAATAAAAGAAACACAGCTGAATCCAATAGTGCAATCATCCAAAGAAATACCATCACATAAATAAGATACAATCATACAAAAAGCTCAGGAAAATCCTTCTGCATGCGATCCTCTAGCTCCCAAGTAGCCTCCTCGAACTGCTGATTCCTCCACAACACATTGACCATAGGTATCACTTTACTCCTAAGAACTTTCTCCCTACGGTCAACGATCTCCACAGGCTATTCCTTGTAACTCAATTTCACCTGTAGACTTTCAAGAACCTCTACCAACTGATGACTCTGATCCAGCACATACTTCCTCAACAATGACACATGGAACACATCATGCACCTGTGCCAACTCCTCTGGAAGCTCCAACCTATATGCTGTCTTGCCAATCCGCTCCACAATCCTGTATGGCCCAATATACCTTGGCGCCAACTTGCCTCCCTTTCCAAACCTAATCACTCCTTTGGTGGGAGACGCCTTGTGGAAAACTGCATCCCCAACCTCAAACTCCAAGTCCCTTCGTCGAGTATCAACGTAACGCTTCTGCCGACTCTGAGCTTCAACCAACCTCTTGCGAATCAACTCAATCTGCTCTGACGTCTACTGCACGATCTCAGGACCAAATATCTGCCTCTCACCAACCTCGTACAAACAAACAGGTGTCCTGCACCTCTGCCCGTACAAAGCCTCATACGGTGCCATTCCGATACTTGCATGGTAACTGTTGTTATAAGCAAACTCAACCAATGCCAAGTATCTCTCCTAGCTACCACCGAAATCCATAACACAAGCCCTTAGCATATCTTCCAGCACTCGAATCACCCTCTCAGTCTGACCATCGGTCTGTGGATGAAAAGCGGTACTGAAATTAGTTCTGGTGCCCAAAGCTGCTTGTAGGCTCTTCCAAAACCTTGAAGTTAACCTTGCATCCCTGTCGGAAACAATCGACACAGGAACTCCATGAAGTCTCACAATCTCAACAATGTACAACTCAGCCAATTTCTCCAACGACCAAGTTATCTTCATGGCCAGAAAGTGAGCCGACTTAGTCAAACGGTCCACAATAACCCAAATCGAGTCATTGCCCTTTGAACTCCTCGGTAAACCCGTGATGAAATCCATACTGATATTCTCTCATTTCCACTCCGGAATGGGCAACGACTGTAACAAACCTCCAGGTCTCTGATTTTCTGCTTTGACCTGCTAACAAGTCAGACACCTTGCTAGGAAATCTACCACATCCTTCTTCATACCAGACAACCAAAAGTGTTTTTTGATGTCCTTGTACATCTTTGTGTCTCCAGGATGTACTGACAACAAGGTACGGCGTGCTTCCTGCAAGATACTCTCTCTCAAATGTGCATTATCCGGAACACACAAACTCTCACCCATCCATAGAACTCCATCTTGGACACGAAACTCTGATAACTTGCCTTCTGAAACCTGTTGCAACATCTGCTGAATCTCTAAATTTGATCCCTGACCTTCCACAATCCTCTCTCTCAAGGAAGGCTGCAGTCTCAACTGAGCCAAAGACTCCCCTAAATCTTGCAGCACCACCTCAATACCTACCTGATCAATCTCTGTTGCCAACTTGCTTCAAGTAGTGATCAATCTTGATAAACTACTCTTCCTGCTAAGTCCATCAGCGACCACATTCGCCTTGCCCGGATGATACTTGATCTCAGGACGAAGGTCTTCAAATACTTCCAACCACCTTCTCTGCCAAAGATTTAGATCCTTCTGTTGATCAATGTACTTTAGGCTCTTGTGATCAGTGTACATGTTGACCTTCTCACCATAAACATAATGCCTCCACTGCTTCAAGGCAAAGATAATAGCTGCTAGCTCCAAATCATGCGTCGGATAATTCTTCTCATGCGGACGCAATTGCCTCGAACCATAGGCAATAACCTTGCCTTCTTGCATCAAGACACAACCCAAACCTCTGAGAGACGCATCACTGAAGATATCAAAATCCTTCCCAGCTTCAGGCAAAGCTAAGATAGGTGTAGTAGTCAACCTCTCCTTTAACTCAAGGAAACTCGCCTCACACTTATTAGTCCATGAAAATGCCACATTCTTCCAGGTCAAACCTGCCAAAGGAACTGTAATCTGAGAATAACCCTGGATGAATCTCCTGTAGTAACCAGCCAAACCCAAGAAACTCCTGACTTCCTTCACAGACGTTGGCCTGGGCCAATCCTTTACTGCTTCAACCTTCTCAGGATCAATGGCCAATCCGTCCTTAGAAAGGATATGACCAAAGAAAGCTACCTCAAACTTCCAAAACTCACATTCTTCGACAACTTGGCATACAAGCTATGCTCCTGCAATTTCTGTAATACCGCTGTCAAGTGCATAAAATGCTCCTCCTACGACTTCGAATACACCAAAATATCGTCGATGAAAACCACTACGAAAGATTCAGTAAATGGCCTCAAAACCCGGTTCATCATATCTATGAACACTGCTGGTGCATTCGTCAAACCGAATGGCATCACCAAAAACTCGTAGAGCCCATGACGAGTCCTGAAAGATGTCTTACACACATCTTCCTCCTTGACTCGAACCAGATGATACCCTGATCTCAAATCAATCTTTGAAAACACAGCTGCTCCCTGAAGCCTGTCGAACAAACCATCAATCCGCGGAAGTGGATACTTGTTCTGAATAGTCACCCTATTCAACCCCCGGTAGTCAATGCACATCCTTATTGACCCATCATTCTTCTTGACTAACAACACTGGCGCACCCCATTGTGAGAAACTCGGCCTAACAAGCCCCTTGATCAACAACTCCTCAATCTGCTTCTTCACTTCGTCTTGCTATACAGGTGCCATCCTGTACGGAGCCTTAGAAATCGGAGCACTCCCCGGCTGAACATGAATGCAAAACTCCACATCTCTGCGGCGGTAATCCTGGCAAATCTTCCAAGAACACCTTGGGAAAATTTCTAACAACCGGAATGCCTTTGACTTCATCTGGAATCACCACCTTGGATACCATTGCAGCCACCTTCGGAACCTTCTTCTTTTCTTGGAAAGTCACTGCGGGACCACCTGGTGCTTTCACCAACACCTCTTTCTGCTTGCATTCAATTGTGGCATCATATATTGCCATCCAATCAATACCCACGTTCACATCCACTCCTAAGACTTGCAGCTCAATCAGATCAATGCCGAATAATCTCCTGTCAATTTCGATATCATAGCCTTCGTAATATTGATCAGTGAACAATTCTTCACCTGATAGCGTTGCCACCGACAAAACCTTGCTTGGAACCAACTTAGGCTCCACACCTAAGACCTTTGCAAAGTTGGGCGACACAAAAGTATGCGAAGAACTAGTATCAAATAAAACTTTTGCCTTAATTCCATTAACCAAAACAATCCCTGTTACATGAAGAATGATACTCAAACTTTAATTATTCTCAAATAAAAGTTTCACTTATTACATTGATTAGAAATAAAATCAAAACTCTTGCATACCCTGGATCACATCTTCCGAGTTACCCGCATCCGCCTCGGTTAATGCGAACACTCGCCTTTGCCTCTGGAATTTACTTCCACCTGGACCATCCTTCCTCAACTGTGGACAATGAGACTTAGAATGTCCCTCCTGCCCACACTGGAAACAAGTCTGCTTTGCCAACTTAGGACACGCTGACCTGTAATGACTTGCCTCCTTGCAGTAGTAACAAGTCACTTCCTGAGTTGCAGGTGCCTTCTGCACTGGGCCACTGAACTTGACTTGCTTCACTGGGAATCGCTTCCCACTTTGACTTGATGCTGGCCTCTTGTTCCTGTTTCAGGTCTCTTGCATCTTCTGGAACTGGTTCATATCTTCCTCTGTCATAGCTGCTCTCCTGACCAGCTTATCGAACCTCCTTATGCCCAACAGAATCTTTCTCGACCTCAAATTGGGCCTCAAGCCCTGCTCAAACTTCTTGGCCTTCTTCGCCTCATCAACTATCAGCTCTGGTGCATACCTTGACAGCTGAGCGAGCTTAGTCTCATACTCTCGCACGGTCATGCTGCCTTGCTGTAGAGTCAAGAATTTTGTCGCCTTCTTCTCCTGAATATCCAGGGGAAAGAAATGATCCCTGAATTCTTCCAGAAAAGCCTCCCAAGTGAATTGCTGGTCCCCCAAAGTTCTCTTCACCGTTTGCCACCAAACACCAGCGTCCTTTTCCAATTGCATAGTGGCCAACTTCACCTTATTGGCTGCCGGAGTTTTCGAGACCTCGAAGATTGTCTCCATCCGTCTAATCTAATCATCAGCCTCATTTGGATCAGACTGACCCTCAAACACTGGCAGCCTCATCCTCTTGAAGGACTCAATCTGCTTTATAGGATCAGCATTAACCAATCCTGGTCTAGTCCCGTGATTCTGATGTTGGTTCTGATTTTGCGCCAAATTAGCTGCCATTAGTGCATTCAAAGTCTGATACACTCTGGGAAAATTGGCCTCAAGATCAACTCCCGTTCCTTGGGAACTTCCAGCTCCATCACCATTGTTACCAACCATGGATCTGGGTCCAACCATTCTGAATACTGCAAAATGAGGGGAGAGTTAGAGCACCACAACACAATTCATATTCACATCAATACCCCTTTGGCAAAACCGTAACCATACCCCAAGAGTAAAAACATCATGTTTCAGTTCAATGTGATACACACTCTCTAATGTCCACAGCTAGGTACTCACGCTCTAGTATCCACACCTAGGTTATTTTTATACCATGTTTATTATTACTATTGAAGCATGCTCTGATACCAATCTCTGTAGCGCCCCGAATTTCCAATATGATATCTTAGAAATACGTGGCACAATTCCCAGCATCAACTTCAAATGTAATATTAAACACAGCCAACACCAATAAAATTTTTAACTTTCATTACATTAATCTTTACATAGTACAACGGAATACAATACACCTTAAATTACGAATTTCTTTCTTACAACACTTTCTTTTACATATTACATAAATCATTACATCACTTTAACTCAAGCATCCAAATCCTGAGCTACAAGTAACCACCGGTAAAATATGAGGCTAGAGATAACCCTAACCCCCAAAACTAAAGGGGTCAACCATAACGGTGTGAGTGACATAAAATAAGAACAAGCAAAATAAATAGACATGAAACCTGGAATCATAAACAACACGTACTAGAGACCAGAATAAAAGAAATACGAAATAACAAGGAAACATAAAAACATCAACTGTAGGTAGACTAAGTGTCAAGTGTAGAAAACAGGAAACCACATGCAAGAAACCAAGTCAAGAAAACACAATTCTATATGCTGACTCTCTAATGCGTACTTGTCGGAGTCTATGCATCCTACTCTACATAGGTCCGGTGCAAGCCCTTAATGTCTCCACATTATAGGGTTTAATCCCCCGTTATGCAACTAATTCTAACACGATGACTACTACGAGATAAAGATAAGCTGTGAGTATTAGCCCATGCCCCGATAATTCCGGAAGTCAAACTCTATCGACGTATAATTCCGGAGACTATTTCATTCACACCTGGGTATCTTCGAGAATACCCCACACCGCAAGCAATGGAACCTCATCACACGAATACCACATGTGCGTCGCCTCGACCCTGATAATTCCGGAGATCAATCCCACACCACAGGTAATTCCGGAGACTATTTCACTCACACCTGGATAATTTCGGGGATTATCTCACACCGCAAGCCATACTGAGGTCCACAACCCATGTTCTCGTTCATCATATTACCACTAGTGCATGTCCTTATCATTTTACGTTATTTAATTAATTTACGAATCTCCTAGAGTTGGTGTACCCTACCGGACTTCACTCAACAACTGATTAACTAAAATGCCTCAACAGGCCCAAACATAAATATCTCAAATGCCGGTATACTAGGGTCACACACACCCTCTAGAGACTCACACCCAATATCCATGCAAAACTTCCAACATACATTGCTCAGTTAAACCACTTGAAAACACATGTTCAGTAGAAGATGAAGTATAGGTAGTAAGTTATAGATTACAGACATTTAGAGAATAAATCATTTAAAGGAACATTCAAAGATATTAAGATATATCAGTATCGGTCGACTATAAACAAACATAGGTCGACTGTCCAGAGAGAAAATCCAATAATTTTAAGAAAATAATTTTAAGTATTATAAGTCGACTGTGAAAGCCATAGGTCGACTGTCCAGAAAGAAAATCCAATATTCTTAAGAAAATAATTCTAAGTATAGTAGTCAACTGTAAAAGGTCATAGGCCGGCTGTCCAGAGAAAATCTAATTCTTAGGGAAATATCAAAACAGAACAGACTCAGTCGACTGTAAAGATGAGTCAGTCAACTGCTCCGTGTGATAATTTAAAACTTTGAGAAAATTTCAGCAGCGTGGCAGCGACGGACGACTGGGAAGTCACACCGGTCGACTGTCGACCTGCAGACTACAGATTTTGGTTGTGCATATTTCATCCGATACGTAGTTTTACTTCATGAAAACGATTTCTACCAAAAACATATTTCTTATTTGACCGAGTACAACTTGTAGGATTCATAATAATCCATGAAACTACATTAACCTCTTGAATTTATAAAAAATTGCGATCTGTTGATTTCTTTCAAATAAAACATGAATTGTGCATATAATTAAAATAAAGTTTCTTAAAAAAAATTATTTATTCGTTTAAATAGCTTCGTGTTCAGATCCAATCCATATCAATACCGAATTTTCAAAAGATCCCCAATTTAGTTGCATTCATCAACTCAATCCAATTTATCTCAAATCCAGTTCTCAAGACATGATCTCCTAACTCATCAGTCCTTCTCAACATTTCCTCAATTTCAATCACCATTATGAACTCATAAACATGAACAAATCTAACATTTCTATAGTCAAGTTGTGTTCATCCAAACTCAACGATAATAAAAACTCACATCATCCACATGCAAATCTATCCAAAGATAATTAGGGTTTATAAAAGATCAATTTTCAATTCATCCATCCATTCAATCCATCATGTACATATTCATACTCAAACCCTAACATGCTTTCTAGTAGATGAAATACTACATACAACATACACAAAATAAAATAAAACAAACAAGTCACTCACCTCAAATGACGAAATCTAACAAGAAAAGCTTTTCCTTTGCGAAATCCAAGATCACCTCCTTAAATCTTCAAGAAATAATAAAACCTTTGTGTTGTGCAGCGAAAGAAGGCTATACTCCACACACACACACACACACACACACACACACACACACACACACATATATATATATATATAGGCCAAAATAGGAGAATTAGGGTTTTAAACACATTTGCAAAATAACCCTTTTAAAGTATAACTTTACATAAATAGATCCCTATACTTGGAAATTTGATAAAACCAATTAAATTGATATTTAAAAGCAAAATAAACACTTTATTTCCAGCCGGCACAATTTGGAAAGTCCAGAAAATAGTTTTACACTTTCATCCTTCAAAATGACAATTTTTGCATAAAGATCATTCTTTTCGTAATATTTGCAAATAGGTTTAATAAATATCAGAGAAATCCAGAAAAATTATAAATAATCTCAAATAATAAATAATGATTTTCCACAAAATAATTTAGCCTTTTGAACTTCCCAAGAAAATATTTGCACGTGTAAATATAAATTTTCAGAAAATATTTATTAAATCCCCAAAAATCATTTTAATTTAATTATAAATCTATAAAAATAATATTTAAAAAATACGGGGTACTACATCACTCCCTCCTTAGAAGAGTTCTGTCCTCAGAACTACTGCCAATGGGGTCTAAAATAGGAATAAACGAGGAATTTGAAATTTCATAAATGAACCATAATTCAAAACATTCACATAGAAGGACTTAATCAAATAAAAGAAATACAGCAGAATCCAATAGTGCAATCATCCAAAGAAATACCATCACATTAATAAGATACAATCATACAAAAAGCTCAGGAAAATCCTTCTGCATGCGATCCTCTGGCTCCCAAGTAGCCTCCTCGAACTGCTGATTCCTCCACAACACATTGACCATAGGTATCACTTTACTCCTAAGAACTTTTTCCCTACTGTCAACGATCTCCACAGGCTATTCCTTGTAACTCAATTTCACCTGTAGACCTTCAAGAACCTCTACCAACTGATGACTCTGATCCAACACATACTTCCTCAACAATGACACATGGAACACATCATGCATCTGTGCCAACTCCTCTGGAAGCTCCAACCTATATGCTGTCTTGCCAATCCGCTCCACAATCCTGTATGGCCCAATATACCTTGGCACCAATTTGCCTCCCTTTCCAAACCTAATCACCCCTTTGGTGGGAGACGCCTTGTGGAAAACTGCATCCCTAACCTCAAACTCCAAGTCCCTTCGTCGAGTATCAGCGTAACTCTTCTGCCGACTCTGAGCTTCAACCAACCACTTGCGAATCAGCTCAATCTGCTCTGACGTCTGCTGCACGATCTCAGGATCAAACATCTGCCTCTCACCAACCTCGTACAAACAAACAGGTGTCCTGCACCTCCGCCCGTACAAAGCCTCCGATACTTGCATGGTAACTGTTGTTATAAGCAAACTCAACCAATGCCAAGTATCTCTCCTAGCTACCACCGAAATCCATAACACAAGCCCTTAGCATATCTTCCAGCACTCGAATCACCCTCTCAGTCTGACCATCGGTCTGTGGATGAAAAGCGGTACTGAAATTAGTTCTGGTGCCCAAAGCTGCTTGTAGGCTCTTCCAAAACCTTGAAGTTAACCTTGCATCCCTGTCGGAAACAATCGACACAGGAACTCCATGAAGTCTCACAATCTCAACAATGTACAACTCAGCCAATTTCTCCAACGACCAAGTTATCTTCATGGCCAGAAAGTGAGCTGACTTAGTCAAACGGTCCACAATAACCCAAATCGAGTCATTGCCCTTTGAACTCCTCGGCAAACCCGTGATGAAATCCATACTGATATTCTCTCATTTCCACTCCGGAATGGGCAACGACTGTAACAAACCTCCAGGTCTCTGATTTTCTGCTTTGACCTGCTAACAAGTCAGACACCTTGCTAGAAATCTGCCACATCCTTCTTCATACCAGACAACCAAAAGTACTTTTTGATGTCCTTGTACATCTTTGTGCCTCCAGGATGTACTGACAACAAGGTACGGCATGCTTCCTGCAAGATACTCTCTCTCAAATGTGCATTATCCGGAACACACAAACTCTCACCCATCCATAGAACTCCATCTTGGACACGAAACTCTGATAACTTGCCTTCTGAAACCTGTTGCAACATCTGCTGAATCTCTAAATTTGATCCCTGACCTTCCACAATCCTCTCTCTCAAGGAAGGCTGCAGTCTCAACTGAGCCAAAGACTCCCCCAAATCCTGCAGCACCACCTCAATACCTACCTGATCAATCTCTGTTGCCAACTTGCTTCAAGTAGTGATCAATCTTGATAAACTACTCTTCCTGCTAAGTCCATCAGCGACCACATTCGCCTTGCCCGGATGATACTTGATCTCAGGACGAAGGTCTTCAAATACTTCCAACCACCTTCTCTGCCAAAGATTTAGATCCTTCTGTTGATAAATGTACTTTAGGCTCTTGTGATCAGTGTACATGTTGACCTTCTCACCATAAACATAATGCCTCCACTGCTTCAAGGCAAAGATAATAGCTGCTAGCTCCAAATCATGCGTCGGATAATTCTTCTCATGCGGACGCAATTGCCTCGAACCATAGGCAATAACGTTGCCTTCTTGCATCAAGACACAACCCAAACATCTGAGAGACGCATCACTGAAGATATCAAAATCCTTCCCAGTTTCAGGCAAAGCTAAGATAGGTGCAGTAGTCACCCTCTCCTTTAACTCAAGGAAACTTGCATCACACTTATTAGTCCATGAAAATGCCATATTCTTTCGGGTCAAACCTGTCAAAGGAACTGCAATCTGAGAATAACCCTGGATGAATCTCCTGTAGTAACCTGCCAAACCCAAGAAACTCCTGACTTCCTTCACAGACGTTTGCCTGGGCCAATCCTTTACTGCTTCAACCTTCTGAGGATCAGTGGCCACTCCCTCCTTAGTAAGAATATGACCAAGGAAAGCTACCTCAAACTTTCAAAACTCACACTTCGAGAACTTGGCATACAAGCTATGCTCCTGCAATTTCTGTAATACCACTGTCAAGTGCATAGAATGCTCCTCCTCTGTCTTTGAATAAACCAAAATATCGTCGTTGAAAATAACTAGGAAGGAGTCAATAAATGGCCTCAAAACCCGGTTCATCATATCCATGAACACTGCTGGCGCATTCGTCAAACCGAATGGCATCACCAAAAACTCGTTGAGCCCATGACGAGTCCTGAAAGCTGTCTTACTCACATTTTCCTCCTTGACTCAAACCAGATGATACCCTGATCTCAAATCAATCGTCGAAAACACAGCTGCTCAATGAAGCCTATCGAACAAATAATCAATCCGCGAAAGTGGATACTTGTTCTGAATAGTCACCCTATTCAACTCCCGGTAGTCAATGCATATCCTCACTGACCCATCCTTCTTCTTGACTAACAACACTGGCGCACCCCATGGTGAGAAACTCAGTCTAACAAGCCCTTTGCTCAATAACTCCTCAATCTGCTTCTTCACTTCGTCTTGCTCTACATGTACCATCCTGTACGGAGCCTTAGAAATCGGAGCACTCCCCGGCTGAACATTAATGCAAAACTCCACATCTTTCTGCGACGGTAATCCTGGTAAATAATCCAAGAATACCTTGGGAAAATCTCTGACAACCGGAATGCCTTTGACTTCATCTGGAATCACCATCTTGGATACCATTGCAGCCACCTTCGGAACCTTCTTCTTCCCTTGGAAATTCACTGCGGGACCACCTGGTGCTTTCACCAATACCTCTTTCTGCTTGCATTCAATTATGGAATCATATATTGCCATCCAATCAATACCCACGATCACATCCACTCCAAAGACTTGCAGCTCAATTAGATCAATGTCGAATAATCTCTCGCCAATTTCGAAATCACAGCCTTCGTAATATCGATCAGCGATCAATTCTTCACCTGATAGCGTTGCCACCGACAAAACCTTGCTTGGAACCAACTTAGGCTCCACACCTAAGACCTTTGCAAAGTTGGGCGACACAAAAGTATGCGAAGAACTAGTATCAAATAAAACTTTTGCCTTAATTCCATTAACCAAAACAATCCCTGTTACATGAAGAATGATACTCAAACTTTAATTATTCTCAAATAAAAGTTTCACTTATTACATTGATTAGAAATAAAATCAAAACTCTTGCATACCCTGGATCACATCTTCCGAGTTACCCGCATCCTCCTCGGGTAATGCGAACACTCGCCCTTGCCTCTGAAATTTACTTCCACCTGGACCATCCTTCCTCAACTGTGGACAATGAGGCTTAGAATGTCCTGCCTGCCCACAATGGAAACAAGTCTGCTTTGCCAACTTAGGACACGCTGACCTGTAATGACCTGCCTCCTTGCAGTAGTAACAAGTCACTTCCTGAGTTGCAGGTGCCTTCTGCACTGGCCCACTGAACTTGACTTGCTTCGTTGGGAATCCCTTCCCACTCTGACCTGATGCTGGCCTTTTGTTCCTGTTCCAAGTCTCTTGCTTCTTCTGGAACTGGTCCATGTCTTTCTCTTTCATAACTGCTCTCCTGACCAGCTTATCGAACCTCCTTATGCCCAACGGAATCAATCTCGACCTCAAGTTGGGCCTCAAGCCCTGCTCAAACTTCTTGGCCTTCTTCGCCTCATCAACTATCAGCTATGGTGCATACCTTGACAGCGGAGCGAACTTAGTCTCATTCTCTCGCACGGATTTAAAATGGAAACAAATGTATTCCTCACCGTTTGCCACCAAACACCACCATCCTTTTCCAATTGCATAGTGGCCAACTTCACCATATTGGCTGCCGGAGTTTCCGAGACCTCGAAGATTGTCTCCATCCGTTTAATCCAATCATCAGCCTCATTTGGATCAGACTACCCCTCAAACACTGGCGGCCTCACCCTCTTGAAGGACTCAATCTGCTTGATAGGATAGCGTTAACCAATCCTGGTCCAGTCCCGTGATTCTGTGCCAAATTAGCTGCCATTAGTGCATTCAAAGTCTGATACACCCTGGAAAATTCGGCCTCGAGATCAACTCCAGTTCCATGGAAACTTCCAGCTCTATCACCATTGTTACCAACCCTGGATCTGGGTCCAACCATTCTGACTACTGCAAAATGAGGGGAGAGTTAGAGCACCACAACACAATTCATATTTATCCCTTGGCAAAACCGCAACCATACCCCAAAAGTAAAAACATCATGTTTCAGTTCTATGTGATACTCACTCTCTAATGTCCACACCTAGGTACTCTTATTTTTATACCATATTTATTATTATTATTGAAGCATGCTCTGATACCAATCTCTGTAGCGCCCCGAATTCCTAATATGATATCTTAGAAATACGTGGCACAATTCCCAGCATCAACTTCAAATGTAATATAAAACACAGCCAATACCAATAAAATTTTCAACTTTCATTACATTAATCTTTACATAGCACAGCGGAATACAATACACCTTAAATTACGAATTTCTTTCTTACAACACTTTCTTTTACATATTACATTAATCATTACATCACTTTAACTCAAGCATCCAAATCCCGAGCTACAAGTAACCACCGGTAAAATATGAGGCTAGAGATAACCCTAACCCCCAAAACTAAAGGGGTCAGCCATAACGGTGTGAGTGACATAAAATAAGAACAAGCAAAATAAATAGACATGAAACCTGGAATCATAAACAACACGTACTAGAGACCAGAATAAAAGAAATACGAAATAACAAGAAAACATAAAAACATCAACTGTAGGTAGACTAAGTGTCAAGTGTAGAAAACAGGAAACCACATTCATGAAACCAAGTCAAGAAAATACAATTCTATATGCTGACTCTCTAATGCGTACTTGTCGGAGTCGATGCATCCCACTCTATAGAGGTCCGGTGCAAGCCCTTAACATCTTTATATTATAGGGTTTAATCCCCCGTTATGCAACTAATTCTAACACGATGACTACTACGAGATAAAAAAAAACTGTGAGTATTAGCCCATGCCCCGATAATTCCGGAGGTCAAACTCTATCCACAGATAATTCTGGTGACTATTTCACTCACACCTGGGAATCTTCGAGAATACCCCATACCGCAAGCAATGGAACCTCATCACACGAATACCACATGTGCGTCGCCTCGACCCCGATAATTCTGGAGATCAATCCCACACCACAAGTAATTCCGGAGAATATTTCACTTACACCTGGATAATTTTGGGAATTATCTCACACCGCAAGCCATACTGAGGTCCACAACCCATGTTCTCGTTCATCATATTACCACTAGTGCCTGTCCTTATCATTTTACGTTATTTAATTAATTTACGAATCTCCTAGAGTTGGTGTACCCTACCGGACTTAACTCAACAACTGATTAACTAAAATGCCTTAATAGGCCCAAACATAAATATCTTAACTGCCGGTATACTAGGGTCACACACACCCTCTAGAGACTCACACCCAATATCCAAAAAAACTTCCAACATACATTGCTCTGTTAAACCACTTGAAAACACATGTTCAGTAGAAGATAAAGTATAGGTAGTAAGTTATAGATTAAGAACATTTAGAGAATAAATCATTTAAAGGAACATTCAAAGATATTAAGATACATCGGGATCAGTTGACTATAAACAAACATAGGTCGACTGTCCAGAGAGAAAATCCAATAACTTTAAGAAAATAATTCTAAGTATTATAAGTCGACTGTGAAAGCCATAGGTCGACTGTCCAGGAAGAAAATCCAATATTCTTAAGAAAATAATTCTAAGTATAGTAGTCGACTGTAAAAGGTCATAGGTCGACTATTCAGAAAGAAAATCCAATAATCTTAAGAAATAATTCCAAGTATAGTAGTCGACTGTAAAAGGTCATAGGTCGACTGTCCAGAAAGAAAAACCAATTCTTAGGGAAATATCAAAACAGAACAGACTCAGTCGACTGCTCCGTGTGATAATTTAAAACTTTGAGAAAATTTCAGCAACCTGGCAGCGACGATCGACTGGGAAGTCACACCGGTCGACTGTCGACCTGCAGACTACAGATTTTGGTTGTGCATATTTCATCTGATACGTAGTTTTACTTCATGAAAACGATTTCTACCAAAACCATATTTCTTATTTGATCGAGTACAACTTGTAGGATTCATAATAATCCATGAAACTACATTAAACCTCTTGAATTTATAAAAAATAGCGATATGTTGATTTCTTTCAAATAAAACATGAATTGTGCATATAATCAAAATAGAGTTTCTTAAAAAAATTTATTTATTCGTTTAAATAGCTTTGTGTTCAGATCCAATCCATATCAATACCGAATTTTCAAAAGATCTCCAATTTAGTTGCGTTCATCAACTCAATCCAATTTATCTCAAATCCAGTTCTCAAGACATGATCTCCTAACTCATCAGTCCTTCTCAACATTTTCTCAATTTCAATCACCATTATGAACTTATAAACATGAACAAATCTAACATTTCTATAGTCAAGTTGTGTTCATCCAAACTCAGCGATAATAAAAACTCACATCATCCACATGCAAATCTATCCAAAGATAATTAGGGTTTATAAAAGATCAATTTTCAATTCATCCATCTATTCAATCCATCATGTACATATTCATACTCAAACCCTAACATGTTTTCTAGTAGATGAAATACTACATACAACATACACAAAATAAAATAAAACAAACAAGTCACTCACCTCAAATGACGAAATCTAACAAGAAAAGCCATTATTTTGCGAAATCCAAGATCACCTCCTTAAATCTTCAAGAAATAATAAAACCTTTGTTTTGTGCAGCGAAAGACGGCTGCACTCCACTCTTATATATATATATATAGGCTAGAATAGGAGAATTAGGGTTTTAAACACATTTGCAAAATAATCCTTTTAAAGTATAACTTTACATAAATAGATCCCTATACTTAGAAATTTGATAAAACCAATTAAATTGATATTTAAAAGCAAAATAAACACTTTATTTCCAACCGGCACTATTTGGAAAGTCCAAAAAATATGTTTGCACTTTCATCCTTTAAAATGACAATTTTTGCAAAAAGATCATTCTTTTCCTAATATTTGCAAATAGACCGAATTAATATCAGAAAAAGAATTTCAAAAAATTACAAATAAATTCCAAATAATAAATAATGATTTTGCATAAAATTATTTTGGCCTTTGAACTTCTGAAGAAAATATTTGCACATGTTTCGCACGTGTAAAATATAAATCTTCAGAAAATATTTATTAAATATCCAAAAATCATTTTAATTCAATTATAAATCTATAAAAATAATATTTAAAAAATACGGGGTACTATATATCATGACGTGGGATTCCCCTCCAGGCTGTTTGGACATGGACTCATAACTTATAAAACATCTAGGATACTTACCGTAGTTACCGTAGTAGTTAAACTTATAACGAGAGATTCAACCCTACAAGATGAAGAACGGTTAAGGGCTTGCCCTCAGATTTATGTAGAATGGAATGCATAAGTTCGAACAAGTGTGCATTAGTGTCATGAAATAATAAGTAACTGCATTAAGACTAAGTGCACAGTCATACATGACATCAATAAGATAGTCCCTCTTAGCTTTGTTTGTGATCAAGTGTGTGCTTTCCAAGTAAGAGAAATTGATTTATTATATTCTAGCGTCAGTTGTTTGCAACTGACGTGCCCACAGTTTCTATGCAGGATAAAATGAATGAAAGGACTAAAGAAGGAATGCTGCTTAAAGAAATGTTTTAATTGTTATTTTATTCGTGTATTATGTTGTAATTTATTTCTGCTGTGTTGATGTAAACATTTTTGTATAAAAAAATTTAAATTCCTTATAAAATTGTACGAAGTGAAGTGTAAAGATCCTGTGGAACTTCGAATTCAGACTTATTTGGAATTCGGGGTGTTACAACTTCTTACTACTTTTTTGTTTACTAAACTTGTTATAAAGCATCTGTATATTACTATGATTTCTTTATTTCTTTTCCAATTTCGACCACAATCGATGACTTAATTTATATTTTCATTTTACTGCAGTATTTAAAACTTTATCTAATATTATTTTCAATGAAAATTTCTTTCAATCTATATTATCTTTCATGGTCACGACCCTTTTTGCTAAAATTTTTTTCTTACACTTTCGTGTTTTGTTCTTTTTCACTTTGATACTCATAATTTCTTATTTAATTTTGTTTTGTTTTCACATTACATATTTTTTTCTTAATATTTGCAGTTTTTTTATACAATACTGATTTTCTTGGTGTGTACATGATACAACTTTTATCCTAGTAAGTTTTGAGGACAGAACTATTCTAAGGGGGGAGACTGTAACATCCCGCAAAATTTAGTTATTACAATTTTGGCCACGGGTGTTACACACATGTATCTTGTACTGTTACGAGTAATATCTGTAACATATTTTAATATAAATATCCTACGTATTTCTGTATTTCAATTATTTATATCTTTTCTGTCTTTTCAAAATCTATTTTTATCCTATCTGAGCCAACTTAAACATTTATTTTAATCTTCGAATTTTTACGTGCATTGCACGTATTTTCAATGCACGTGTCGATTACGTGTATTTTACGGTTATGTGTAATATCCGTAACATTATTAATATAAATGTTCTGCATATTTTGTATTTTGTCTAATTATGAATGTTTTTCATTTTTTCGAATTTATTTTTGTATTGATACGTGCAACGCACGTGTTTTCAGTGCACGTGTGGGTCGTATCATTTTTCAAAATAAAAATTTATGAAGTGTGCATGTTTATATTTATTTTATCTTAAACTAGTTTACGTGAAATATTCACTATTAAATAATTTTTCCACACGTGCGTTACATGTGTTTTTTCTACTATACACGTGAAAGTTTCATTTTTTTTTATTACAAGTTGTGCACTAAAATTTCATTAAGATTAATTTAAGCAAATTATACTAAATTTTTGTTATGAAAAATAATGTAATTATTTTTGAAAGAACAAAGTTTAAAATGAAATAAAATAATAAAATAAGAGTAGAATAAAAAGTGTACAATACACGTGCACACGTGCAAAGTGCACTCTTTCAAAAATGGCTGCATATAGGAGTGAGTGGGGTGAGTGTGTGAGTGGGCATGTGAATAAGTTAATGGAGAGTTAGTTACTTAAACTACTTCCTAAATGCCATTATAAATACCCCCTCACTATTAGCCATATATGAATAGAAAAATAAATCAAACAAAAGAGAGACTTCTGAGAGGGGACTTGCTGGTTTTTTTTTGCTTTCGGGATTGGCATGGCGGCTTGCGGGATTTTTGCTTTTGGAGCTTACACTAGGACTTCAATTTTCTACGGAATTCTTCAAATTGGTGGGTGTTTCTCCAACTTTATAATATAATTTTGTTAGTCGAATTCTAGATTGTAGAATATATATATATGTGTGAATTGTTAGATTGATGATAACTATATAGAATGAGTATTTATGTTTAGATTATGTGTTATTGATTAAATGTGTGAAATTATGTTATGATTGATTTGGGGACATTTTTATAAGTTTATGTTATAAGTTTTACTTGCCTTTCAGAAAATTATATCTATTAAACTAGATGGAATCTAGAGCTAAATTTTTTATATGAGCACCCCGCATATGTCAAGAACATCTCCTTATAATTTCATAATATTTGGATATCGTTTACTATTTTAATAAAATCCAAACTTAGGACTGGTTGGTAGTTTGGCTAGTTGCTGGAAATTTGCATACATTTCGGATTTTGATCATTTCAGCATCCTAGATGAAGTATTTTGAGGAAGGTCAAAACTAAGAAGTTGTAGTAGACTCGTTAACTTTTTTTTAGAGTCTAAGAAGTCAATTTTCCCTATAGAATGAAATTTATAATGAATTATACAAGATTGAACAAATGGCTGTACTGAGTTTGTATAACATTTCGATCCTACTGTAGATTTCGAAGAATTCAGGGTTATAGACATAATATTTTGGAGAAAGTTATAACTACAAAGTTATAGTAGACTTGTATACCTTTAGTTCGACCTAAAGAACACAAAGTTTCAAGAAGCATAGAATTTTCTATGATTTTTACAAGTAGCATGAGCCACAGTTTTCGGATTGTGAACCTAGTTTTGCAAATAAATTTAGACGAAGTAATTGATGATGAATTTAGATGATCTTAACTACAAAGTTGTAGTATACTCATTTATGTTTGGCAAAATGTAAAAAAAAACCCACTGAAATATTGGTTATTTTTTTAAAAAAAAACCCACTAAGCTTTTTTATTTTAAAAAAACCGCACTCAACTATATTTTCAAAAAACCCACATTGACGTAGTTAACTTCCATTAGGGTTTATGTCACCTGCATTGGGCTAAATTTGAAAAAACCCCACTGAAGTATTGGTAATTTAAAAAAAACCCCACTAAACTTTTTTATTTTAAAAAAACCGCACTCAACTATGTTATCAAAAAAACCCCATTGACGGAGTTAGGTTTCTGTTAAGGTTTGTATCAAAAAACCACATTCATCTTTCATTTGTGTTTAAGAAAACATCACTTAACTAATAAGATGTTTAAAAAAACCTCAGTGAACTATTGCATCAGTGCAATGTAGGTGACATAAACCCTAACGGAAGTTAACTCCGTCCATGTGGATTTTTTGATAATATAGTTGAGTACAGTTTTTTTAAAATAACAAAGTTTAGTGGGTTTTTTTTTTAAATGACCAATACTTCTGTAGGTTTTTTTTTTTTTAATTTAGCCCTTACATTGCACTGATGCAATAGTTCAGTGAGGGTTTTTTAAACATCTTATTAGTTAAGTGATGTTTTTTAAAAACAAATGAAAGATGAATGTGCTTTTTTGACATAAACCTTAACAGAAACCCTAACTTCATCAATGTGGGTTTTTCGATAACATAGTTGAGTGCGGTTTTTTTAAATAAAAAAGTTTAGTGGGGTTTTCTTTAAATGACCAATACTTCATTGGGGTTTTTTCAAATTAACCTTTATGTTTCCTATCAAACTAAGGAATCTATTTTTGGAGTAATATTGGAATTTAAATGATTTTTACCATACCATTGGGTTGACGTCTCAAGTTGAGCATTCAAATAGTGGATTATATATATATATTGTTAGCTTGAAAAGAAGTTGATAGAGAAATAGGCTTGGAGTATTTATTAGTTCATTTGGCCTAGGATCTTTAAGATTGTAGATTTGAGTCATTGTGAGCTCGAATTTGGTTGTATTTACCGTTTTGAGTATATTGGAAATACAAATTGAATTCCGGGAAAATATTTTGATGATAATTTGTACAAACATTTTTGGGCTAATTTCTCCACTTAGATAAAGGATTAAACACACATTTGGTGATTGGATATGAAGGATTTGAATAGAGATGATTTTTAAAGGATGCTTGTATATTGGAGAATTAAGATTTGATTGAAATTGGTATAAATATATTGGATTAAATTTCATGTTAGAATGAACAATTTTAGTACAGACTTTGGTAATTTGAATTGAATTATTAAAACAGAGATTATGTTCATTGAGTTGAAGCATTTGAAGTCCTATTATAAAAGTTTGGATGATTTTATCTAGTTATTTGAGGATGACTAATTGGATGGAATGAATAAGAATGAAATTTGTAATTGTTTATAAAAGAGGTTATGGATAACCTGGAAATATTGTAAATCTTTTGGAATGTGTGGATTCTAGAGACTGAGCGAGACCCAGAATACCGGTAAGTTATGATATATGAAACTTGAGAAGTGGCCAGTGTGGGTTAACTTTCTCTTTTTAGGAGTAGCCAGTGTGGGCTAATATTTGGTTTATGCCCTGTGGGTAAGCTAGCTCTAGGTCTTAATAACTATAATTTAAACTTACGGACATGCACTAGTTGGAGATATGATGAAACAAGAGCAAACGTGAGTTATGGACTCAAGAATGATCCGCTGAGTGAGACAATCCCAGTATTTCGGGACGATGGATGAAATTGGCCAGAGAATGATCCACGGAGTGGGATTGATCTCCATTATTCCGGGACGAAAGCGATGCTCATGGGACATTTGTGCGATGAGGGTTCCGGATGACTCGTAGAGTGAGACAATCCCCAGTATTCCGGGACGATGGATTAAATAGGCTACAGAATGATCTATAGAGTGGGATTGATCTCCAGTATGCCGGGGCGAGAATCAATACTTGCAGAGTGTCTAAAGGGTTTTCTTTTTATCGAGCAAAGTAAAAAAAAATACTCTTGTAGTAGTCGTGGTAGTAGGTTGAATGATGAGGGACTAAACCTTATAATGAGGAGTAAGATAAGGACTTGCCCTCGGACCATGTATTATGGGATGCATAGAATCCGAACAAGTATGCATTAGTGTCATCATAATATGAATGTCTGCATTAGGCATTAAGTCATATCATACACTGACATGTTTAGGATAGTAACTTCTGACATTTTATTTCGCATTCAAGTTTGTGTTTGCTAAAGTAGAAGAATCGATGTATTATAGCATTGCGTTAGTTTTATGCAACTGACACGCCTACAGTTTTCTAGTTACAGGATTGGATTTGGCGTGGACTTGAAGTCGGTGTGATGGGTTGTCTCAAGATTGAAGAGCTTCCATTATTATATGTTGTACTGTTATTATTTATTTCCGCTGTGTTATTGTAAAGAATGAAGTTGTAAATGAAGAGTTTTAAATTCCTTGTATTTTTGTACGAGGTTGAAGTAAAAGATCCTGCATTTGCTATGAATTACCTGTGTTCGGAATTCGGGGCGTTACAATTAGACAGTTGCTTCTTTTTTAAAACTAAACAAGAAATCTCCCTATGTACTCTATCATAAGCCATTTGCAAATCACTGAAAGCCTTATGAAGATCTCTTTTCTTCATCTTATACTTTTCCACAAATTGCTAGAGTATGTATATAGTTTTCATAATCAACATCCATGGCATAGAACCAAATTGATTTTCCAACACTTTCGTTTCTTTTCTTGATCTTTGCTGAATTACTCTCCCAAAATTTTGTTGTATGGCTCATTAATTTTATCCCTCGATACTAGGTATAACTTTGAGTATCTCCTTTATTCTTATTGAAAGATACCAAAATATTTTTTCTCCACTCCTTGAACATCATTTTGTAACTCCCCGAGCCCGGCTCAGCTGCACACACACCTACGCGTGCACGCATACGCAAAAAAAAAGTTCTAATAACGGCCCACCACAAGCATGCCTCACAAAAGATGTCATGGCTTGTAAGGACCTTATGATCATAGGCTTCCTAATATACACACTCATTTTTTCTACACACCATTCATGCGGGACTAAGTCACCACCTCACTTCATGAACTCATGGCCCCATAGTAATTAATACATAATACACTACAGGCCCTATACACACTACCATATCCTTCGGCCCATAGCAATTAATTACTAAGCCCACCAAGAAAGCCCATTTATGGCCCATCATAATTCCATATATACCATCATATACACTCCTCAAATACGGGGTATTACATACACCCCACCTTGAGATCGTAGCGTCCTTGCTAATTTTGGGAAATGCAATCTAGCACAGGATCACCTTTATAGCTGATGTGGAGTTGAGTACCCTGATTCTGCTAGTGTACATCGCTGGTCTCTCTACCAGTGTACATCGCTAGCTCCATCTCAGGCGTACATCTTGCACACTATCAGTGTCGAATGTCGTCTTTGATACCATTTGTAATGCCCCGAGTCAGGCTCAGCAGCACATGTGCCTACGCGTGCGCGCACACACGAAAAACAGGTCATAACAACAGCCAACCACAGACATGCCTCACCAAAAGGTGTCATGGCTTATAGGTACCCTTGGGTCCTTGGCTTCTAATATACACACTCATATTTTCCTACACACCGTCCATGTGGGACTAAGTCCACACACATCCAATTCACTTCCTTCATTGCCACATTAATCCAATTTATTTCTATAGGACCATACACACACTACTGAATCTATAGGCCCATCTCATTAATTACTAAGCCCCACCATGAATGCCCATCATGATAGCCATGAAAGCCCATCATGAAAGCCCACCCTTGGATAATACTCCTTAAATACAGGGTATTATAAAGGGAGCTACGAAAAGGTGCTTCGCTCTCGAGGGGCTAAGAATAGGAGTCCCCCCCCTGCGAAGCTTCTAAGAGGAGCTCTGCTACTGAGGGGCTAAGCGCCTATGCTGGAAGGTTGATAAGAATTTTCCACATATTTTTTTCTCGACTCTTGCCTTCTTTGTTTTGCCACATACTGAGTTGAGTCAGGGAGTTTGAGGGAGCAACTCTGGGGAGTGGTTTGGACTCCGAGCTTGTGGCTTGGGATTGGAGAGCTTTGGGAGCAGCTATAGGGAAAAGCAATACTTTGAACCCACACCAGGCTATAGGGAGGAGCATTTGGAAGCCAAGTTTATGGAGAAGCTCTAGGAATGAGTTTGGACTCTAATCTTGTTGCTTGGAGATGGCAAGCTTTGGGAGTAGTAATTGGGAAGAGCTGGACTCCTTCATGTTGTAGGGACTGGATGAGCTGATAGAGTAGCTTGGGTAGCGAGCTGAGCACAGAACTTGTTGTATGGAATCGATGAAGCAGCTCGAGCAAGGAGTGGAACACCGAACTCATTGTATGGAGTGAATGAACTGTTAGAGGAGCTCGAGCAACCGGAGCACGGGACTCGTTACTTGGAGTAGATCAGTTGTTGGTGTAGCTCGTAGGAGGAGACGGGCACCGAACTCGTTACCCCGAGTTGATGAGTTGGTTGTGTTCAGAGTCTTCTTAACATTGGATCGAAGTCTTTAGTGTTTGCTAACATTATTATGGCTGCATCCTTCTTTTTATTGAAAGATTGTTTTATATATCGAGGAAGGCCCTCGGGATGCTGATCATGCTCTTCCTTGCAAAAAGTTGCTTGTGATGGAGTAGGAGCTCGCCCGCCTAAATTCTATTGGTTGGAAAAGACTTTGAGTTCTCTCGTCTAAGGATGGCTCGTCTTGATGGTTCGAGACGTCCTTGTGTGTCAGGGAAAAGGATTCTAGGAGAACGGATTCTTGATGAAAATGTCCAACTTAGGGAGTTAATGGGTGAGAAGGATTTGCAAACCTATCGCTTGGAGATGAGGCTTGTAGGGTTGCGCACGCAATTTTTCCTTCACCCCAGTGATACTGGTCTGGGAGTAAAGGCAGAAAAGAAACCTCGGATGCCTGAATGGCTCAGACAATACCTAGGGATGCCATAAGTGAGTGGTCGGGACATCAAGCATGGCTACTGGCAAGAAGGCTGAGGGCGCTCGTGGTGGTGAGGCCCGAACTCAATCTGCGGGGTTGGAACCCCTCTTAGGCAGCTCAGGAAACCGAGGTGGCTCTTCAATGGTGAAGAAGTGTCTCAAGCAGATACATATCTGAACCAAAGTGACCCCCTTCCCCGCTGCCGTGAGTGATCGGAGTCGAGAGACCCAATGTATTTTTCTTTTAGATTTGTGCCAGGAGTAAGGGACTTATCGTGCACACCCTACCTTATAGTAGGAATTTGAACTTACACCCAAGTCTTCCAAGTGTATTTTTCTTGTCTTCTAGCTTCTTTGTATTGCGACTCATTGTTTGTAGCAAGTCGTGGGAGTATCTCCAGGGGAGGGCTGTGCTCCGGGATTGTTTGTTTACAAATAAACAAGTTTTTGAAGTAGTTCGAATGTTCACTTCGAGCCCCGAACTCGCATGCTTGCAAGTTGTGGCAGGCAATTTCGAGCCATGATTGTGAATTCCTAACATGTTTTAAGGATTTTAATGAGTTACAGGAGCAATTCCCATAGATAGTGACAATCTGTTGCTGTAACTTTTTGTGGGAGCGAACAGATATTATGAGTTCTATCATGGAAAAACAATAAAATAGCTAACCATTGATTTTGTTGGTGTTGACCTTCGTAAACTGTTCTTGCCTCTGAAAATTGACAGTCAGGGACGGATGTAATCATTCCGATTGACCTGAAAAATAGCCTGAAACACCAGGGTTGGCCCTGGTGACTAACACTCTATTGCCCAAGCTAGAAAACTCAGATATATGAACAATTTTGTGAGCAAAATTGTCATAGCTGGCTTCTGAAATGGTCAAAAGGTATTTATAGTCACGCTAGTTTCAAGATATTGAATTTATCTCTACTTCTGGGTGTTTTGATCAGGTTTGTTACCCTCTCCTAGGTAAAGAGATCGAGTTAGGATTCTTCTCTTAACAAAGAGATAGAGTTTTTAAACCTTCTCTTATGCATAGAGAGATAGAAGTAGTTACTCTCTAGAGATAGAGAATTTAAACTAACTACTTTGGATGAACCTGGACTCCTTCATGCTGGACTGCTTTGGTAGCCCCTTAACATAGGCCAGGTTGAGTTGACGGGTTTGAAAGTGGCCTATCTTCCTCTTATGGGTCTGAATATGTTGAAATTTACTATTGTACCCTTGAGAGCTTTAGGATGCGTGCCCGATTTAAATGGTTCTGATTGGTTCTATTTTTACTCATATCGGTATAGCCACATCCATATATATGTCAATCCCCCCCTCCTCGAGACACTAAAACCTCACGTAAAATTAAGGAGTGAGTGTTTGCATGGGAGAAACTGAATTGGAACTAGGCTGAAGTCATAGATGGAACCGGGTTGGATAGTACGGAGGCAGAGCAGATCAAATTTGCAGTCACTGTATGAATGTTGGATGGACTGAGATGGTGTGTTGCACGAAGTATTCGTACGGAATCCGAAACAGATCCTTTGTTCGATTCAGCGTACAAAAGCCAGATGGACCAGGGTTGCACATTGCATGTACGGTTCATACAAAAAAGCAAAGTGAAACTGAGTGTCATCGTACTGAAATCGATTGTTTTCGTCAAAAGAAACCAAGTTGGCATTGTGCTTTGACATGAATTCAATAAGCACGTGCTTGTTGAGAAATAAGTTTGTTCTGGAACAAAGATGGAGAAGAAAAGCATGTAGAGAAAATGAGGTGAGGATGTTGCAGAAGTGGGTGGTGAAGTGATCCTGATACTGGCTTGAACCATTCATCTCGATGATGAGCAGGAAAATAAAGTAAGCTTTATTTTAAAAAAAAGTTCAGAACAAAAACAACAAATAAAATAAGAGACAGAAAGAATTTGTCAAAACCCTGCACTCTGCATCCTGAATGAAAAAATGAGGTCTAAAGGCTAGAATTTGTCTAAAATATCCAAAGTTTTCGAATATTTCCAAATTTAGTCCGTGTATATTTCATTTCTGCAATGTTTTACATTTTTTCGTTTTTGAAGTGTCCCATATTGTTAGATTTATAAGGAGAAAATAGTTGTTCTTGATATTGATTGGTATGGCTCATGGCTAATTTATACAAGTAGAGAACCAGAAAGTGATTTGCTCAGTAGCATCAAGGGTGTGCACTGAGAAGTAGTTTAGTACATCTTTTTCTTTTGAGATGGAAAGAGGCTTTTTGGTCAGACGAATGACCTGCCCTAGAATCTCAAGAGTTCATGTGACAGTCTAGTCTCGACCTTTAGAGCAGACAAATTTTCGATAGAGCTAGCAGCTAGAGGGAAGACTGATAGGCCATAGACCGTTGTGCGTATAATAGCAAGCCCATGAAAGAGATTCACGAACCAAAATTGTTTTGGGGTATTCTTCCCCAGAAATAAAGGAACAACCTCACCAAGGTTGAAGGAGTGAGTGTTCAAGTTGAAGACATGGAATTGAAATTAGGCTAAATTCATCAATGGAAATGGGTTGTAGACTAAGGAAGGAAAAGTATATCAGGATTGCTCATCATACGAAAGTTGGGCCGACCGAGATGGTGCGTTGCATGAAGTGTTTGTACGAAAGTCGAAACAAAGCCTCTATTGGATTCTACGTACAAAAGTCACATAGACTAGGGTTGTGCATTGCATGTAGAGTTCATACCGAAAAGCAAAGAAGACCTAAGTCAGTTCTTGTTGTCGGAAGCAGTCAAGTTCGTGTTGTGCTTTGAGATGCTTACAATAAGCAGGTGCTTGTTGAGAAGTAATTTTGTTTTGGAACTAAAGCGAGATGAAAACTTGTACGCAGTAATAAGAAAATTCGTTGCCGTTGTAAGTTGCAAATGAAGGGAGGTGGAGTGATTCTGGTGATGGCTAGAACCACTCAACCTCGATGACGTGGTGAAAAATAATGTAAGCCTTATGCAAGTAGAGGGTATGATAGAATATTAGATTTTTGAGGAGAAAAGAAATGCAGCTCATGTAGTTCTTGATGGAGTTATGGCCAATTTATACAAGTAGAGAGTACACATAGATGGAAATACTTGTAGGAGAAGCAAAATGCAGTAGATGGAGATACTTTCCTAGAAAGAAAACATCAAATCGGAAATTAAAAAAAAATAAAAAATTAAAGAGAGAATAATATTGAAGATACTTTCTATTTGGAGCGACATCCATAAATATTAACAGATCTGCCCCATGATATCTGGAGAATTCTATTCAAGGGCTTATATCCTAGTTGAGACTGAAGAAGAAGCTAACTGATTAGGTGAAATTCTACACAATCCTTCACAAATTATCACGTCTTCAAGAGGAAGGTAGGTAATAATACTTTCTCATTTTCCCCCCAGTTTGTCCAGAACTGTATCTGTAACGCCCCGAATTCCAAATAAGGCTGAATTCGGGATTCCACAGGATCTTTACTTCACTTCGTACAATTTTACAAGGAGAATAAAACTTTTCTCAATAATACATCAGAGTTGATTTACATTGATACACAGCGGAAGTCAAAATAAATTACAATTAAATATGATTACAACATCTTCAACTTTTAAGCAGCAACAGCATATCCACTTTATAACTCCATGAACATCCATACCTGCATGTAAGACTGCGGGTACGTCAGTCGCTTACAACTGACGAAATGTTGTACATGGCTATCCTCTCTATGCCGGAAACAGTATAACGATCTTATTACTTCAACAAATCACAGAAATATTGAATGAATAAATAAAGTGTAGAACTTTTCTACGCTAAACATGTAAGTGTATGTCATGCCTTAATGCCTAATACACACATTTTATACTAGGATGACACTAATGCACACTTGTTCGGATTCTATGCATCCCATACTACATAGGTCCGAGGGCAAGCGCCTACGTACTCCACAATAAAGGGTTCGATCCCTCGCCATGAAACTACTCGGTAATAAAACAAGATTTAGATTATTTCACGGATACGGATCTCAGCCTCCCTGGCTATAATAACAGATCCCAGCCTCCTTGGCTATTATATCATAAGAATAATCCCGCAAATGTCCCTCTAGCCCCGGTATACGCATTCACATTGGAGTATGGTAAATATCCGTCCGACTACCCTAAGTCCCGGCTAAAATACAAGTCCATCTCCTACGGAGCAACCACAGTCCACCAACTGGGTCTATAGCCACGGAGATCCACCGCCGACAATATAGATGCACACATTTACGTTTGCCCATGTCTATTACATCTTTACTTATGTGTAACTCCCTGTCCCAGTTGTACATATTTTATTACGTAAATTTTTGTACTTCGATTTTCTGATCAATTTTATTTTTCTCTTTGGACTCTTTATCTAAAGCCAGAAGATTTTTCTGATCAATTCTATAATTTTGTGATTTTTTCGATCGGAGTTTAAATACAAACGTTAACCTTGATTAATCCTAATCCTAATCCTAATCCAACAGCTAACCTAACTCTGTTCTCCTACACATTATTTTCTTCCTCCCTATGCTTCATTTTCTCCCTCCCTACTTCTCCACTTCTGCATACACCAAATTTCTCCCCCTCATTTTTCTCATTCTACGCCTAACTCCTCATTTTTCCACACATTTTTCTACACCCCTAATCATACACATGCACCTCTTTCTTTCTATATACACACACACACACATGCAGAACCTCCCACCTCTTTCTCTTCCTTATATATATACAAGCACATATCATCTCTACATCCCATTCTTCTTTTTTCTCCTTCTCTTCCTCTGCCTTCTTCACACCCGAGAGCCCAAGCAACACCCAAACTCCACTTTACCTTCCACCTTCGAGCCAACGACTCCGCTTCTACGTTTCCGTGAACCCCGAAAAATAACCCGACGCCGCGCCACCTTATTGTTGTCGTCGCTCACCATTGCTACCGTTGCTCGCTAGCTACCGTCTTGCCGCTATTCTTACCGCCGTTGTGCCACCGTCCGTTGCTGACGTCGCTTCTTCTTTCCGTGGTTAACACCACCACCAAAATCGTCACGTTATAAGGCAAGCACCTTGTACACTATTTTTGTTCTCGTACAAGCATTTTCCTTGGACTCGTGGCAAGTAGTCTAGTTATCATCATATTTTATTGTCAAATTCCATTCTAGTCACTGGTTCCATGCTATATCAACTCAAGAGTAAACCGTTAACACATTTTGAATCGTGTTATCGAATATCGAATATTCAACTTACTATCTCTAAACTTTCCTGACCTTGCACTAAGAAGTCGACCATGTTCCCGATACTGGATTGAAGATTTTCTACGTGGAAATCGTAGCCTATCGAGTCCCGAATCCAGAACATCTTATGGTTTCTCAATCGGATGTGTAGATTGTGAGATATCACGATTTTAGTACTATCATATTGTGAATTTCTGAACCTGCACGGGATCACTAACCGGTCTCTCGTACTGAGAATTTGACCGTGTTCCCGACACTGGATCGAAAAACTTTCTACATGAAAATCGTAGCCCTTCAAGTCTAGATATCCGAAACATCCTACAGTTTCTCAATCCGATGTATATATTGTGAGATATCGCAGTTTTAGTATTGTGACTCCGAATTTCCAGAATGCGTGCGAAACATCGAAACCAGCGAAGAATGAATTTTTACGCATAGCTACTGTCTTTAGAATGTATCGTATGGATATGCGTTGGAACCGAAAGAGAGTCTACTTTCTAGAATCTCTGACGGAATCGAATTTGCTTTTCTGTAACAACGGAAAAGTTGATTTGAATGCAGATATGTCAAGTTGTCTAAAAATTCATCTATACATTTTTGCATATAAACCCGTTACTTTTCATATTTAATTAACTGAGTGTATTATATTATTCTTGTAATAATAACTTGCATAGATATGATAGGTTGATAGCATGTATTTTATACTACTTGATAATTTATAATAACTACTCTCGATACATGTTCCCGTTATATCTCATACCATGATTACTGCCCTTGATATTTTTCTAGATTAACTGCCTTGATTACACCGTTCCACTAGTCGTACCAACTGCATATTCATAACTAATTATAAAAGAATAACAAGCCGGGGTTATAAGGGTACGACTTAATAGTGGACAATATAGGGGAGTATACTTGGAAGGGGGCCCGTGTTTCCCGAAATAGTGATTCTTGATTCTTGATTCTTGATTACACAATTCTTGATTACATAATTCTCGATTACATGATTCATGATTACATGTCTTGATACTATCACTGAAAGACCCGAGTACATAATCCTATATAATTCACTACTTAAGTCTAAACGTCACATGATTGATATGCACCGAACTTGTGATATGGGACACATAATTGCGTGCATTAGATAAGTTAATAAAACAGATAAACTTGAGAATTTCACTAAGCATGATTCTTGATTACATGACTCTTCATTACATGACTCTTGATTCTTGATTACATGATTCTTGATTACATGGCTCTTGATTACATGACTCTCGATCCTTGATTACATGATTATCGATTAACTGAGTCTAGGTTATCAATTGCTTATATCTTGAAGTCTAGAATACACTAGTTACAGTTATTACTTACATGATCATATTATCCCAGTTCCTTGCTTACTTCCATATTGTATTTGTACTTCTACTTCTTGTTTCTTCCATGTTATATCTTGTTATATTACCCCTTTTACTACTAGTTGCTACTTACTGCCCGAAACTTGCTCTAACGGGAACTTTTCTATTTTTCTTTGAGTTAATAATTATACAGGTACTGATGGACCCGACGACCAAACTCTCTAGACGATCGTTGCTGCTTCCTTACTACTTCATGTTATTTTTCTTTTAGTCGCTATTTTATCTAGTTGTTATAGCAAACTGCTTATCATATTATTTTAATTCTGGCACCTTGTACTCCCGGGCATCTTGACCCGATGTTGATGTATTATCCAAATGATGGTTATTCTATTTTCAGCTCATGTGGTTATTATATTTGCCTGCGTGAATGTGTTATAAAGATCTTGTTGAGCTTATAATTGTACAACTTATAGATGATGTATATCATTCGCTGGGCCTCAGTTGCATGCCTGTATTTCCGTATAGTGGGAAGCGGGGCGTGACATTATGTGCCTAATTATTTTAGTTCAAGACACGAATGTGTTATCACCCTAGAATCAGTTTTACCTCCTACCGGATTTGTTCACAAAAATACGAGATCGCCCGAGGGCATTATCTCGAAATCAAGTCTAAAAATCTTTGTTTCAAAATTACCGGTAACTGAGGTCTTACTAATTCTAAATCATAAATCTTTTATGTACAAGAAACATGGGTACACATACCCTTTAATAATCATGTCTTATACCTAGATCATTTCATCATTTTAACTCATTTCACAACTTAAGCAATGTCTCATTTTAGCACTATTCATGATTCTTTCACAATAATAAATCTTTTTCATAGACAAACTTCATTCAACAATAATCACTTTAATAACTTAAGTGCAAATAACCAATTCACATTTCAACATATACCAAGTACTCTAACTTCGCATAAGTAAATAATCACATCAAGATAAATTCATTCACATGAATAATTTATTCTCATTCTACCAATAAATCTCATTTGTAATTAAAAACTCATGGAATAACTCTAAGAATCAAATGAAATCTATTCAAGAGGCATTAAAATTTACATAGCATATATCTTCTAAAATAGGGTCATACTCTTTTTAATAATAAAACATAAACCTTTACTTACTCTCTATTTCAAACCTTCATTTCTAGAGTCTCAATTATACATGAAAAATCTTGACACTAATTTTAGTAAGTTATAAATCATTTAATAGAAATAATAGTATTTTTCCCAATTTTTGTTTCTCACCAAAAACCCCTTAAACTAGAAAAAAATAAATAAAAACCCCCACACAAGGGTTTGAACCCGAGCAGCACCCAACCCTTACAGCACCAACCAAGAAGTCCATGTGGACTTATTGTTTTAAAGTCCTCATAAACTCCCTTTGCCTTGAAACTAGGGTCTTAGATGAATAAAACAAAACAACAAAAAAAGGATTTTGAGCCTATCGGGTTTCGAACCTAGGCCACAGAGAAGGCAATGCCAGCACCGACCACTAGGCCACGCACGGCAGTCGAGTTCAATGATAAGTTTTTATACTATTTTTTGTTATTTCCTATCTTTTACAAAGAAACTCGATTCCTTTGATTAATCAAATTGGATTGAAATAAATTTATATAAATTGAGATTATTCTTTCAACATTAATTTAATAATTTTAAAACCATAATTAAGATAATGACTCTAAACTTTCAATTTTTTTTCTTCTCTTTAATAACCACTATATTGCATTTCTTCCGATTTGATTATATCTTTTCATAAACAAAATAAATTATCCTAAAAGATTTACTTACATAATAAAAGAGAAAGATTCAATATCTTTCATGCACCTTATTCACTTTATTCATGTATGACTAAATAATCAAATCTTCTCTTTCCTTTCTCATTTACCAACTAACAAGTTTGTAGCTTTTAAAAACAATTCATGATCCACTGCTATTTTTACCATCTCTATAAATTGCTACATCAAAATTTCCAAATAAAATATGCATTTAACACACATATAGTTCATAAACATTCTAACAGGATCCTTAATATTTAACTCTTTAAATTACAAGTCTATTATTTGTTTAATCACAACCATACTAGTCTCATTCATAGCATGATATACTAGCATGAATTTTAACTACTCTTTTTACATTAATAACAACTTAAATTACTCATTATAATTTTTCGTTAACATGAAAATCCCTACAATTAGAAAGTAAGAAAATCACCCACCTTAGTTGAAGAATGAAGACTACAAAAGAGAAAGGGGTTCCTTCTTGTTCCTAGCTCCACAAACACTTCTAGCTCCTAGCAAGGCCTCCTCTCCTAGCTATGGCTTCTCCTTCCTAGCAATTTCTCCAAGTAATAGGACTCTCTTCTTCTTCTTTTTTTCTCTCTTTCTTTCTTTCTTTCTTTCTTTCTTTCTTTCTTTTCTTTCTTTTCTTTCTCTTTTCTTTCTCTTTTGATTTTGTTTTGTGCAAGAGAATTGTAGGGATTTGGATCTCTATTTATAGGATAAAGCTAGGATTTATTATGCAAAATTCACACCCTAATAACTCTCAAAATTAATTCACATGACTCTACACTTTCTAAACTCCTAAAACTTACAACCTTCCACCTTCCCACTCTCCAAGCCTTAACTTACATTCACTCTCCACATCCCCTAACTCCTCCCCACTACTCAACCGGCCTACCCCATCGTTCATGAGCAGTAGCAACAACATCTAATGCTGTTGCTCACTCACCCCAGGGTGGGCCCCAATTCCCATTTACTATTTATCAATCACACATAATACCATGTATGTTTCCAAGCCTCATGAAGAAGCCCAAAACAGCAATGTTGCCGTTGTTGCACTCCGTGAGCCCCCTTATTCATACACAATCCATTTCTCACCTTGATTAAGTCATAACACTAATAGATTTCACACTATTCAACTTATACCAATCTGAACATTTATAGTAAATATCTCAACCATTTACACTATTCACTTTTTATTATATTAATCCATAAGCCATGCACTAATATACAAGTGTACACATGAACACACAAATCTACAAATTTAAATGCATTTCTTATAGTCCTAATTGTGTACTAAAATTTGTAATTTGTCATGTATTAGTGTATGCTAACTTAAATTAGGTTATAACTGATGGGCTTGATTTATGGGCTTTATTTTATTTAACTAATTGATTATTCTAATGGACCATATTTTAATTTAATCGAATGGGCTAGATTTATCTTTTAGGTACATGGGTCAAAAGAAAACTAATTAAACTTTTGCATGCAACGAAATGGATAAATGAGAAGTAAAATTAAGAATGAAAATAGCACGTGCATCATACATGCAAAAATTGAAGAAAAAAAACATTTTTAATTTAAAATAAAAATGTGGGATGTTACAGTATCTCCCCCTTAGAGTAGTTCCGTCTCCAGAACTCAATAGGGTAAAGATTGTATTTTGTACACGCCAATGAAAATATCTTATTGTATTCAGAAAACTGTTAACTTTAATAAATGTAGAATAAAAATACTCAACGAGGATAAACAAGACAAACTCTATACAAGAAAACTTTGAGTATCAAATTTTATAAGAGTGGGACAAGAAAACTAGCAAAATAACATAAGAAAGAATCGTGACAAAAGACAGGATGGATCGAGAGAAAATTATATACAAAAATAATATCAGGTAAAACATTAGAGAGAATGAAGAAATCAATTAAGTCTTTAATTTGTGAAATGGTTCGGAAAATAATGTGGTAAAGAAACATAGTCAATAGATAATAATTTATAGGTAAATCAAAATTTATTAATGTAATAAGTAGTAGAAAATCACAAACTGAATTTGTACTGTATGACCAAAATTTGAATTTTGCAATTTAAAAGAAGACTATTTGAATAAGAGTTTGAAAAATAAACGAGAATGAAGTATTGTCAAAAGCATAGACAATACAAAAATAATTTTGTATACCAATTAATATCATAAAATAGTTTGTAAGGTAAATATGATAATTATACATATGATTTGAAAGAAAAAAAATATAGAAGACATATATCGAAATAGTTTCGAATTATTATGTAGAGTAAGGAAACCAACATACAAAATTTATACACGCATATAGGCATCAAGATCATAAGAGTGAAACAAATAATGTTATGATACAAAGATTTTATAAACGGTTTGTATGAGTAGAAACAAAATATCACTATAATTTAAAATTTATTATTATTATTATTATTATTATTATTATTATTATTATTATTATTATTATTAATTTTATTATTATTATTATTATTATTTCTTTTGATTGTATATTAAAAATTCATCTTTTGTTATTGTGAAAGCCCGCAGATTTTAATCCATCTCTTATTATAATAATAATAATAATAATAATAATAATAATAATAATAATAATAATAATAATAATAATAATAATAATAATAATAATAATAATTATTATTATTATTATTATTATTATTATTATTATTATTATTATTATTATTAGCCCGCAGATTTTAATCCATCTTTTGTTTTCTTGCGGATGTTTTAAGTGGATTTTGAGATGTGTGTCACTACTTTTCAGAAATGTATCACTGTAGTAATGAAGACTCATACAATATTGAAAGACTCATACAAATTAGTGTATGTGTATGATTAGTTGAACTTTATATGTATGACCGCTTGAACTGAACTATTGAAGTTCTGGTCAGTTGTAAATGTATATTTTACTACGTATGATCAGTTCAAATGTGCAAATCCAACTTAAATTTCAGTACTCTTGCATTCCAAAAAATTTCTACAAATTCGGGAAAAGTAACTGAATGTATGATTGAAGACAACAATACTTGAAATAATTCTAAATCTTTGTATTTTATTTCAATATTAAAGAACAATTACAATATGAAGAACATCCAAATTTTCTGTTGATAAACCAAATATTATAAACCCAATATAAAACAAATTATAATCCACATTAATTTTTCCCTAATCTACTTCTTGTACATTAGTTTGCCAGCTAAACAACTTCTTGCACTCAGCCTAACTGATAAATGTTGTGTACAATTTAGCTGCAACTTCTTCAATATCTTCGTCTTCAGTAGTAGTATCCGCTTCTTGTTTATCTTCATCTTCTGCCAACCAAAGAAAAAAATACACAAACCCATCTTTATCTTCGTCTTCTGCCTGCGGCACAAAAAAACAGGAGTTTAGTAACATTATTCATGTACGTGTATGAACATGATGCTGAACAGACTAATAAACAATTACTAGTAGGCTCAGAATACAATTATCAGCACGGACACATCTAATTTTCCCACTAAAGTAGTATGAGTTCTTCAAATAAATTAAAAACTCTCTTCAGTAGGGCTGCATTCTAATGTCGTGCCAACTACTTCAGCAACACCAAAAAATCAGATAAAACAACAGCAAGAACACAATAAAAAACAACCAACAGCAATAGCTAGTATGAGAAGCAGGAGCAGCAAAAGGTAAACACAAATTAGTTCAGAAGCAACTATTGTATAATTTCCATCCCAACATTGTATGATTAACATCCACACTCAACATCAGGCAAGTAAGTGGTATCAGCTCAAAAATGATTTTACTAGGGCTACATTCTAATGCCATGCCAACTAGTTAGGGTATTATGAGTAACTTTGGGCTACATCTCAAAATCCACTTAAAACATCCGCAAGAAAAGAAAGAAGCAACAGCCACAGCAGCAGCATTAAATTAAATATCAGAAGGAACAGCCACTGCAACAACACTCAAATATCAGAAGTAACCAGCAGCAGCTGATCAGTATATGGTATCATGAGTAACTTTGGGTGCCAATTAGTCATTGTCCCTAGGCAAAAATGGTTTCAATAGTTCAGCATCAATGCCAAATATGAGAAGCAACTGAGGCAAAAGCCTAAGATGAAGTATATGATCAGTTTACCCATGCCTACAATCAAGATAATTCCCAACCCATATTATGGATCATCAATATTGTATGATTACAATCCACAATCAAGAACAAGCAACACAGTATTAAAAAAATAAACTAACAAGACTACTATCTGTGACTCATCATTACCTACTAAGAATCCAAAATAATTTGCAAAAACTTAAACAATATTGCATGATAAAATTGCAAATCAGAATCAAATACTTCCCTCTCATATCATAATGTCAAATGGCATATGCTACTTCAATAACCCAACTCTACTCCTCAAATTCAGATGGGATTTCGACATTAGAGGCAGATGAGTAATCGACATCAGTGCTCACAACAAAAAGAGGAGAGATTAAGGATGTATGAGGAATCGAAGATTAGAGATGAAAGATGTATAGTACTTAGGGTATCGATTTTGGATTTCGAAATTTTCGGATTGAGGGGTTAGGGTTTAGAAAGGGGAGGAAGGTAGTACCATGAAAGGGGGGAAGATCTTCACAGATCGGGTGAAAAAGAACGAAGTGAGGGTATTTTCGTCATTTCATAGGTATCTTAATAAATCTAAACCCATTAAGTGGAATATAGCCAGAATATTCCACTAACTTAACAGCGAGAGAGACGGAAGGGGGCTGCAGGTCCAAATAATCAGACTTTGGGTACTTTTGGGGTATTAGAAAAACTTTAGGTGTGTTTAGGGTATTAGTAGTAACTTCAGGTGCCAATAGGTCATTATCCCATATTATTATTATTATTATTATTATTATTATTATTATTATTATTATTATTATTATTAACACCCTGAATTCCAAAACAGACTGAATTCGAAGTTCCACAGGATCTTTACACTTCTCTTCATACAATTTTACAAGGAAATTAAAACTTCATTTGACATCAGAGTTACATCTTGAATTACATTTAAACAATGGAAGCAATTTACAATAGTTACATGAATAAATTGTACAACACTTGAAACATTCTTTAAGCAGCATGCATACTTTACTTTTATCAATCTCTTTATCCTGCACAGAAACTGTGGGCTCGTCAGTTCATTCAACTGATGCACGGATATAAAACATCAATTTTCTCCCACTTAATAAGCACACACTTATCACAAGCAAAACTACGGGGACTATCCTATAGATGTCGTGTTTGTGCTGTGCGTTTAGTCCTTAATGCAGTTATTTATATTATATGCCACTAATGTGCACTTGTTCGGATTCTATGCATCCCATACTATATAGGTATGAGGGCAAGCCCTTAATCGTACTTCATCTTATAGGGTTTAATCCCTCGCTATGACTTAAACTACTACGGTAACTATGGTAAGTATCCTAGATGTTCTATGATCTACGAGCCCATGTCCAGACAGTCTGGAGGGGAATCCCATGCACTGACATGACGGATCAAGTAGGCATACTATGGACAATTCAACCTCCGTCATGGAACAATGGCACCACCCGTAGTCACCAAACACCCCACAAGCGTTGCCACCGGGACGATAATTCCAGAGTAGTGCTCATGCCATGTCATGACGCATCAAGCAGGCAGTCTAGGAATCACTCTCACACCACCAATCTGATGGCTCTCATACTCGTGTTTTTCTCTCACTTCGTCACATCACCACTATGTATCTTGTCCTTAATTTATTTGAATCATGAATAAAATCAACCCCTAGAGTTAGCTCTTTCCTCTATACCGGTCTTAATCAACAACTTGACCAACTTGGTCTTCCATCCCAATAATTCATCTCAATAATTATAACTCATTCAATTGCCGGTAATAGGACTTAGTTGCCCTCTAGTTCAAAATCTCATTCCATGTTCATAAATTGAGTATTCGCACTCATCAATAATTTCATAAGTTATCATGATTTTTCTTCATTTCAATTCATGCATTCTTTTTCATAAATCGAAGACAAGATAATTTTATTTTCACCATTTCTCGAATTACAAATTTAATCTCAATAATTTCTTGCATTCATAGGTCTAAAAATCTCATTTATTTAACCTAAATAAGTTATTCACATTTGCATTGAATCACGAATTCTCAAAATACTTTTCCATAATTTTCCCTAAAGAAGAGAAATGCATATTGCTTAAATTATCCGATAAAACACCCTTATAATTCCTTTAATCTTGATCTATAATTTTATCAATCCATAGAAATTTTCTAGATAAGTCCATATTAATCTCAGGATAATTAACATAATTTTTTCTAATTTAATTTTACAAAAGAAATCATTAAAATATTAACTTTTCCCAAAAAATCAAAAACTCCAAACCTAGGCCGAAGCCAGGTTTCGAACCAGCAATAGCAGCAGCATGCGCTACAGTAACGTTACTGTGGCGCGGCGGCTGACCAAAGGGGACAAAGCTCTCACATGATACAAAGGGGGTTTTAATCCTCTTATACTCAGTGTCTCGGTATTGGGTTATTTTCAAAAATAAAAATAAGAGCGTATGCCAAGATTTGAACCCATGACCTCCTACTATAGTGATGTTTTTAATTTGCACCCACTGATCAGAATGGACAGAGTGACTCACCTGTAGAAAAATAATTCCAATTTGTTTTGTACAAGACTGTAACTATTCTAGTTCATTAAAAAAAACCCATTTCTTCAAAAATGTGATTTGTTATTCTTTAAAACTAAATAATTTCCAGATCCAAAATAAACAGTAAGTTGGGGGTTTTTAAAGCCATTAATTTCTCATTTCTCATATAGAGTACCTCTCTTTTTATTCCTACAATTGTACATGAAAAATCACATAATGTTCTATTAACAATTTCTTTTTCAAGGGACATTTTTCTTGAGTTCTTTCAATCATAAATTAGTTCTTCTTTATTAGACTAAAGAGTTTTTCTTCTTTCTTTTTGATTAAAACACAAATTGATGACCTCTTGAATTTGGCCTGAACAATAAAATGTTCATTTCTCTCAACAATTAACATACAACTTTAGAATTATTTAGTATCGATCACACTAAACATAAATATGCATAATTTACTAATCAATCTTATTTTAATAATATAGAGATTCTCATAATTTGTATTTTTCACATAAACACATTTCTCAAAATTGCACTTTTCCCATAAACGCAAATATTTCGACATGGAGAAACATTTATTCTAATTTAGCATGCTAGATCAATATCAAAATATCACAACAACAAACATATCATTCAATCAATTTCACTTAGTCATTTCATGCAATTTCACATATGTTCCATTTTCACCCTAATCATGGTATTAACAAAGTGCAATATTTTCACCTATCTATTCTAGCATGATTAGCACACAACCTAGCATGATACTACTTAGAAGTTAGAGAAAATTGCCCACCTATTTGAAGAAACAAACGAAAGAACTCCTAGAAATCTCCTTGAACAAAGAGCAATCCATCTCCTCCTAGATCGAGCCGCAAATTGCCCTCACCTCCTTGTGTTTGATGGAACCCGAGCTCCCCCTTCTTCTTTATTGATTCGGCCGGCCTCCAAGGTGCACACACACACTAGCACACACTCAATCTTTCTCTCACTTTCTCTCAATTTTTTTCTAACTCTTTATGTTTCTTTCTTTCTTTCTTTTTCAAGTGCAAGAATGAGTAAATGAGAGGGGGTATTTATACATATTTTTTAGTGGATTGAATGGCTAGGATTAGTCAAATAGTTAGGGATCAAAGGCTAGGATGAGTTTGGGAGTTGTAGCAACCACCCATGAATGAGATAACCACCTCACCATTACTCCCGTCTCTCCCTCTCTCTTTTGCACTATCCTGCCTCACTCCAAAGGTGCATTTGCACGTGCAAGTGCAATGCACATGCAAACTAGTACCCCCTACAAAATTTTGTTCATGCACTTTTAATTAATTGTTTGTTAAGTTGGTCTACACTACAAGTTGGGTTAATTAAAAGAGAAATTTAATTAATTGGGCTCACTAATGGGCCAAAAGACCATGGGCTCAAGAGAATTAATTAATTCATTAATTAGAATGGGCTAGATAGAGATAATTAGGCCTAGGATTCTATTTGGGCTTTAAAAATAGATCTTTTAGGAAACAAGGAGAATAATTAATAGCTTAGGCTATGAAGAAAAATATTTGTCTCTAGAAAAATACGTATAAAAATATACGTGCAAATCACGTAATATCTCAAACTCTTATAAATAAAAAAATTCAGGATGTTATAGTTGCTGTAATCCCTATTTTCCGTTTTCTGTATTTTGGGTGTATTTTCTTTTTCTATGTATTATCTGGGTTTGGGTTCTTTATAAAATTTTTCATTTTCTTAAATTCATTTTATTTTAAAAATATTTTGTATCTCCTGTTAAAATCCGTTCTTTTCATTAATTGTACTTATTGTTATTTTCAAATGAGTCTTACATTATAATACAAATCCTATTATTTGTGTTATTATTATTATTGTTAATATTATTATTATTATTATTATTATTATTATTATTTTGAAGTACAAACCAAGTATATTATTTGTATCTGACTGTCCTGATTGTGTGAAAAGTTAAAAAATTAATCTAATTGTATTTTTCAAATTAAATTTTTTTGAACCCTGTAAAATATTGTTTTGCAACCTACGAGAAATTAGAAACTTTGTATTTTATAAATCCTATTTATTTTTCCTATTGGATATTAAACCCTATAAACTACCCAACTCTATTATACTCAACCTAATTAACCCTTTACTCAGACCCGTTACTATGATCCCACCTATACCCAACCCATCTGCATGCATTAAACCCTATTTTTTACCCATTAAAACCTATTCCACCCGTTTGCACCCGAAACCCATCTCACTCTCATTTGCTGCCAACCCCTACCCTAATAACCTTTATATATACACCCATGCATTCTTTACCCATCCGCAAACCCTATTCGACCGCCTCCCTTCCCCGATCCCCTGTACCCTAGCCTCCTCCTCCTTTCTCTCTCCCGCTCTCTTTCTCTCCTGCCTGTCTCCCCCGTGCGTCTCCCCGACTGCTCGCGACCCACTCAGCGAAGCAGCCCTGTCCACCCTGCCTTCGGCCAGCCGCGACTCCACAGTGCAGCCGCTTCCTCGGCGTGACCCCCCTGGACCCCTGTCATGCTCCTCCTCTGGCGCTGCAGCACACAACATCTCTATACTGTGTCTCCCTCCTGCCTACAGCAAGTACCAACTACAGCACTGTGTTGCGCCGTTCCGCCGACCGCAAGCTCTGCCCTCCGCTGCCTCTCTTGGTGGGTGGGTGTGCGTGTGTTCTCGTTTGGTTCGTGTAGTGGTGCGTTCCTTGCTCGTTGTTCGTGGGCATTTTTCGGAGTTCTTCGTTGTGTTTGTGTCCCAGGAATCCGTTCCCGTTATTCTTGCTTCGTCGTTTCTGTCATCAGCTATAAGGCAAGTAACTTGTATTAATTTCTGTTGCAATACAAGTACTAAATACCGCCTGTAGTGTAGTTGTGTTCGAAAGATAATTCTTGTGTGAAACCTCTGTGATATATTGTCTTTATTGTGCTGACCAGCCCGTAGTTGCCTCATTACACACATGACATGAAATAACTTAAGGATGACCACTTCTTGTTGTAAACATGTATGTTGTTCATGACTTATATGATCTCGTATGCTTGATGTGTTGATAGTAGTATAACTTGTTGTAGACTTGTGAAATACCCTATACCATATTGTTTGGACATCTAGTCTACCCTATTTCATGTTTGGTTGCGTTTTGGATGAGTTTCATATGAACTAGTTGATTCTGTGCATGAAGGATATTTTCTGTTTTGCCGGTTTTCTATTTTTGTTCAGTAATTTAGACCCTATTAAGGTCAGTATATGAGAATATTTTGTGAATATGAATTATAGATAATTCTGTCTACTTTCCAGACTTTCTAACAGATCTCAGTTTCGATTTATGAGTTTCGAGTTATGGCTATTTTACTACAAATGTGTTTAAAATTTCAGATCTAGTTTTTATATGAATTCTGTATAGTAATCTATTTTTCTACTGATGCTAAAGATAATATTTTGATCCAATATTTTTCTGGATACAACTAGACTTGATTGGAATTAACCCCAATTTTTTGTGGATTTAATTAATGACTTTTATACACTATTCTATACTTCCTAACAACTACTATATATGCAGAATTTTCTTTCTGTTCAGTAAAGAACCTTAATTTCAACCTGATTCTACTTGCTTTCTACAACAACTTTGTGAATAAGAGTTGTAGCCTACTGTATCTATTTTATCACCCTATTGATAGATCTTGATTTCGATTTATATTTTGTGAGATATTGTTGTTTTAGTACTATAGTGTTTGTGAATCTAGAGTTACAAAACTGTTGTGTCTTGCTGTTTTCTGAATTTTATTGAGTATTCTATTTATGTTGGGAAATTATGAAACTTTATTTTCTGTTACTAAACATACTAGGGAATACCCCAGATTTTTTATGGATTTAATCAGTAATTTTTCATGCTGTTTCCTGTTCTTGAATACAGACTTCTGATTTCAGGCTGAACGTGTTTTCTGTATTCAAATCTGTTTTGAGTTATGTTTTTGTGAAATACCATATGACTTATATATATTTTCTGGATTCGGCCGGGAGTCTATTTTCTAGATCTTCTGATGGATCCAGATTTGCATTTCTGTGGTAGCGGAAATCTCAGTTTTGGTGCAGCAACGTCTTGCTGTCCAGAATTGGTATTTTGTTATGTTTAAATATTTGCATGTTGTTTCTTGTGTTTTGTGATTTAGAACATGTTCCTTGCACCATATAAGCTCCTCATACATCCTTATCTTGTCCCGATTTTGTTCTTATTATCTCGTGATCATGTGTATTTTGTAATAAAAAGTGACAAGCCGGGGTTAAGGAAAAGATCTAGTAGTGAACAATATAGAAAAGTGTACTCGGACAGGGGCCCGTGTTTCCCTCATTTGGTTACATGATATGATTTGGATTATATTTGAAATTTGGTATGTGATTTGGATTACATTTGGAATTCGGTATATGATTTGGTTAATTTGGAATTTGGTATATGGTTTGGTTAATATGATTTGGATTACTTGATACCTGAGTTCACGGCCCTATAATCCCCTACGAAATCTAAACGTTACTTATTTGAATGTAGCAACCATGTGGTAAAAGTTTGGGACGCATGAAGTGCTACCTAGATAGTAATAAATACAAAACTTGATATGACATAACTTGACATACAAAATTCTTGTTACATACTTACCTGTTACATGATACCCGTGCATGCTACTTGACACATGTTCACCTGTTACCTGTTTACCTGCTTGCTTGATACCTATTACATGTTACTCGTACCCTGTTAGCACATTACATTACTTGATGTTGTTCATGATTCATGCTAGTTGTTTCATTTGTTATCATGTGTATTCCATGCTATTTGTTTATCTTTCCCATATACTTGTGCCTGCACTACAAGCAGCTTGTAACTTGCATTGATGGGAGTTTTGTTTTTCTTTTTCCTCTTCCTGAAATTTTTTTAAATTGCAGATTTTGGAGATCAACTGCTAGATGGAGTGGGTGACATGAGATTCTAAATGCTGGAGTTGCTATTATTATTTCTTGTTGCTTATTTTGAATAATGTATCTGTTACTTGGATTGTTTTGTTTTGGGCAGTATGACCCAGAATTATTGATTTGCTCAGATCTGGTTTATTTGAGATTAATATATTTTGTTTCAAGTAAATTCATGTTCGTATATTGATTCGTATATTGATTCATATATGCATGCGTGGTTGACTTTTCTTGCTTTGGACTCTGAATATTCTTGTGAAATGTTGTAAAGATCCTGACAGCTTATGGATGATGATTTTAAATTGCAGATTTTGGAGATCAACTGCCAGATGGAGTGGGTGACATGAGATTCTAAATGCTGGAGTTGTTATTATTATTTCTTGTTGCTTATTTTGAATAATGTATCTGTTACTTGGATTATTTTGTTTTGGACAGTATGACCCAGAATTATTGATTTGCTCAGATCTGGTTTATTTGAGATTAATATATTTTGTTTCAAGTAAATTCATGTTGGTATATTGATTCATATATGCATGCGTGGTTGACTTTTCTTGCTTTGGACTCTGATTATTCTTGTGAAATGTTGTAAAGATCCTGACAGCTTATGGATGATGAAAATCATTCAAGGGCCTAGTCACGTATTCATATTCTGTATTCTCTTTTTAGGAAGCAGGGCATGACAGTTGCAGTTGGTCGGTCTAATTCTGCCACTGCAGTCAAACCGGTGTCCCTATTTTCCACTATGCCCGATTTCTGCCCATTGTGTCGGACCTCACTCAAAAGTTGCTACGAACATAAAGGCAGCCTGCAAGCTAACCAGGATGCCTCGAGTCTTACTAGTGATTTTGAGTCTTAGTCTAGCTCCCTATCCGTATTAAACAACATAGAAGTTGACGAATTCGTAGGATCCATTCCTAACGTCCGACAGGAGAATTATAGTATGCATTTCCCGTTCTTATCACTAGACCCTAGGAATTAACAGAAGAGATCATGCAACATGTGCTCACAACCAGTGGAAAGGCACTGCACGTGTCCCCTTGACAGGTGAGTACTAGTGCCGACCCTAACAACACATAAGCTATTTCTAATTTGCCGGATATTAAACCTAATCATTAATTCACATACAAACTGTCCCAAGTTGAATCCAACTCGGCCTCTAGACTAGGCCCAAGAGTTGATCCAACTTGGCCTAAACTTGACCCAATGACGACAACGATTCGACCTAGTTGTTCGTCGTTCGCCCATTGCTTGGATCTCGACCCCGTCTCCGTCCCGCGATCAATCCCTCCATGGTAGCGATCCGCCAATGCACGAAGACTATCTTCATCCATAGCATCTCAAGGTGATAAGGCTACTAATTATCATAGGTCAAATGGATCGATAGTCCTAGGGTGATGACCATTACCGTAGACAAACAACAAGCTAATATACATTGCCATTCGCATCTTAATACAGTGGACATTCATAAATCCAATTCAAACAAGTTCAATTCATGATTCAAAACTAACTAACAAATATCTAACTCCATTATAGCCTTAACACATAATGGACATATACATGTCAACTCAAATATGATCAAGCATGATCCAAGAGTTGCTCAAACCTTATAAACAGATTAGGTGCAACAAGCACAACTCTAACAAGATCAAAACACGACTCAAAGGTCAGAATAAAAATCATTTAAGTCAATTCTAAAGCCTCGGTATGATGCAAGCATATAATCAAATCAAAATAATAAGCTACTAATCAACCTGCAATTATGCTGTTTGAAAAAAATCACCATAAATCACACACTCAATGGAATTCCAAGTTCCGAGTTCTAAGGATCTTTTGAAAGATCTTTAAGTCTACTACAACATCTCAGTTGAAAATTTTCTCAAAATACTTTATTTAAGAAAAGAAAAGTGGCCATAACTGATGAGCATGCAAAACTTCCAAAACTGATAAAACTATCGATCCTTCGCACAATAAAACTTCTTTAAAATAACAAATCATCTCAAAATTCTATGAAATTTTCCAGAAATGCTATAGAAAAATAAAAGAAATACATATCCAAAATTTATTTAGAAACTCCAAGTATAGAGGAAGATATTATATTTTGAATTAGATGCAATTTTCCACACAACAGCAGCCCTGCTTCTTAACCACAGCGGCAAATTGCATTTTAAAAAGATAACAATTCTCATTAAAAATTACGAAAATTGGTGGAGTTGTTGTAGACACATAGAATTACCTTATATTAAAAAATAAGGTCAATAATCCAAGTATTGAGGAAGTTATGAATTATTAAGCTAGACAAAATATACCAAGACCGAGCAGAAACAGTTCAGTCCCTTTTTCTTGCATCAGTGCTGATTTTGCATTTTATAAAAATATTAAACGTCCTTCAAAAATTATGAAATTTAGTGGAACCATTTTAGACATGTATAAGAACCAACAGTTAAAATTTCAACTCTAAATTCATTGTAATCATGGAGTTATGGTTTTTGCAAATCAGCTTGTTAAAATTCAACAGAGCAGAAAGTTTACACCAAAACAACAACTTGGTAGAATATTTAAAATATCAAACCACATCCAAAATTCACGAAATTTGGTGGAAATCATAGGGAAACAATCAAGATGCTACCATAAAAATTTCAAGTCTAAATTCCATCATGGCACAAAGTTATAATTTTTGTAATCAAATCATGCTAATTCTTAACAAGATTCAACCTTTCCTATCAATTAACATTCTTAGCTCAAGTATTGAACTATAAACATACAAAGATCTTCATTCCTATCATCTAGAAACCCAACTCAGCAATATTAATCATTCATAAAAAAATATTCAGCATGTATAGAGTTAGAAAGACACCCACAATTGAAGTTTTTGCTGATTTATCTCCTATTTGCTTTGGCCTTCTCCTCCTCCTAACTCCTTGCTCCTTGCTCCTAGCCTCCTTTTCCTTATATGCTTGCTCTCCAATTTTCCAACACAAGCTTGAAAAAGATATTGAAGTTGTAGAAAAGCTAGGAAATGAGAAAATGAAGCTTTTTGAATGAAGAAGCTTTTTAGGGTTTGAAGAAATGAAGTGGAGATGGAAATGAGTATTGGGGGTTTAAATAAGGAGGGGGGTGTGATGGATGGCTGGTCAAAATGGCTTGGGGGTTAGATGAGGGTGAGGGAGAGGGGTGTGTGTGTGTGTGGGGGGGGGGGGGGGGAGGGGGGGGGGGGGGGGGGAGGATTGACCATATCCAAGAAACAAGCCCATAGTTTACAAGGTGGTTTAGGGTTTGGATTAGTAGTTTAGGGGTTTTATTTGTATGGATAATTAAACATAAAAACATACACTCATGCATCTATATATATATATATATATAAATGTATTCATACATACATACAAGACAAATGCATACACATCTCAAAGAAAATATTTGTATGCATATATAAAAATAGTTTATCATTATAGAAATACTATACGTTCCATCTCGATTATAGCTGAGAAAAACGTGCAATTTAAATTGAGAAATTATTCAAACTCTGGTTCAACAAATATACCTTTGTCCGGTTCAAAACATATTAAATATTTTTTCTCAATATTTACCCCATTAAAATTGAGAAAAATCCATCAATACGTGCGACTCCGAATTGTGCACAGACTAATGTACAAAGTAGTTATACACTATTTTGCCAGATCTTACAGAAGATGACGGGGCACGAAGGTCCATCCACTACGTTAGCAAAGTCCTCCGCGATGCTAAACTTTGTTATGCTAAAATGGAGAAGGTGGCATATGCCTTTCTTATGGCAGCAAGAAAGCTTCGCCCCTACTTTTAAGGCCACCCTATCCAAGTCCACATGGACTAACACCTCAAGCAAGTCCTTAAAAAACTAAAGAACTCCGGTCGATTAATGAAGTGGTCTACTGAGCTTAGCCAGCACGACATCAGCTATAAGTCGAGGACTGCCATCAAGGGGTAGGCGCTCGCCTTGTTCATATCCGAGTGCACCATCCCAGAAGCTCCCGAAGCTGGAGAGGATGAGTCCGTATGGGAACTCTATGTTGATGGCTCATTTGCGAAGAGAGAAGCAAAGCAGATGTAATACTACATGGTAAGACAACTTTGTCCTCCAATACTCCTTTCACCTCAACTTTCGGGCCTCCAACAACAAAGTTAAGTACGAGGCATTAATCACTGGACTCCTCCTGGCCCACAAGGAAGGGGCCAAACAGGATAAAGCCTTCAGCGATTCCCAACTTATAGTCAATCAAGTATGCGGGGAATACGAAGCTCGTGATACCCAGATGATCCAGTACCTGGCGCACGTCATGCTCCTCTTAGCAAATTTTGATGATTCTACTATTCTCTGAATCACCAGAGAGCAGAACAGCCAAGCAGATGATCTATCCAAGCTAGCATCCTCCTCCATTGAAGGTCTCTATCACACAGTACTAGTGGAGGTCCTCGTTCGAGCAAGCATTGAGAACCCCGATGTCCTCTGTCTCGATCTGCCAGCACAGTCAGCAACGTAGATGGATCAGATCATGAAATTTCTAAGGAATGGCGAACTGCCATGAGACCCGTCCAAAGCAAGAAAGGTCTAAGTCAGGGCCAAGAGGTTCGTACTCATCAATAACGTACTCTTCAAGCGATCATACACCAAGGTCTACGGACGACCGTATCTCCAATGCCTGACCCCTGAAGAATCCAACTACGAGCTCAAAGAAATGCTTGAGGGGATTGGAAGATGCCACATCGGTAACATGTCACTAGTGACAAAGGTCCTCAACCACAGGGGAATACTGGCCGACCCTTCTACAGGATGCTCAGGATCTCGTCATGAAATGTAGCCCTTACCAAATGTTCTCCTTATTCAAGCACGTCCCTCAGGCTAAGTTCAAATCACTGGCAAGCCCAGAACCTTCGGCCATGTCGGGGATGGATTGGTTCAGTCCGTTCCCCAAAGCAACTGGTCAACGACGCTTCCTGATTGTGGCAATCAACTACTTTACGAAGCGGGTTGAAGCAAAACTTACAGACACCATTACCGAACATCAGGCCCAGCAGTTCTTTTGGAAACACATCATTTTTAGGTTTGAGACCCCTCAATTTCTTGACATAGACAATGGCACTTAGTTTGAAGGAAGTGGTTTCTGCAAGTTCTGCGAGGATCTTGGAATCCAACATAGGTTCTCTTCAATTTCGCACCCCCAGTCCAACAAACAAGCCAAGAATGCCAACTGTCAGATCCTCGAGGGCCTTATGAAGCATTTGGACAAATCCTCCAATGGGTTGTGGGTCGACGTGCTACCCAGTGTGTTGTGGTCCTACCGAATGACCAAGAGAATTCCTATGGCGAGTCACCCTTCAACCTGACCATCGGAAATTGAAGTCGTCATCCCTCTAGAAGTGGGGTTGCCATGACCATGGATTATGGGCTTCGACGAGGATCTGAATTTAGATGGCCTTAGGGCCAACTTGGACCTCTTTGACGAAGTCCGAGAAGGGGCGGCTATCAAGAGGAATGTCTACCAAAAGTTGGTAGAATGATTCTACAACAAGGGGGTCTGACCGGCCAACATAAAATAGGGTGACCTAGTGTTACAAAGGCTCGACATATCCGAACCAAGAAAAATGGAAAAGCTAGCTCGCAACTAGGAAGGCCCGTACAGGGGGTCTAAAGTGGTACACCCTGGTATCTACCGACATAAAGACCTGAGGGGCAGGATAGTCAAGAGGACATGGAATACTTAACACTTGATGAAGTTCCATGAAGGCCCTAAGCCAAAAATGTAATAAGCGTCGGCCCTTCGACATCCAACGAATAAAATTTAATTTCAAATTCAGCAAGTTTGTAAGCATTGGCCAAGTTCGTCTTGGCTTGCCCCTCGGCATGGTACCCTGAACCTGAGCCCATCGAGAATTTCTTTGCAACATGGCTAGTGCATCGTGCCATGCCCTTCAACATGGTACCCCGACTCTGAGCTCGTCACAGAATTCTCCGCTACAAGGCTCACGCCTCGTACCTTCCCCTCGACATGGTACCCCGACTTCGAGCACATCTTGAAACTCTCCACAGCGAGGCTCACGCCTCATGTCTTGCCCCTTAGCATGGTACCCTTACTCTAAGCTTGTCGTAGAATTCTCTGCAGTGAGGCTCACACCTCATGTCTTTCCTCTCGGCATGGCACCGGACTCTGAGCTCATCGTGTAATTCTCCGTAGCAAGGCCCACGCCACGTGCCTTCCCCCTCGGCATGACACCCTGACTCCGAGCTCATTGCGGAATTGTCCACTAGCAAGGCTCATGCCTTGTACCTTTCCCTTCGGCATGGTACCCCGACTTTGAGCTCATCGTGAAATTCTCTGCAACAAGGCTCACGCCTCATGCCTTGTCCCTCGGCATGGCACCCCAACTCCAAGCATCATGCAGATTCCACTGCCGCCCGTGCCTCATCATCGAACGACACATTCCGAAGGGCAAACTCAACACAATTCGTCCAGCCCCTTCTGAGCCTTGGCCTAATTCGTTCAAGAAAGTTTATCCAAATAAGGGTGTGAAGCAAAAGTATTTTATTAAACAAGATGATTACAAGAAATGCAGTGGTCAGTCTGCAGTTGGCAAAAAAACCAATTGACAAACAAGAAAGATACGACTAAATACTCCTAAAAGTAATCTTTCGTGTCTTGAAGCACCAATTCTCCCCGACCTCCATTGTGCGGAAGAAGCATCATAGGTGAGCATTGGCATAGAGATGAAGGCGGGCTGATCCTAGAAGAAATCTGGAAGAACTTCGCAAGCACGAGAAGCACCAGCATCGCAGAACAGACCAACAATCTCTACAAACGGGCAATCTGTTCGGTCTCGACCTTCGCAATCTCCGAAAAAGGTCAAATCTTGGAACCCAGGATGAAATTGACGATGTTCATCTTGGGTACCCCGATCCTCTTCATGAGCACTAGAAGTCTCAGCCAAGCCACATACCTCCAAACCCCGTGCTAGAAAAATAGCCCACTTAGACCACATCCCTCGGGACTTGGAGCAAACTTCATATCTTGAAACCCAGGACGAATCTAACGGAACATTCGTCGGCAGGCCAATCCCCTCCCTATTGAATGATCGGGCGTTGAACTCAAGACCCTCTGACTCAGCTCTAGAATACCTATCCTCTTCTTTGCCAACCCTCAGAATGCCATTCGAAGCACCCAATGAAAGATCCATATGGAGTTTAGTCATTCAGAATAGCGAAATAATATGATTTGTGACCAAGTTGCTTAAGAATGGGGGAATTTATAGGCATTTGTATGGAATACTCCTCGAACTGCTGTAAACTTCCTCATTTGTTCTGGTCAATGCTCTAACTTCCAAGATGCCTCGAATACCTCAAACGAGTGACACAAGCCAGTACGTGATAACTCACGTGATGCTTCAAGAGATGAAGAGAAATCTAAAGAGGCAAGGCCTCTAACGCTAAGGGAGAATTCCCAGTCCATTAAACCTCGGCTCGGGTGTCCACGATAGAAGTTCCACTAGTAATAAAAAAGGAAAGCATATGGATCTATATCAAACGTTTTATTCATTCATAAAAGTCGAGTACAAAGCGGTGGCCAGTACACAAGAAGGCGAAAAATAGTGCCTAAAATCTATTGTTTGGAGGACGACGCTTTTCGAGGGCAGGAGCGGGGCACTCATCTACGACTGCAAAGGTAAGGTCGACTGGCTCGTTGTTCACCAAACCCTTTTCCTCCGCGGGTGGGATTGCTTCATCCTCCCTCCCCTCAAAATAAAAGCCCTAAAGATTGAGGTCTGGATACTTTGCCTTGATATGCTCAAGGGCACGATCATACCCCTGGTCTTTGTAATACCCCGTATTTCTGAAATATATATATATGGTTTGAAATATATATAATAAAAAGGATTTGAGACTTGGTCCTATAGAATTGTTCTATAGGAGGGATTTATAAGAATTAATTTGGTTTGAATGGATTGTTTGATCCGGTTTGTATGTGGGTGTGGGGGGACCCACCGGTTGGAAGAACAGCACTAGGTGTGCTGTGCTTCTTCAAAGGTGACGTGGCACCTAGGGGGGAATTATCCCTGGGTGTGCACGGTATGGAAAGGAAAAGATGTGGGAAATTGTCCCACATCGATAGTTTCAAATGAAATAATATAGTATAAATATAATTGCCAGGGATCAAGAGTCACCAATTCGGTTAACCACCTTTTGAGAGGCAGCCTGTGGTGGGCAGTTGTACTACATAGTATCTAATTTGTCTTATAAATTGTATAAATTGTCCGGGCCCGGGACAGGGGTGTTACAAATGGTATCAGAGCCGACTTTCGACACCGAGTGTGTGAGAGCAGTGAGTTATGGACTCCAGGATGATCGGCGGAGAGAGACAGACAATCCCCAGTAGTCTGGGACGATGGACAGAGATCCACAGAATGATCCGCAGAGTGGGATTGGTCTCCAGAATTTCAAAGACGAGAGTGACGCTCACAGAAATGCTCTACATCGGCTAGAAAGTAGATCCTGTACTAGATTGTGCATGCCCCGTGCTCATCAGTGAGGACGCTAATTTCTGAAGGGGGGTGTATGTAATACCCCGTATTTCTGAAATATATATATATGGTTTGAAATATATATAATAAAAAGGATTTGAGACTTGGTCCTATAGAATTGTTCTATAGGAGGGATTTATAAGAATTAATTTGGTTTGAATGGATTGTTTGATCCGGTTTGTATGTGGGTGTGGGGGGACCCACCGGTTGGAAGAACAGCACTAGGTGTGCTGTGCTTCTTCAAAGGTGACGTGGCACCTAGGGGGGAATTATCCCTGGGTGTGCACGGTATGGAAAGGAAAAGATGTGGGAAATTGTCCCACATCGATAGTTTCAAATGAAATAATATAGTATAAATATAATTGCCAAGGATCAAGAGTCACCAATTCGGTTAACCACCTTTTGAGAGGCAGCCTGTGGTGGGCAGTTGTACTACATAGTATCTAATTTGTCTTATAAATTGTATAAATTGTCCGGGCCCGGGGCAGGGGTGTTACAGTCTTGGCCTCGGATGATGTCGACCAGAGCATCGTCATACTCATTCGCCATCTCCTTCTCCTTCGCCTGCAAACACCAACCTCTCAATGACTAGCTCGTCTTTCTCCTTAGAAAGCTTTTCCCAGGCTCCTTCTCCTTCGCCAGGTCTGCCTTCAACTCTTTTACTTGTTGCCAAATTTCGTTGTTCCGATCAAGGAGCTCCTTCTCCCCAGCCTCTGCCCTCTGGACCAGTTGGAGGAGTAGTTCCCATATCTTCCTTAACTTGGCCCTGTGGATGGCCCCTGGCAAGAATACCAGGACACACTTAACAAATAGGAGAGGGAAACAAAAGAAAGAGGTATTGATAGAATCTAAGTAAGGCCTCAATAAAATGGAAGCTTGCACCCAACGACCATAAACCTCCTCTCCGGAATCCTTGTTCAGACCCGTCTGACCACGAGGAGTAGCGAGGTGGGAAAATACCTCCAAGGCGTTGGGGCAATCAGTTGATAAGTCTGTCTCGGTTACGGACCATGAAGATACCCACAACTTCACCGGAAGAGGCGGCTCAGGAGCAACCGTGGCATCTTTAGGGGAAAGAGCCGCAGGCTTCTCTTCCTTTTTGACGGCCACATCAACCACCTTGTACTTGGGAGGCTCACCTCCCTTGGACCTCTCCTTCTTCGCAAGTTACTTCGTTTTCGGGGGAGGTGAACGCTTCTGTGCCTGCTCCTTCGCTGGGGCCTTCATCTTCAACTTCGCCATTGCCTTCATAGCCGCACGCCTCACCATCAACATTTCGTTAGACACCATTCTTTCTTATTGAAAGGAAATAAAGGGGAGATAAGAAGAAAGGGAAGCTGAAATAAAGATGAAACAAGTAAACAAAAATGAAGGTTTAAGTATGTATATATAGGATAAGGGGGACATCGATTACCGTGCCAGACACGTGACGTCACAACCGCGTGAACGCGCATGTGAGCGTGCACACGAGATTTCCCAAAAGCTTAACTTGCTTCTCGGCATGGTATCCCGACTCTGAACCAGTCGCATAAATCTTAGCAACAAGGCCTGCTCCTCAGATTAGTATTCCGACTCTGAACAAGTCGCATAATTCTCGACGACAAGGCCTCCTCTTCGGATTGGTATTCCGACTCCGAACCAGTTGTATAATTCTCATCGACAAGGCATCCTCCTCGGAATGGTATCCCGACTCCGAACCAGTCACATAATTCTCAGCGATAAGGCCTCCTCCTTTGATTGGTATTCTGACTCCTCCTTTGAGCGTGCACACGAGATTTCCCAAAAGCTTAACTTGCTTCTCGGTGTGGTATCCCGACTCTGAACCAGTCGCATAAATCTCAGCGACAAGGCCTGCTCCTCAGATTAGTATTCTGACTCTGAACAAGTCACATAATTCTCGACGACAAGGCCTCCTCTTCGGATTGGTATTCCGACTCCGAACCAATTGCATAATTCTCATCGACAAGGCCTCCTCCTTTGAATGGAATCCTGACTCCAAGAAGCTCGAGGATTTCTCCACTAGCGCACCAATCTTGACATGGTAACCTGACTCTGAACCATATCTCGTTAAAAACTGAGAAGTGCACAAACACCTTTATTATCGAAAACAAGGAGTTACATTCACATGGTTACATAAGGAATTACATGTTCAAGGTGCAAGAGCCTGATCCCTGAAGTCCTTGTCATTAAAACTCATCCCCGTGTTTATTACATTGGTCCCAGAGGGACGAGTGCCTAGTTCGGGCACCTCAAGGACCCTTTAACACTAAAGACACTCAAAGATCCTGCCACTCCAATTGGCATCCCCCGAAGCTCTCATTCTCGGACGGATTCTTGGGTAAGGATCTAGTCTTGAGAACAGGCTCCAAAAAGTAGACGTCAGACCCATCTCTCTGAGCTTGACCCTCAGCCGATAAATCTCCAAGTCCCTCTCCGCTGGCATTTGCCTCAGGATGAAATCCAAGCACTGGTCATCAACAAAACCAGTAGGCTCACCACCCTCAACACGAGCGAGGGCCCAGTTGACATCAGAAACTACTGCCTTCAAACGAGCTGACTCCTGTGCTACCTCTTGCAATTGACGGATGTGGAAGCTGAATGCCTCTTCCCGATCAATTGCCTCCTTCCGAAGATGGGAGAACTGTCCTAAGAGTGACATAATTTTCCATAGAAGATCCTTACTTCCTCCTCGAGCCTCTGGAGAGCCTCGTCTCCTGAGGCTCGTAACTCTTGATCTGATAAGCAAAACAATCATCTCAAAACTTAGACAAATGTGAAGCAAAGATGTCAAAAATTGGATGAATTCTCACTATATAAAAGATTACAAGGGGCAATGGCCAGCCTGCAGTTGGCACCCATACAAAAATAAGAAATATGAAAAGCTTCTATGGTGCAGAGGGCACCTCCCGAGAAAGAGAGTAAGGAACATCTACCACTACCATGTGAAGATCGGAAGGATCTTCCTCGTCATCCGGAGATAGGTCTGTGGGAGTGGGAGGGGTACTGTCAAGCTCCGGTTCGAAACATAATTCAATAAGATCAAGATTGGGGTATCTCGCCCTGACATGCTTGAGGTCCCACTTATATCCTGTATTATGCCCAGAGGTGATCTGGTCCACGAATTCTTTGAGCTCGACATTCAGCTTCTTTCGTTCTTCCTCCCATGCCACTTTTGCCGTTATCAGGATACTCTCATCATTACCTCCGACCGTGAACTCCCCCTCCAATTCCTTGACATTTTTCCAAAACCTTCTACACGAAGACACTCCTCTAGATATTTATTATCGAGCCATTGCGCCCTTCGGATAGCGCACTTCATTTTGTGCTTGTATCGCCTCCTCAGTTTGCCCCATGGAGCATAGCCTGCAGAAAGATGGTGAAACACTTAGAGAGAAAAAAAGGAGGGCGGGTGTCAGGTTTCGAGCGCATTCACAGATTACACCGCGGAAAAAATCACAAAATATCAAAATCTAGCGATGGATCCATGCGATAACTCGTGTTTAGGAGTTATTCCTTAAAGATGGATCTGGTGTCTCCAAAAATATGTCAATCACAGCACTGCAAAGGTTACAGTGCCTCTACTGTATCCACACGAACGGATCAAATCATGCTCTCCCTCACGCCGCGGTGCTAGCTACAGGAAGGGGATGTTCCTCACAATCTCTCTCTCTCACGATTTCTGTGACGGCTAGAGTTTTCTCCTGTGTCTTTTCCACAGAAATATATCGTATATATATAGGTGTAGAAAAACAACCCTAAGAGAGTGGTGAGGCGGTTGAGCTCACAATCTGACCTGGGTCAGATTCGTGTGTGGCCCTTCTAACTTTAGTTGACCCATTTAATCTAGTTAATTACCCAACCATGTCAGGATTCTAAGTCTTACTACAATTCCCGATTAAAATCATCTCATGAATTTAAATCGCAATTTCAATTCATTATAAGTGTGTGATCCTGTAGGTTCCCATTACGTTAACAGTAATACTAAAATCCTATTATAGTATTACAAAGTGAGTGGTATCTAGCTATATATTACTGCTACTCAAGTAACGGGAATGTCGGTGATTTGACATAACCTATCCGTGACTAATGTTATCATGTAGTCTAGTCTTTTTGTCTAGATATTTTGTCTTGATATCTTAATTGACCACAAGACATAAAGCGTGGTACCCTTGTATAGTTCAATCTTTAATTTTTTGATGTCCGAGTAGACTTACTAAAACAAATGAGCTTAATATCTCATATTGACTCATTTGAGTACGGCCATACATTTTGCAGTCTCACTCAATCAAGGAGCCCGTAGATATCGCTCATGTTATGTAGGAGGGACAAATCCTATCAAGCCACTCACATCGCTCTGCATTATTTGTAGTATATCCAATAGTCGACTTTATAATCACCTTATTACAAGCAATGTTTGATGGCAATAAAACATATAATTTCTCGTGTAAGGAACTGTAGTAACTTCAAGTCAAAGGACTACGTACACCACTGTGAGAACCGCTTATGACACTCATATAACGATCCATGCAACGTTCTTATGGTGGGTGAGTCCAGTACATTATAACTCTAATATGTACCCATGTGAATACTTAATATCTCATATCCATGACCTGTGAGATATGGTCATCAGTCTACACCCTTACTTGTCTCTATGTATTATTGTTGTCCTAATTCACAATAATACTTGACAAAGGATATTTAAGAATAGTGTTCATATTACAACCAATCAGATCTCACAACAAGGCATGCCCTTATTGTCCCATGGTACCGAATCTACTATTCTAAGGACTTTATTATGTTCATTTAATCACAATAAATAACACAATAAATAAAATGACATATATGAAATAAATGTCATGATACAATGTAAACTAGTAATGTCAATACACAACTGGATTCTAGGGCATACACCAATAAGAGGGGTACCAAGAACGATAGCAGAAAAAACACATATACTCATGACCGAGCCCCAACCACAACAGAGGCTTGGACTTACTTAAGATAAGCCGAGTCGGTGGTCTCCTTAGCAAGAGCTCTCATATCCCATAGCGGAGCAATATTGTTCACCACTTTGAGAGCCACGCAGGACTCCATTATAAAATCAAGTACCTTCTCCGCCCAATCGGGCCTGAAGGTCTCCTCGTTCTTATTGGGAACAATGGCCCTCAACATCGGGTGGAACGGGGGGAGGGGAGATTCATCCAGTTGGTCAGCCCTGGGCGACCTCTCACTCGGCAAGACCCTCGGAGACTCTTCTTGGTCACAGATGGTCAACATACTCAACCTCCTTACCTTCGCTGGCTGTTCTTCTGGAGACACCTCATTGATCAGTGTCAATTCCTTTTTCTTCCCTTTAACGTCCTCAACAGCCTCCTATTCCATCTGCTCAGCCAGCAGGGCATCAATATCATCACCTTCCGTAGCTGTAAGAGAATACTTCAAATCACAACCAAATAATACCATGGAGAGAAACTAGGAAAGAAACTAGGGACGTATGAGCAATGCAAGGGCTCAGGCTACATATAGTAAGTGACTATGCTCTATCCCCCTCGAACAGCCTCTCAAACTTGACCCTTTCCTCCTCGATGAACACCAAAAGTGTCGTGGTCTTCCTTTGCGGGTACTCATATGATCACACAGTGGGAATATCCCAAGACTCGGGATTGTAGACGATTTAATACTTTGTATTCCAATCCTTTATAAGTCCGAATGGTTATGCATAATGCGAATCTTATGACGAGGGAAATGTACCATCGGTTCTGATACCCCTGAAGAGCACTTAGTCCCAAGCACCTACGTAAGTACTTGTGCCTCAGGGCGATGCCCCTCTTCTGGCAAAGCATGATGAAACTGGTAAACTACTTCCACGAATTGTCCCATACTGCGTAGGATTCATCCCCGCCCAATTCAAGACCTCTTTAACAAATGGGTGGATGTGTTTATGCAAAACCGAACCAAATGAGTCTGGAGGAAACATATAAAACCACTCCGACAGCTTATCATTCGGTCGAATACCAGTGCTCGGAAGAAACATGACGAACCTCTCGAGAATATGAAAAACATACCAGATATGGTCGACATTACTCTCCACCAATGTACTATGCGTTTCGTCCGCTTCTATCTTCGGCTTGTTCGGCGAAGACTATTGCATACCAAAGCGCAAGACATCCTGTAAAGCTTTCGGGTACATCCGAATAGGCTTTGGGCTCATAAACGGCTGGAATAGGCTCCCCTCATGCTCGTACAACATCCGCTCATACCCCCTGTCAGGAGAGAGAACCTTTGTCTTCCTCTTCGATGGTTGATGTTCGCGAGGAGGAGGGATAGACAAGATGTTATCGAGGGGATATGTCCCTACTTCCCAAACCAAATGACTCCCTTCTCCTTCTTCGCCCTCGTCTGTAACACCCCGAATTTCAAATAAGGATAAATTCGAGATTTCACAGGATCTTTACTTCACTTCGTACAATTTTACAAGGAAAATTTGAAACTTTTCATTCACAGTACATCAGAGTTTCTTTACACTTGGTTTTACACAGCGGAAGACTGAAATTTACAATAAAACATTTACAACATCTTTAAAATAAAATAGCGTCAGCATATCCACTTTATAGCTCCATGAATGGTCCTTTACCTGCATGTCAATCTGTGGGCACGTCAGTTACTTACAACTGACGAAATGTTATACACGGCTATCCTCTCTATGCCGGGAATAGTATAATGATCTCATACTTTAACAAATCAACAAAAAGATTGAATGAACAAGTAAAGTGTCAAAGGTGATTATTCTAAACATAAGTGTATGTCATGCCTTAATGCCTAATGCACAGATTTCTATACTAGGATGACACTAATGCACACTTGTTCGGATTCTATGCATCCCATACTACATAGGTCCGAGGGCAAGCGCCTACGTACTCCACATTGAAGGGTTCGATCCCTCGCCATGAGACTACCCAGTAATAAAACAAGTTTTAGAGTTATTTCACAGATACGGATCTCAGCCTCCCTGGCTAGCCTCCCTGGCTTATATTAACAGATCCCAGCCTCCCTGGCTATTATATCGTGATGATAATCCCGTAAATGCCCTTCTAGCCCCAGTATATACATATTCTTTGGAGTATGGTAAACATCCGTCGACTACCCTAAGTCCCGGATAAAATACAGTCCATCTCCTATGGGGCAACCACAGTCCACCAACTGGGTCTATAGCCACGGAGATCCACCGCCGACTATATAGAAGCACCCATTTACGTTTGCACAAGTTTATCACATCTTCACTTAAGTGCCTAATTATTTTTAGTTCAAGACATGAATATGTTATCACCCTAGAATCAGTTTTACCTCATACCGGATTTATTCACAAAATACGAGATCGCCCGACGGCATTATCTCAAAATCATATCAATTCTTTCTTTCAAAATTACCGGTAACCAAAGTCTTACTAATTCTTAATCATAATCTTTCATGTACCAGAAACATGGGTACACATACCCTTTTGTAATCATGTCTTAAACTTATATAATTTCATCTTTCAATTTATTCACAAAAATAATCAAATCTTGTCTTAACACTTATCCACAAAGTAATCATTTCATAGTCTTGCCACTATTCATGATCTAGTTATTCATTATAAATAATTCATTCATAATTTCAAATTCATACGATGTCTCATTTCAACACGGTTCAATGTCTCATCTTTAGCACTAAACATGATTTACTCATTCACAACAAAATCTTTCATGATCTCAAAAGTCACATAACTTAACCATATTGCATTTCTAGAAATAAAGAGATTTCAATTCACCCTAAATCATTATTTTGTAAATTAAAAGTCATGCTCTTTACTAATACTTTTGTAGTCATTTATTTTTCTTCCTATCTCAAATCCTCGTTAAAACTTATCAATTACACAAAAACAATCTTTAAGAATAAATTCTTCATTTATGTTTTATGAATACTAAAATTTACCCAAATGAAACACTTTTGAAAGTCGAGCTAACCCACTTTCGAAACTATTTACCAAATTGACCTACTCATAATCAAAATTGCAGTGAAACGAAACTTTTGAAAGTTTTTACCAAACTGACCCACTTTCGAAACTATTTACCAAATTGACCTACTCATTATCTGCTCTTAAGTTTATTTAAAAGAAAAAAAATGAACATCAAATCAGCCCAGGCTTACCATTCCTTTCTTATTATTCTTACGTTTATAACTTAACATAACTCATTATAAACATGAACTTATTATAAGTTATAAACATCCAATAAGTTATAAACATACGATTTTGCATACACTCGCATACACTCTAAATTATTATAACTAACCCAAGTATATATTATAATTTTCAAATTATTACATGAACTTGCATTTATTCAATTCAATCAAAGTAGCACACTACATCTTTTGCAATCAATGAGTTGAATAGCATCAAATTTACTTTACAAAAATATAGTTTCTTATCAAAAGAAAAATGTCAACAATTATTCACATAATCAAAAATCTCTACATTCATGTATACTAGTTTATGACAAACTAATCAATTATTCTTTTCTTATTATCAACTAACATAATGTTGATTAATTTTCTAAACATCGCATCTTTCATTACACCCTATGCATGGATTTGTTCTACTCTTTTTTCAAAATCAAATTCTACACTACACATTTATTTTATTATTAGCATGCACATTATCTATAATTAGAAAGTAGAGAACACCCACCTTATTGTTTGCAGGTTGAAAACTACAAGTGAATGGCTCCTTCTTGCTCCTAGCTTTACAAGCAACTCCTATTCCTCTTCTCCTCCTAGCAAAAGCTCCAAGCAAGAGAACCTCCAAGCACAATAACTTTCTTACTCTCTTTTTTTTATTCTTCTCTTTCTCTTATTTATTTTATTTTTGGTGTGAAAAAGAATGAGAAATGGGTTGCTATTTATAGGACAATGCTAGGGACTATATTGCAAAATCTCCCACCTAATAACTTCTCATTTTAATTCTCTTTTTAATTCTCACCTCTTCATATTTTTAACTCCTAAAACTCCCAACCTCTCATCTCCCCACTCTCCACTAACTCAACCTACCAACTCTTCTCCTCCCCTTGCCCAAAAAATGGTCCAAATACATTTGTGTATGCATGCACACATGCATAAACAAATATGAACACATTTCTATAACTCTAAATGTGTACTAATATGTGTAACTTGTCATGTATTAGTACATGTTTAACTAAAAATGTGATTTTAATAGTGGGCTTGCTACATGGGCTCATTACTAATTAATTTATTTAATCATCTAATGGGCTTGCTACATGGGCTCATTACTAATTAATTTATTTAATTATCTAGTAGGCTCCTCTACTAATGGGCTACATTTTAGTTTATAGGTCCATGGATCAAAAGAAAGGCTAAATAAAACTAATGCATGCTAAAAATAGTAAAATGAGAGTAGCAAAATGAGAATAAAATTTTGCACGTGCACCATACGTGCAAAAAAAATTGAAAAATGCATTTTAATCAAAATAGGGGAAAAATAAATTTTCGTTTTATAAAATAGATTTAAATACATAAAAATAAATAATTTAAACCTATAGAAAATATTATACGTAGTGGTGGAAACACGTGCATCAAAACACGTAAAAAGCACGTAAATCCCAGGGATTGAAATATTATATTTTAGTTGACTGAAATCAATACGGAAAATGTATAAATAGTACGAATCCAAAATATGTAGTGAAACACATTACAAAATATACGTGCGTAACACCCAGGGACAAAATTGTAATTTTCAATTTTGCGGGGTGTTACATCGTCCATCCTCATGTCTCTACCATAAATCCCTCCCCATTCTTTCTTCCTCTTTAATGCCAGACGTTGGCTCTCTCTCTGCATTTTGGCCTTCATACCATTGGGACCTCCACTCCCCTCTCCGGCCTCGTTCTTACTTGCCTGGTGAACAAGATTGGCCCCTTCGGGACTCAGACACACCTCTATATCAACATCTTCTTCCAGGGGAGGAACAAGAGTGGACCTCGACTTCTCAAGTTTACTCGCCCACGAGGACGATCGAGACGATGACCCACTTCACCCAAAATACGAAGACGTGGCTAGGCTGCTTGACTGATCCCAGACATGTTAACCTGAAGTAAGATTTCTACAGAGAGGAACTCTGGTTGAAGAAAGAGAGTAATCCTAGAAAATGAGATGGGAAGGAGAATTTACAGAGTAAGGGTGTGACTTCTCGAATGACCCAGGTCACGTGGTACCTCCTCGATAACTACAAAACCATGGAACGACTCCTAGAAAAAACCACGAGGTCATGTGAGTACTGAGTCTGACAACACTCACCCAACCTGCTTCACCAAGAAAAGACAAGGATAACTCCTCGTGATCTCTCCTCTCTGCATGGTTTCTGACTCCCAGACCTCACGAAGAAATTCTCTAAACCAGGCTCTTGCCTCGTGCCTCACGCGTCAGCGTGGTTTCCGACTCCGAGACTTTTCGAAGAAATTCTAACAACCAGGCTCTTGCCTCGTGCCTTGCCCTTTGGCGTGGTTTCCAAAACCTTGCAAAGAAATTCTCACAACCAGGCTCTCACTTCGTGCCTCGCCCTTCGGTGTTTCAGCCTCTAAGACCTTGCGAAGAAATTCCCGAAACAAGGATCCTACTTTTCAGCACAGTTTCCAACTCCGAGACCTTACGAAGAAATTCTCGTAACCAGGCTTTTGCTGCGTACACAAGACTTTGGTGTGGTTCTCGACTATGAGACCATGTAGAGAATTTGCCATAATGATCTCGACTCTTGGCACGATTTCTGAATCTGAGACCTCGTGAAGAAATTCTCGCAACTAGGATCTCGCCTCATGCCTCGCCCCTCAGCATGGTTTTCGACTTCGAGACCTTGCGAAGGAATTCTCGCAATCAGGTTGTCGCCTCATGCCTCACCCTTCGTCATGGTTTTCGACTCTGATACCATGCGATGAAATTCTTGTAACCAAGATCTTTCCTCGTGCCTCGCCCTTCGGCATGGTTTCCAACTCCGAGACCTTGCGGAGAAATTCCCGCAACAAGGATCTCACCCCTTAGCACAACATTCAAACTCTGATGACTTGTACAATCTCACACCCCGGCATGGTATCCCAACCACGAGCCTTTTGCAAGCTCAAGCCTCGGCATGGCTCATCGACTCCTAGGCTCCCACAGGGTCGCACCTCGGCAGGGTATTCTAATTCGAGCTTCATACCAAGCACCTTGTTCCTCGCTACAGACAGATCTTTCTTGCCAACACAATTTCCACTATGAGTTACATACTGCTCGAAGAAGACCAAAAGTTCACCTCCGAGAGTGTGGGGCTTATGATGAGGGGGGAAATTGCGACCGATCTACACCGTGAGATCCCTGCATGAATCTTGAGGTTCCTAAGGTCTAGATAGCAGGCCTAGAGACAGCCTACGGACCATCCGCAGGCCCATCACCCAGGTCCAACCCGCAAAGAAAAGGCTAGTCAGCCTAACCAAATCTCCTATAATAGGGGAATTTAATTACTCCATCTGATCCCTAATCTATGGGATCTAATTAGGCAATTAGGGAATCTTTCCCTAACAGATCCCCACTAGCCTATAAATATAGGTTGTTCTCCACAGTTAAAGGGTAATGCATATTTTTTCCACTAATCCCTACCTTTAATGTTTCAGCTGCTGACTTGATCGTCAGAGGGCATGTCGCCAGGAATATTTCCGGTGTCTCAAGCTTTTATGCAAGTGTTCGGCAGCTGACAACCACCACCAGATCTACATAATCCACTTACATATCAGCCTCTCATCTGGGTCAGATCTACGCCTGAGATCTATGATCCCTCCTCAACAAAAGAGCTCATCATATGTTGCTCCCGCACTAAAAAATAACAGCATTATTGCACTTGTCTGTATTGCTCTAACAAAATCCCAAAGCTTTGTTGCTTAACAACTATGCAATGGCATGGTACTGTTTCATGGAAGTCTTCACTCTTGATTCAAAGTATGGAGACTCCCTAATTTTAGTGCTGGGTATTTTTTCATACATCCACTATTCCAATTTCCCCAGATAGCCTGGCTTGAAGGTTCTATTGTCTACTCTCCAGCTTCTTTTGTTCACCAACTCTTGTAAGCATTCAACCAGTCTCTCATCTTCCACAGGAGTCCACACATGCTTCCCTTTTTCCGTTCTCATACGGCTTTGTGAGTTCATACCTATGTTTGACCATAATAAATGCAGAAGAGAAGCATATTCTAATAATGACAATAGCTTAAAACTACAATATTATCTCGACATAATACGAACTACCATCTCAAACTTGCCCAAAAAATCAGGAGAATGTAACAAGGAATCTCAAGAAACATAATTGAACATTTCAAGAAAGAGCTAACTCTCAAATGAATGATCAAATAAAGGTTCAATCAAAGATAATTAACAAAAACACAAAACAAAACAAATAAAATGCTCACTCAACAAGTTCAACAAAGAGAGTCCATCCATCATAATAAACTATATATTACAATTCTGCCACATCTCTTATGCAATGATATCTCTACACTAGGTCCATTAATTAGACGCCTCGATATGAGTTATTCAGTCACATTCCAATTGTAGGTATTCAATTTTGTTTTCTGCATCTTCATCAAATACCATTTCTCGCAAGAAAAAATTGTGAAGAAGTGCACATGTAGAAATAATTTGACATTGATTTTTCACCAGAAAATGCAAGTCGCCACTTAAAATGGCCCATCTACCTTTCAAAAGGTCAAAACATCTTTTAATGACATTCTTAGTGATGAGTCAAATACTCAAAGCCAAACACAAATATACACATCTAACAACACGCAAACACACGAGATTTTTATTGATGTTCACCTAATACAATGTCTACTTCCCCATGCAGAGGCACTCCTCACTAGAGAATATGAAGAAAAATAGGTTTAAAATCACTCAAGATCTCACCCTCAAGATGTATGGTTTATTCTCTCTAATCTCTCATGAACAGCAGCTCAAGACTCTCCCTAATAATCATACACCATATATATATATATATATATATATATATATATATATATAGCAGTACAATGAATAAGAGCTCAGTCGTACACTAAATGCCAGATCTGCATCGTTGCGGTCGACTGCACCAAATATCATTCGAATGCTTCGTCGACTGCTATCCTATGCTCTCTCTAGGTCAAAAGCAGTTCAGCAGTTGCAGTCGACTACAATTTAATACAGTCGACTGATATAATGTAGATGCTGCTTCCTGCTAGCTGGTGTTGCTTGATGTCTCGCGATTGCTGCGCTTCTTTAAACCATTGTGCTTGTGTATTGGATCCATCAAATTCCAACAATCTCCCATTTGGAGACATATACACAAAAATCTATAACCCGTTCTTCATTTCTCTCTTGGCTTATCAAGGTCTGTGCCTCTGTGAGTCTCCCATCAATCAATTTGGAGACAATCCAATAGCGGAATAGAAAAACCGATGCTTCTTACTATCCACTACCTCGTGAGCAGACATCCAAATTCTTTATGCCACGAAACTTTGATAACTTAAACCACTTCTTTTCAACTGTTATCCTGATAAAGTGATACCTCACCTTTATGTATGGAGTCCTAGCATGAAACAACAAGTTCTTTGCCAAAAATACTGCACTCTGACTATTACACAATAGATCTCCTATGGGTTGCTTTCTACACAACTGACCCACGAGTACCAAAATCCATAACCTGTCCTTCAAAAACAATGTAAGTGTCTGACTATGTCGCTGACTGCACTAAAATCTTCTGTAACTAAGAAGCCCAACTTACAGATTATTATCAACTGTGAACACATATCATGTAATACTCCTACAACCATCACAATCACCACAATAGTCTGCATCGACATAACCATGTATCCGTAATGAATCACCTCCAAAACATAGAGATGATCCAAAGTACATGCAAGATATTTGTAACCCCTATTTCCGCAAATACATATTTCCTGGGTATTGTTCTGTATTTTGATATTTATAAATTTATTATTGTTAAATTCGTTTTGAATTTATTGTTAAAGCTTTTCCTAAACAATAGTTGTAATTATTTTGAATAAACATTGTCTCTATTTTTACTTGATCAACCATTTGCGCTTTAACCCTCAAATATTATTACTGTTTGGACTAATTCCAAAAGTTTCTATTTTTATGTACGGAAATTATCCTGACGATTGCTATTATTATTGTTAGTATTTTTATTCATATTGTCATTATTATTACTAATTGATATGGCTAAAAATAGGATTAAATTGGGACCGTTCACATCGGACACGAATCTTAAAGCTCAAGGGTAAAACGGTAATTTCACCTACTAACGGGTCTGAAATGGGAACAGGGTCTTTCTTCACGACCCAATAACCCACGAACGGATCCACCTCAACTGGGTACAGGTCCCAACCCGAAACACACACAGTTCAGAAAAGATAGAATTAGGGTTTCTGATTAATCCTAATCAACGGCTCTGATTCACATCTATCTTTTCACCGGGAATTAGGAATTACATTCCTAATCTGATTACGAGGATTTTATGCCTTATCAGATCACAGGAATCACCTTCCTTATCTGATCCCAACGGCGACTATAAATACCCCCCACCCATCTCCATTAAGAGGTAATCAATCTTTTGTTAGTTAAACGCTCTTTCATAATCATTTCTGGTTACTGACTTGAGCGTCGGAGAGTGCATCGCCGGGATCAACCCCGGTGTCTCGCACTTCTTTGCAGGTGAACGGCGGGAGTCAACGGTCAAGCTCCGGTGGAACAGGTTAGGTTTGCTATTCAGGTTTTCCAAGAACTCACAAATTCTATCTGTTTGCCCCCACACCGAATTTAGCGGCAACAGATTGGCGCCGTCTGTGGGACCATACGAATAGCAGCCCCTCCTCTTCCCGTTGGTCCGATCTTCTCCAGCCATGCCTCCGAGGAAACTCAGGTCCAGAGGGTCCAACCGTGGGCCCAACCCCGCCGATCAGCAAGAAGTAGTCCCCGTCCAACCCGCTCTGCAGCAGGGACAACCCCCGCTTCAAGTGGAGGACCCTCTTCAACAAGATCAGCCTCCTCTTCCGAATCAGCAACCCCCCAAGGGTCCTGCCGGTCCACAAAATGCCGGTGCCGGGGGCTCCCACATGAAGCAACCTCTCCACCAAGACCGCGTCTCCATACACAATGCCTCTTCAGATTCTATGGCCTCCCATAATCGCCGAGCTTCTGACTTCCAACAACAAGTCCCAAATCGGCCGAAAGAGGTGTCTCCAGCCGTCTTCAACCGCCCAAAAACCCATCTGCCGCTTATATCTCTCTCCCTTCTCCTCTTCCTGGTGCCTTCAACGCACCACCCCGCATCCCCGTCACCTCCGAACTCCTCTTCCCCGGTGCCGCAACCTTCCATCGCAGCATCAGCCCTTTAACCCCCTCCGTCCATTTCCTTGCCTGCTCACGTCAACCCACCGCAGCGACGCAGTAGCCCCCCGTCGCCCTCCTGCAGCACCTTGGTTCCCTTCGCCCAACCACAGTGCCTTCCTGCACCGCGACTACCCTCTCTGTGTGCGCTGTGTCCTCCCGGTGTTGCCTCAAGCAGCAACAAGCACAGCCAGTAGCCGGCGTCGCTTGTCCCCCGTGCCACCCTGAATGTGTCGGCACAGTCGCCGCAGCGTCGCATCGTCGGAGTTCTCCCGCTCATTCTCTTTCTCTCTGTCGAAGGAAGGAGGAGTGTGATTGGTTCGTTTTGCCGTTTGGTGTTCTGGGCGCAATGGATCCATGATCGCTGTTTGGTGTTTGGCCCGATCTGGTGTGGAGTTGTGGTGTGATTGGTCGAATCCATTGTTTTGTGTTTTGGCGCCGCAAATCCAAGATCGCTGTCCCGTGTTCTGTCCAGATCTGGTGTGGGGACATCTTTTACAGAGCTACTGCTGCTGTTGTTTGCTTGGGTTTCTTCGCACGTATTTCGCACGTATTGTTGGTATTTTCGCCCGGGATTCTAATCCCGTTATTCTATTTAATTGTATCTGAAATATAACAAGCAAGTCTCCTCTTGAACTAATTTATTCTTTGTTCAAGTTTATTTGATCTCCTGCAAATAGATCCGTCCATTTTGTTATCAAACTACCTTTGACAATTCCGTTAAGATTATTGAGGGTTTACACGAGCTAACCCGAAATACTCTTAACATCGTGCTATCTCTTTGATCTAAAACCTAGTCCCCATTGTTTCATGCATACACACATTTAAATAACTATATTCATACATAGAACTGCTTGATAAATTGAACATGTTAAATTGAATGTACTGGATCGGTTTTAAAATATAAAGTGATACCATGACTGTGATAACTGTATCTTAGACCTTAGAAATTGCATGTTGACACCTAGGATTCACTTGATTACTAATTTGCATGCAATACGTGATCACATGATTTATTTATTTGCCTATTCATGTTAAGACAACTTCTGGACTGTTGTATGTTTCACTTTGAGTCAGACTTTTAGCCATGATAATGACATAATTTGGAAGAACTTGCGGAACATAAAATGTAGCCCTTCATGTCTAGATAATTTTTTTCTAGTCTAGATTTAAATTCCAATTTATCATCTGTTAGTTATCATCACTTTACTACAACTGTGTTAGTAATTTTAGACTCATAAATTTATGCGTACCCTGCTGTTCAATATTTTATTTGACCCTGTTAATAGTACAAGAAAATTCTGAATTAATTTAGGCTGGACTTAAACATGTATAGGTATTGCCCAAAATTTTTACAAATTTTATTAATGAGTTCTCTAATCTGAAATAAATAGTTGAACACAACCTACTGCATGCTGCCTGAACATAAAACCTGAATAGAATAGAGTTTTCACCCTAGTTCCTATTTCTTTCATATGCCCTAATTATATTTGCTGGAACCGTATGGAAGTCTACTTTCTAGGCCTTCCAACGGATTCCGGTTTGCTATTTTTTAGTGGATGTAATCCATGTTTTAATACAGCAAGGTTATGCTATCCTGATCATGTGATGTGTGTTGATTTGACTTGTTTGTTCTTGCTTTGTCAGTAGCGCATAGAATTAGACACACTTAGTATTATAAAACATTGACACGCTCTTGCATGCTCACATAGGATAAAAATGACTTAATAACAAGCCGGGGTATTATGGGTAGGACTTGGTAGTGAGCGATCGGAAAATGTACTCGGCAAGGCCTTCTTGCCTGCCAGCTAAATCCCGAAAATCCCGAAAATTCTGATAATCCCGACAAATCCCGAACATCCCGTAAATTTCCGACTACTTGGCCGAGTACACGATCCGTGAATTCACCATCATTCTAAAACATTCACTGTGTGTTTGCGCCGAACCTGTGGAATGGGTTGCAGTAGTACGTGCACTAGATAGGCTAATAAAATACTTAATAACTTGCATTTCCTGCTTGATCCTAACATCACTCATTACATGCGTGATTTACTATAAACCTTTGATATTTTGCCTGCCTTTGCTTTGTTCCTTATCTTTGACCATGTCCTTATTCTTTGATATTCATGTTTTCCTTTATCCTCTGTTTTTCTCTACTTGCTATCCACGACTTACTCTAAGGGCACTCTTTTCTTTCTTTTTAGATCAAGTATTAACAGGTACCGAAGGAGCAATACCAGAAGAACTTGGTGAGTAAACTCTTTGAAGATTGGAGCTGGACCTTAGACTACTTAGCTATTTTTTGTTATTTGCTTATTGTATTTCTTTTTATCATACTTTGTATTCTTGAGCTTTATGACCCGAATTTTGTTTTATCCCAAATGTTGGATTATCATTTAGTGAATTTATTTCATGATTATCTTTGAGTTTATTCCTTGGTTATGTGATTATATTATTTGCCTGCGTGGTTGTTTCTCTTGTATATTGCTGAGTTAGACTGCTACAACTTATGGATGATGCATAATCATTCGCTGGGCCTATGTTACGTACTCATATTCCCGTATTTTGGGAAGCAGGGCGTGACAATATTAGGGGTAGCATTCGGGTTGACCGGGCCAGTTGGCTTGTACCCGCGAGGGTTGCATCCAAGTTAGGGCGGGTTCGGGTCGGGTCACGGGCTTAACCAGACCGGGTTCAAAATCCAAAATTTTGACCCGGTCAACCCGCGAACCCATGCTGATCGAACCCGTTTCGGATCGGACCGGGTCACGAGTTGGCTCAGTTAAAAAAAAATTGATTTTTTTTTTACAACTTCACATACCAAAAAAAAAAACAATTATAACTAACTCAGAGTGAAAAAATGAATATATTATTCATTTCAAGTACTACAAATTTTTAACAAGTTTTTTACATACAAATACAAATAATAGGAACTCATAGAGAACATACAATATTTCTTGATTGACAATTTTACATTTACATGTTTGAACGGATAATCAGAATCTACGGTTTGAGATAGCCTAGAGTTAGATTGAAAAGGAGGCATTGGACTATTGTCGTGCACCTCTACTTAACCTAAACCTAGGATCTCATCACCCTAAATTCCCTAATCTTGGTTTTGGACTTCAGGCGAGTTGTTTCCACTTATTAATGTAGATGCCAATTTTTTTTGAGTTCTATCTTTAGCCTTCATCCAATCTTCAGTGCATACGAGGATCTCCAACAAATCCGGCTTCAAGTGATTCCTGTAATCTGTCAGGACTCTGGCACTTGTAGAAAAGACACTTTCTGAAGTAATTATGGAGACAAGAAAAGTTAGTAGATCTGTAGCCATATGTGAAAGAATAGGAAAAAGATTTTCATGTTCTTTCCACCATTGTAGCATTTCAATCTTAGTGCTAGAACTTTCACTATATTTTTTATTATACCAATTTAATTCATTAGGTGCATTAGTCCTGTGTTTTTTTTATTGAATACGAGCAAGTAAATTAGCAGTGGCATCTTCTAATGTACTTTTACCCTTACCTCTAGATGTAGAAGAAGAAGTAACTATACTAGTTGAACTACTAGTGCAAAAGTTCTATCATAATAATCATACAAGTTATTCAGTGTTGATTCAAAACTAGCTAAAAATTTATTACAATCATATTCTGAATGATCTCCAAGTAAAGTAAAAACATTTTAATCAAACTTTTCGTACCTGCTAATTTGATACGAGGATCCATAACATTAGCAATACAATACAATATCGGAGGAGGATTAAAATACTTCAAAAAATTTAAGCAGAAACAACAATATGGCTAATGTATTCGTCTGAAATCATTTCTTGAAAATTTTGCATCATAGTAATGATTGAAATAAAAATACTACTAGAAGTAGAATCATAAGATGTAGAATACTTTACAGTTGTGGTTTTAAAAGGTTCCAAAAATCATAATAAAGATTCAGCAGAATACCATGATTGGGTAGTCATTTGAAAAAATTTCTTGTTTTTTGCAAGAAAAAATCGTTTATAATATCTTTGTATTGAATAACAACATTTAGTAAATCGAAAGTAGAGTTCCATCGGTGTTTAACATCTTTAGGAAATTTTCTAAAATGTATTCCCTTTGCTTTACACCATTGTTTAAATTCTTGAAGCATATGACCACTCAAAGCAATAAAATGTACAGAATTTCTAATTGTAACTATATACGAATCGAATACTTTCAATGCATCTTATACGCATAAATTTTAAATATGACACGCACATCTAACATTAAAAATTTCATTACATGGAGGAGCTAATTGTGTTTATAATGTACTAATCGAAGCATTATTGTTAGATGCATTATCAAAACTAATAGTAAAAATTTTATCACAAATATGATATAAATCATAAACTTCTAAAATACGTGTTGCAATAACTAGTCCACTATGGGGATACGGCAAAGCTGCAAGTGAGATGATTTTCTTTTGAATCATCCAATCACTATCTATCCAATAACAAGTTAATCCATCATCGAAATATCGTTACAACCTTTCCAACAGTTGGAAGTTAAAGATACTCTACAAGTTAAAGAATACAAGAGTACAATTAAAACGTCTCTCATTTCGTTGTAAAGTTTAAAACAATTGGACTTTAGTGTGTTTGTAGGAATTCTTCTAAAATATGGATTTAGTGCATTTTGGTTGAAAGACTCTACACTCCTACTTTCGGAATAGGAAAAAGGTAGCTCATCCTTAATAACCAGTCAGGCCATTTCCCGACGAACAAGTTCGGGATCATAGGGTTGGGTATTTATTTGTCCGGTCCTAGGGTTGATTTTTTGTTGGCCTTGTTGGTCTTGTACTAATCCTTTGTGTACATTTAAAAACTTTCGTTTAATTGTACATGTTCCGTCACCCTTCTTCCATTTGCAACTCTTGTCACAATGTTTACAAATCTTTTGTCCTACACCCGGATTATTCTCATCAAGGATATAGTCATAAAATTTGTGTCAATTACTTGTTTCTCCCCTAGTTTTTCTACTACTAGTGAGTTCGATTTGTTGTGTTTGTGTGTCAAAATTATGCATTTCTTCTTCTATGTCGTATGGAAAGACATCGTGAGATCCTACCATAGGATTCAGTATAAATTCGGGCTCTACATGTGTAACTATTGGAGGTCGACGTAAAGTAGCAGTGGAATCTTGTCCACTTTGGCTACATCTGCTACCTCATGATCTAGACATGGTAATAGTGTGCAAAAAAAAAAATGATTTCTAGTATTTTACTAGTGTATGTAAAATAATATTGAACACTCTAGGAGGTATATGTTAAAAAATAAAATTTAAAAAACAATAGGAGTGTTGAGAGAGAGAAAAGCAAAAAACCAACAAACAAATATGATAGAAAAAAATAGAACTACAACAAATATCAAGACAATAGGAGGGTTGTGAAATTTTGATGTCGTACTTCGTGGATAATCAAATATAGAAATGTGAGAGAAAATAAAAGTACAGAAATATAGTAGACGTAGACACGACGTAACGTAGTTCGATAGTCGTTGAAACTTGAAAGATAGTTAGAGAGCTTATTTGTTGGAGGAGTTGAAGTAGACGTGGCTCCATGTGCTCTGATTCATCATTCTGATCTGCCCCACATGAGTAAATCGCAATTATTTTCCAATACATATAAAAAAGTATATTATATATATATATATATATATATATATATATATATATATATATATATATATATATATATATATAATTTTATTATATTATATTTTATATATTTTATATTTCGAAAATCTATCATTACAATTCTGAAGATGCCGTACTAATTAGCAAATAACCCGGTTGAATCGTAATGATCATACTGCGACCTTATAATGCAATTGCATTTTCTTGTCCAATTGCTGTTTTTTTTTTCTATGTTCTTGATTTATCCACTGGAAGTGTAACTCACTATTCAAACAACTATTCAGAGTGTAGTTGAGAGTTTAATCAACACAATTTGATACGATCGAAAATTTTCACTTCTTTGTTGTTTGCTTCATTGTTGAAAAAAACTAGATTGAATTGAGCTTAAATTGAGTAGTCGTAGTAGTAGAGAGAGTAAGAGAGTAAGGTGTGGAAATTTTTAGATTGAATTAAGGGGGTATTTATAGAGGGGGGGGGGGGGGGCAGGGGGACAAAAAAAAAACAAAAAGAACAAAAACAAAACAAACAAAACAAACAAAATAAAAACAAAAAAATCGCCTCTGCTTTGGACCGTTCGACCCGCGGCTCGAACGTTTCCAAACCCGCGGTCGGGTTTGACCTAGTCAACGGGTTCGCAAGTCGGGTCGGGCGGGTTAGGTTTACGAATTTTTTGACCCGGGTCGACCTGGATCGACCCGCGATTTTGACTCGGACCCGGACCCGAACTACCTCTTTGTGGGCCGGGTTCGATTGGGCAGATCGCGGGCGGGTCACGGGTCAACCCGGCCCGGTTGCCATCCCTACAAGATATCTAAGAATCAACTTCACTGCATTCCAATGCTCTTCATCTGGGTTCTTCATATACCAGCTAACAACTCCCACTAAATGTGCGATATCTGGCCTTGTAGACCCCATCGCATACACAAGACAGCCAACGACTGGGGCATAAGGAACTGTAATCATTTTCTCCATTTCTACCTCCGATGTAGGACACAAGTCCATAGATAACCTAAAGTGCACACCCAAGAGAAAAGTAACTGACCTTGCACCATCCATATTGAATCGCTTCAACACTTTCTTCACATAGTCTGCTTGTGACAACCAAAGCTTCTTACTCTCCCTGTCTCTAGTAATTCTCATGTCTAGAATTTGTTTTGCCTCCCCCAAATTCTTCATAGAAAACGGAGAAGCTAGCATGTTTCACACATCATTAATTTTCTTTATATATGAACCTGCAAAGAGCATATCATCCACATGCAAAGCTAAACTTATCGTGTCATGTCGCCATACCTGCGCACATAGATGCAATGATCTGACTCGCATCTTTTGAATCTTTTTTCTCGCATGAAACAATCAAACTTCCAGTACCATTGTCTTCGTGGCTGTTTGAGCTCGTATAGACTTCTTCAATCGACAAACCATATCTTCCATTTCTTTGACTTTAAAACCCGTGGGTTTCTTCATGTATAATTATTCTTGTCCATCACCACGGAGAAAAGCTGTTGTGACATTCAACTGCTCTAAGTGCAAATTTTCACTGGCACTATACTGAGGAAAACTTTGATTGAAGTTATCTTCACAACTATAGCGAAGATCTCACTATAGTGAGAAAATTCTTTAACAACAAGTCTCGCCTTGTACCTTTTGTTACAATCTGCCTCATCCTTGACCCTGAAAATTCACTTGTTTATAAGAGCACACTTTCCTACAGGTTACTTGGTCAACTCCCAAGCTTGGTTATGTATCAAGGAGTTCATCTCGTCCATTATGGCTGACTCCCACTAAATTTGAGCCGTATTTTTGAAAGCCTCGTCATGAGTCTTTGGCTCACCTGAATGTGTGTACATAACATGCTCGTGAACTTTGTTGGCTAATGGATCAAATAATGTTGTCAACCTTGTCTCTCATATCGACCTTCTCAAAGTAGGAACTGGTTCAGTATCCTCAAATGGCTCTGGGCTCTACATGTTCATCTTGGATATCCTGCTCAATCCCAATAAGCTCATCATGAGCCTCATGTGCAGCCAACGGTATATGTACATGTCGCTGCACTGTAGGGGCCCAATCACTAGAACCATCTTTAAAACCTGTATCTGAATCTGAATCTAAAACTATTTCTAGATATGAACCGGCTATATCGCCTTGATCAGTGTGTCTGTCTTTATACAAGAACTTTTCATTAAAAACCACATTTCTGATATGAATGACCTTTTTATCAACAAAGTCCCAAAATCTGTAACCATATTGATTGTCATCGTAGCCAATGAATATACACTTTCTGGATTTTGAATACAGATTCTTTCTTGCTTTCCTCCCTGTAAATTAGTGCATAGGCATTACAATCGTAAACTTTTAAATGAGAATAATTAACATGTTTATCTTACCATATTTCTTGTGGCATGCCCACATCAAGGACACTAGATGGAAAACGGTTGATCAAGGAGATTGTTGTATCCACTGTATCTGCCCAAAGATGGACATGATGGCCTGCATGAAAGCACATGCATCTCGCTCTCTCAAGTATCATGCAGTTCATTCTTTTTGCTACTCCATTTTACCATGGAGTTACAGAAACTTTCTTGATTCCTTGGATAACTGCATCTGCCAGAAAATCACTAAACTCTTTAGTTGTGTACTCACCACTGTTGTCTGATTTTACTACTTTCAATTTGCAACTTTTCTCCTTCTGAACTCTGGCCCTTCAAGCTTAAAATGTCTCAAACACCTCTGATTTCTCACGAATTGCAGTAACCCAACTTTTTTCTAGTAGGATCATCGATAAATGTGACAAAGTATCCCTTACCACCATAAGAAAATTCCTAAGTCGGACCCCACACATCCATATGTACCAACTATAACTTTCGAAGCTTCTTCTCACATCCACTCATATGAAATCTAATTGCCTTTTGTTTGCCCATTATGTAATCGTCACAAAAATTTGTCTCGACTTTCTTCAGCCTTAGCAAAGATGTTTGGAACAAAGCTGTTTGACACATTTTCACCAAGATGCCCAAACCTAACATACCATAAGACTGAAGGAAAATTACTTGTTGATGTCATGGCAATGATATCACATGAATCACCTCCTCTGAATAAGTACAACATGCCAACACATTTTCCTTTTGTCACTAACCTAGATCCTTTAGTAATCTTCCACTATCCAAGTCCAATTGTTGTCGTAAGCCCTTCTGCATTTAGTTTACTAGTCGATATCAAGTTTGTCCTCAAGCCTGGCCTTGCTTCATGAAAACACAAGTTGCCCACCATTGTGAGCTTTCAATATAATTATACATATTCCAAAAACTAGACATCTTTACCCATTCCCAACTGTGACTGAACCAAAATCATCTGTCATATACTTTTCAAAGGCATTCCTCATGGGTGTACAATAAAATGAAGCACATGAATCTGTAAATGAATCACCTTGCATCATATCAACTCCACCAGATAAACATAAATTTTCTATGGAAATTTCGTTGCTTACCATATTAGCTTCTTGTGACTTGCCTTGCTTTTTCTTATACTCTTCGCATTGGTCTCTCACGTATCTTGGCTTATGATAGTGCTAACACTCACCTCTGTGACCTCCTGCTCTAGATTTGACCTGTTATTTTTGCTTTTCGACCTTCTACTATAATTGGTTCTCCCACGGTTCTCAACTGACAACGCAGAGTTTCTAGAAGATAACGAAAGACTCTCCATTTCTCTTCCTTCTCATCTCATTATTCATGATGTTTCTCACAACATCCTTCAGATTAGTTGAATCAGTCATAGTTGTAAAACCCCTAGATATACATGGTCCCATATTGATTTGAAAGTGGGGTATGAGTTATTATATATTAGATTGCCAAGGATCCAAGAGCACCTACTAAGCTATAGCACTTTTGGTGAGGCAATGCCCTGTGGTGGGGCTGTGGTTAGGTATTGTAGGGCGCTTATACGCACATAGGCGTGCAGGCTGCCGAGCGGGCTCGGGGTATCAGAGCTGACTTTCGACACCGATGGTGGTGCCACAATGGATGTACACACTGATTGGGTCAGGGACAGTACACTGGTAGTAAGGCTAGGGCAGTATGATGACAGATTCAGGGTAGTAGCATCCATATGGATCACATCGGCTAGAAGGGTTCTTAGCAAGGACACTAAGTCCAAAGAATGAGTGAATGTAATACCCCTAGATATACATAGTCCCATATTGGTTGGAAAGTTGGGTAAGAGTTATTATATATTTGATTCCCAAGGATCCAAAAGCACCTACTAAGTTATAAAACTTTTGGTGAGGCTATGCCCTGTGGTGAGGCCGTGGTTAGGTTCTGTAGGGTGCTTAGACGCGCGTAGGCGTGTAGGCTGCTGAGTGGGCCCGGGGCATTACAATAGTACTTGTGATAGTTTGTTCTACTAGACCGTAACTGTCGAGGGACTAGATAGTAGTAACAATGCATGTGCTCTCTCCACAAACTCCAACCCTGACAATTTCAAATAATTGTATACCATGCAAAAATTATTCACATGCTTCGCTACTGAACCCCTCTCTAACAATTTCATGTTGACTAACTTCTTCAAGTAAAAAATCTAATTCAATGGGAACGGTTGCTCATACATATCCGTGAGAACCTACATTGCCTCTTTTTCGATCTTTGCTTTGCTTTCTCAACATGGAACAACGTTTTTCTACTAAACACCGACTGAATTTTCCCAAGCGCCTTCTGATCCAAATGGTTCCAACTCGCTAATGCAACTAAATCTACCTCCGGTCATTCTAGCTTCATGTCAAATAATAGATCATCTAGATCTTTCTGTCAGAGATATGTTATCATCTGGATCTTCCACATTGAGAACTTTGTTCCCATAAACCTTTTAATTTTACCTTTGTTTCCCATCTCAAAACCAACCTGGTGCTATGATACAACTTTGGTGAGTCAAATACGCTAAACCGAGAGGCAACAAGTCATCAAAATCAAAGAAACACAGACAAATGCAACCAATAACACACAAAAATATAAAGAAAAATATGTTCAAGATTTTTATCCAGGTTCACCCAGTGTAATGGCTATTTTCCCGCGCAGAGACACTCCTGCAATTTCCATTACAGAATATAAAGAAAAATATGTTCATAATCACTCAAGATCTCACCTTCTAGGTATATGATTTTCTCCTCTCTAATCTCTCACGCACGACAGCCCAGGACTCTCTCTTATTGGTAAACTCCCCTAATAATCGTACACCATACATATATATATAGGATTACAATGAATTAGATCTCAAGCGCCGTTGCGGTCGACTGCACCAAATTGCGATCGACTGTTGTTTGGGTCAAGAAGTCAGAGAGCTTCGCTGATATTTACAATCGATTGACCTCCTATAAAATCGGCTGCTCTCTAGGCCGAGAGCGGTCCAGTAGTTGCAGTCGACTGCAATTTAATGCAATCAACTGACATATTGTACGTGTTGTATCCTACCGCTGCTTGTTGCTATTGCTTGTTGTCTCGTTTCACTTCTTCTCCTTCTTAAAACACTTGTGCTTGCTTATTGGATCTATCAAATCTCAACACCTATATCTTGAATGTTTATTGTTGTAACATTCTCATGTAGTTTATGGTTGGTGACCTTATCTCCAATCATTCAAATGATACCTTTCTCCATGGTAGGAGGAAAGAAATCCTACCCCATTCATGTATCCAGCATCACACAAATAATAATATGCTATTCATTTTCAAAACATATGTTAATATATTACACATAAAAGACTATTAAATAATCCAAAAATATAATTTAATAATACCTTTGGGAACTACCAATCCATTTCTTCAAGATAATGCATCCTGAAGAACTTTATAGTCGCAACCGAACCATCTCAACTGGGCATTGTATATATGAACTTCATGTCTAGTGAACATACCCGTAAAAGATGGTTGCTATTCCACCTTTATAGTTCTATACCTTGGTATGTCGGGATCTGTGGCATGCACTTGGATATACGTGCCATCTAGTGCTCCTAAGCAATTTTTAAACTATTTCCATGTCGGCATCTGTGGCATGCACTTGGATATATGTGCCATCTAGTGCTCCTAAGCAATTTTTAAACTATTTCCGTGTAACAATTTTTAAACTATTTACAATGCAATTTCGGTAGTCATTTTCCATTTTAGTTGGAAAATGCAGTCGGATGTTTGGGGTACTGTAAGTGATCAAGGAGTGGTAACTCATATCACGGGAGGAAACTTTGCACTCTCTGGAACTGCTAGAGGTTTCTTCAACAAAATATTCTGTAAACGTAATTGTTACACCCCGTACTTAAGCGGGTATATATATATATATATATATATATATATATATATATATATATATATATATATGAGTGAAGTATGGTTGGTTGTTGGCCCATAAAATTTCTATAGGAGGCTTGAATTATTGGATTAATGATGTGGTATGTAGAAAGTGCCTATGGGGCATATGCATTAATGAATGAAATAAATGAAAAAGAAGAGAAGTAGAAGTTACTGCCATGTTGTGGATGATGTGGCCTTGGGTGTGGGAAATGTCCCACATCGTCCAAAGTAGTGAAAAGGAGAGTGTTTATATAGAATTCACCAAATGATAGGGTACCTAACGGTTAACCACCCTTTTTATGGCATTCGGTGTGGGCTAGAGTTTTGTGTCCGTTCTTTCGCGTGCGCGCTTATAGCCGCGTGCGCAGCTGAGCCGGGTCGGGGCGTTACAAATGAGCGTGTGCAGTTGAGCCGGGCTCGGGACGTTACAGTAATATTGAATTTAACACTTAGCCAAATTGCCTACTTATTGCTTCCTTTGACCTAATTAATGAATTGTCTCTTCATGGGACGTTTCTTTCCCTGTGTCCACAAACATTAAGGAACCATGCTACAATTTTTTCTATGCACATTTTTTTAGTTGATTGCAAATTTTTTATGGTTTGAAGTAGAAGACATAAGTTATGAAAGGCTCTCCGATCCATGCAGATGCTCTCTACTAAGTTCGTCACTTTGAAAAATCAACATTCTCACATTCATGCTATACTCAACATGTATATCATACTTGCACCTACGGACCCTTCAACCTCTTTGATAAATCAACATTCTCACATTCATGCTATACTCAAAATGTCTATCATACATGCACCAACGGACCCTTCGACCTCTAAGTCTTGGAAGTCTTATATAGAATATCATAGTTTAAAAAATTCATACTTGGAGCAAATACACATAAATTACGATGATAGTGAATTCATGATTGTCGGGTACTATAATATTGACCATATGCTAATAGTAGGAAAAATATACTAAAGGGAATCAGATGAGCAATAGACAGTTTATATAAATAAATAAATAATTGTATAAATGATCCACTTTTTAAAAGTAATGACTAACCTAACCCACTTTCAAAACTATTTACCAAATTAACCCAAGTGTAGTTCTATGATTTTCTCCAACACTTGGAAAAATTTTGAACATGCAATTTCTACCTAAAATGTATACAACTACACTCGCTATCTGGAATAGTGAGTTCAATTGAAATAGACTCGCTATCTCAGACAACGAGTGTAGTTGTACTCATTTTTTCGGAAGAATTTTGAACATGAAATGTATACAACTACACTCGCTATCTGAGATAGTTGGTCTAGTTCAAAAGAACTCTCTGTCTCAAATAGCGAGTGTAGTTGTACTTATTTTTTCAGAAAAATTTTAAACATGAAATATATACAACTACACTCGCTATATCAGATAGCGAGTCTAGTTCAATTGAACTCACTAACTCGGATAGCGAGTGTATGTCTATATATTTTAGGTGAAAATTTTATGTTTAAAATTTCTATAAAAAATGAGTACAACTATACTCGCTATCTGAGATAGCGATGTCAGTTGAACTAGACTCGCTATCTAAGATAGCGAGTGCAATTATATACATTTCACGTAGAAATTGTATATTCAAGATTTCTCTAAAAAGTGAGTACAACTACACTCTCTATCTGAGATAGCGAGTTCGTTTGAACTAGACTCGCTATCTCAGATAGCGAGTATGTCAATTTGGTAAATAGTTTCAAAAGTGGCTCAGTTTGGGAAATATTCTCAGAAGGTGGGTCATTGGGAAAAAAATTCGGCACTTATACATGTATGCATGATCTGTTTGTTTATTAAATGGTAAAGCTTTCATTACTTCCTAGTTATTTTTCATTTTTGAGAGTCAAGTTGCGTATGGTGGAGAAAGCTAAATGCTAAGGGGCACATTAGCAGATCATAATATAATTGACAAATAAAATGAGCACTATAAGCTTCATAACTAAATCTACTAATTATTTGTAAGATTATAAATTCTGTTGTATATCAAGACAATTATTTGTAACATTATCTCTATGCAATCACTTGATTTTTGTGCCAATACTACATGAAGTACCAGAATCATCTTTAGAAGAAAGGAAATCACATGCTGACATTTAATCAAACAAGTTCAATGTATATATAATTTTCGAATTTCAATTTCCAAAGCCAACACTTTTTTGAATCTAAATCTTATTGATATGTTGATACTTCATGATAAGCATCTAATAATCAAAATCACCTGTCGAAAATCACACGCTAATGTGAGTAATCATACCACCAAAACAAAAGCTTGATATTGGGATAAATTAAGCATGAAATTTAATCAAGGGAAATGGGGGTGCTCAACAGCATGGCAAAAGGTAGGAATTGAGCATGAAAATTAATCAAGAGAGAGAAGGTTAAGGTTACATCAGAGCGTGAAGGGTGGGCGAAAAAGTAGGGTTAAAGAGATATATACATAGTCAGGGTTTGCATGATAACGATGAGGAGATGGATAGCGTATATATAATAAGAAATTGAGAGGGTAAATTAGTTGGTGGGAACATATTTGCTTCAATATGCTAAGGAAAAAGATCGCCAAAAATCGGGTTGATGTTTTGGGAATGTGATAATCTCTGTTGTTTTTTATGTGGAAGAATTCACAAATTTCACCCTTTTGAAGGGGAATGTAAATCCTTCCCAATAAAGAATTTTAAATCTCATGGAAATTTAAGAATATTTTCAAAACTGTGGAAGAATCCACAAATTTCACCCTTTTGAAGGGGAATGTAAATCCTTCCCAATAAAGAATTTTAAATCTCATGGAAATTTAAGAATATTTTCAAAACTATACTCATATTTTATCAAATAAGGTAATTCAAGATTCTCTTGTATATTACCGTGTATCAAATGCCCCTTATAAGGAGAAATATGGAAATAATTTTTTGGGAATTATGGTAGTTGCTTACTTTTTGTGAATTTTTTAAGAATTATAAGATCTCATATTCTCTATGCAAAACAATGGGAGGCTCATTCCAAAATAGGAAAGTCTAAGCAAGGTCTACCATGTTGTTCACCTAACGGCTCATCAACTTGAAGACTCGGGGGGCAAGGAGATATCAGCAAGGACTTGGAATGTAGAATACCTGATGAAGTTGAACGAGGGCGTCTAAAACGTCCTCTCTTAGTAGCAGTAGCAAATTTTCTCAATTTGTAATAAATACCAACCACTAAAATAGTCATCTGATTTTACTTATCAATAAAGACTGTTTTCACTACTAGTCACTGCATGTAATAATGGCCATCCACTAGAGTAGCAACTTGGTTTTATTTACCAATAAAATTTTGTATTAATTTTTGAAATTTTTTTTGTATAAATCCATTGATGCATACAATGAGTTGAGTGCCAAAATTATACACAAAAATGACACCAAAAACTTGTTATAAGCTCCTTATAAGACGAGTTCGGAGTCCATAACCATGGCTCGAAGTTACTCTAGTAATTTACAACAAAGAAAGTTCAGAGTTCGCTTCGCCATTTGATATGCTTCTACAATCCGTTAACGCCTCGACAACAAGTTCAGAGTCCATACCCATGGCTCGATGTAACTATAACAACTAGCAGCAAAGCAAGTTCAAAATTCAACTCGTCATTCGATTTTCTATTGCAACTTGTTAATACCTAAACTAACAAGTTCAGAATTCATACCCAAGGTTCGGAGTGACTTTAGGAACCTGCAGCCAAGCACATTCAGAGTTCAACTCGCCATTCGATCTGTTCTTGAAACTAGTTAAAATTCATTAAGACATATTAAAGTTTCAAAATTGTGGAGTGTAGTTACTCATATAAAACTTGCAAAAGCAACATTTGGAGTTCAGCTCGCCACTCGATGTGACTCATAATTTGTTGGAGGACCCAACAACAAGTTTGGGAAATAGCTCTCCCACGGAGTTGCTCCTATAACTAACTAAGTACCAGGGCCGACCCAACACTTATTGAGGCCTAAAGCGAACTCCGAAATGAGGCTTTTTAAAATCTTATAATAATATTTTGGTAAAATTAATACATTTTTATTTAAATGTTATCTTTCATGCTTTTTGAGATGCAGAATCATTTATTATAATATTGCAATCAATTTCATTTAACATTTCTTCATCAAAAATCAAGAGAAAAGCAATACATTCACGATTCATATATGAACATGGCACCTAAATGAAATATCAAGAGAACTTACATCAATGAGAAAGGAAATCAATGGATTTGACAAAGGCAGATGAGCAGAATACGTCTGACAAACAATCGCAAATCCAACCAAATGCTTACTAGGTTTGAGTGTCGCCTTGTCCTGGGAAAATAAAATAATCAATAACTAATGTGAAAGAAGAAGATGCAAGCCATCAAAAGTAGCACTTTAGTCCATGGCATTATTAAGCACTTGGTTAGATCATACCAAGTGAGATTTCTTTCTCAATTCTATTATCAACCAACCACTTCTTCTACCCCCTCAATCTTTAAGTAATTCCAAAATCAAACTCTCTAAGCATCACCATCAAATAAAGCCATTTACAGAACAGGTGATGCTATTTCTGCATCGAATCTAACAACATTCTTATACTATCAGACACAAAAAGACCAAATCTGCAGCTCAAACGGACTACAACCATAACACAACTTTTCATTAGCACAATATTTCAAAAAATGCTCCTTTTCTCTTTCTCCCTCTCTAAGATTAGAAGTTACTATCTACAAAACCTCAATAATTGGGGTTTTGTACGAAAGCCTAATTTTCAACAAATCAACCAAACAACTGCAAGAAAACCAAATTAACTCCACACAGTTCCAAAATACAATTCACCAGTTAGCATCCTTAGATTCAACTTAACAAGATCGATTCAGAAACATCCATTTAGAAATCTGAAACAAAAATCGATCTCTAAATTTTCCCATCTTAAACCCTGATAAAAAGCTTACCTGGATGAGCATGGCGATGACGCAGCAGATCCGAAAGTGGGAGTCGCGTGGGAAGTGGGAGGAGAAGTCGCTGAGGATCTCATCCAACGGCGAGGATTAGAAGACGACGGGGAGAGAGAAGCCTGAGAAAGGAGAGGAAGTCGGGAGAGAGAGTCAGAGAGAAAGAAGCTTGGAAGTCGGGAGAAGAGTCAGAGAGTCATTGAACTTATCGGAATTGGGAAACCAAAGAGGCTCTCTAAGACTCTAAGAGGCCTTTCTGGGAAACCAAAGAGGCAATATTTCTTGGAAACCAAAGAGACATCTAGGCATGTGAGGAGGCGGGCGGCCTTATCATTAGATTTTTTTAAAAAAAATGGAGGCCTAAAGCCCTTGCTTTGGTTGCTTGGGCCTTGGGCCGGCCCTGCTAAGTACAAGACGGATAAGTTCCAAACTCCGTCAAACATTACGCACACCATCGACAGTTCATTAGCTATACACAAAAAAATTGAGGCCTTGTTATTTAGATTGAAAGAACTCAGACGACGACTCATCAATCTCAACGACCAATTGCACAACAAGGATCAAGCAAATGAAAATAATTCTTTAAATCACAGAACTATCGCAAACCTATGCTGTCAGATCCAGCGTCACTACAAGTCGCCTTATAACTGCAGAATTACAATGAGTTTATGTTTCATGCCTAAGAATCACTACCAAAAGTCTTGCAAACATTGTACAACAAACTATCATGCAAGTCGTTCTTCCAGCTACACACTAGAGGGATGCTACGCCTAAGGGACACAAACCTCTTCACAAGCTTCCTGCTAGTGAACAATGCCCTATGGCCACCTTAACTATTGACGATGAAATTCAAGAGAAGTCTTCCTTCCGCGGGCAAGCTCCAGGTTTATCCAACCACATTCACCTAAGCAGGCTTCAACTGCATCTCGTGTGAAGCACCACACAAACAGACTAACCCCAACGTCGCCAAGCGCAGCGTATCACGAAGGAGAGCAAGCTCAACGTCCCGAGGACCTAATCCGATGTACACACCAACTTGTCAGCAAAGAGAACAATGGAATCACCTCAATGCTAAACAAACACAAGTAACTTCACTTCAATATTAAGAAGACTCAGAACACTCACAACTTATTCGCTCCAAAAAATGAGTTCGGCACAACGCACTCCACTTGAGTTTCTCCTGCCAACAACTCGTCAACTCCAAACAACGAGTTCGATGCCTTGTTTTTCACTCAGACCCCATCAACAATTCGTTGACTTCAAATAATGTGTTCAATGCTATGCTCACCGCTCGGGCTCCATCAACAATTTGTTGACTCCAAACAACGAGTTCAATGCTTTACTCACCGCTTGAGCTCCATCAACAACTCGTCGGCTCCAAACAACGAGTTCAATGCTCTCCTCACTGCTTGAGCTCCATCAACAACTGGTCGACTCCAAACAATGATTTCACCCCATCAATAACTTATTGATTCCAAACAACGAGTTCATGCTCTACTCACTGCTTGAGCTCCATCAACAATTCGTTGGCTCCAAAAAATGAGTTCAATGCTCTGCTCACCGTCCGAGCTCCATCAACAACTCGTTGGCTCCAAGCAATGAGTTCAATGCTCCGCTCTTTGCTCGAGCTCCATCAACAACTTCTTGGCTCCAAACAACGAGTTCACTGCTCTGCTATCCACTCGAGCTCCATCAATAACTCGTTGGATCCAAACAATGAGTTCAACGCTCCGCTCTCTACTCGAGCTCCATCAACACCTTTTGACACTAAACAATGAGTTCAATGCCTTGTGCTTCGATCAGGCTCCATCAACAATTTGTTAACTCCAAACAATGAGTTTAACGCTTTGCTCACCGCTCAAGCTCCATCAGCAACTCGTTGGATCCGAAAGACGAATTCAATGCTTTGCTCACCACTCGAGTTCCATCAACAGTGCGTTGGTTCCAAACAACGAGTTCAACGCTCTGCTCTCCGCTCGAGGTCCATCTGTAAGATCCAGCAATATAGTATATAACTATTTTGTACATTAGTCCGTGCACGATTGAGAGTTGCACGTATTAATGGATTTTTCTCAATTTTAGTTGAGTAAGTATTGAGACATTTTATTTAATATGTTTTAAACCCGACAAAGGTATATTTGTTGAACCGAAATGGAGATAATTTCTCAATTAAATTGTACGGCGTCTCAACTATAATTGAAACGGAACGTATAGTGTTTGTATTAACAATTATTTTGTATCATAATTATAGTATGAATGTAGTTGTCTTTTGTTGTATAAGTACATATATGTGTGTATATATATATATATATATATTGGAAAATCTTCCATTGTGCACCACCCTTCCATGTGCACTCGGCCTTCTCGCCTTCGTATCGACGATCCGAACCGTTCACATTGATCTACACATCTAAATTAGTCTAAATATGTAAAATCATGTCATTTGAAATTCATTGGCCTATCCATCATGTGACTATAAAAAACAATGATTTTCAACCATACAATTTTATAACACTTCAATGGATGGATAAATGAAATTCAAATGATTTGATTTTACATATTTAGACTAATTTAGATGTGTAGATCAATGTGAATGGGCCGAGTGCACACACCGTGTGCACCATAGGTGCTGCACAACGGGAGACTTCCCTATATGTATGTGTGTGTGTGTGTGTGTGTGTGTGTGTGTGTGTGTGTGTGTGTGTGTGTGTGTGTGTATGTGTGTACTAGATTTGCCCGTGGCTACATGCCTACGACACGTCTTCAGAACGATACAGCATATAGAAAACCTTATCAATAGTAAATCAATAATTATGTAGCTGAAGTTTGAATAGTATGACAATAATTAGTTGTAAATAAAAGTCCATGTTTTCATTAGTATATTGTGAAAAATAATTATAAATTGGGGTATAAAAATCCATGTTTCCATATATATATATATATATATATATATATATATATATATATAGAGAGAGAGAGAGAGAGAGAGAGATAATTAAATTAATAAATGAGTTGTTTTGGGGGGAAATTTGAATTTGAGTTTTGGGAGGAAACTTTTGGGGAGAAAATGTGTTTTGTGAGGTTAGATATGAGCCTTTGATTTTGGAGAGATTGAAGGAGAGCCACTTGATAGCTTTCTTTGTGTTTTATTATATAGATATATATGTGGTATGTGTATTTGTACAGTTATACATACAAACCAGGCCCTAAACCCATCTAATTAAACCCTAGCCTAATTTATTTTTCTACATGGTTTCTTGAAGTTCTTGTTACCCTCCCCCCCCCCCCCCCCCGGCCCACCCCGCCTCCCCTCAATAAAATTTTGTATTACTTTTTGCAAATTATTGTATAACTCCAAGGATGCATACAGTAAGTTGAGTGCCAAAATTATACACAAAAAATAACATCAAAAACTTGTTAAAAGCTCATTATAAGACGAGTTCGGAGTCCATACCTATGGCTCGAAGTTACTCTAGCAATTTGCAACAAAGCAAGTTCAGAGTTCGCTTCGCCATTTGATATGCTCCTGCAATCCGTTAACGCCTCGACGCAAAGTTCGGAGTCCACACCCATGGCTCGATGTTACAATAGCAATTTGCAGCAATGAAAATTCAGAATACAACTCGTCATTCGATCTGCTCCTGCAACCTATTAATACCTAAACTAACAAGTTCAGAATCCATACCCATGACTCGGAGTTACTTTAGCAACCTGCAACCAAGCATGTTCTGAGTTCAACTCGCCATTCAATCTGTTACTGAAACTAGTTAAAATTCAATAAGACAGATTAAAGGTCCAAAATCGTGGATTGTAGTTACTACTATAAAACTAGCAAAAGAAACATTTGGAGTTCAACTCGTAACTCGATGTGGCTCTCATAATTTGTTGGAAGATCCATACAGCAAGTTTGGAAAATAGCTCTCTCTCAGAGTTGCTCCTACAACTAGCTAAGTACACGACGGATAAGTTTTAAACTCCGTCAAACATTACACACACCATCGACAATTCGTTAGCAATACACAACAAATTTGATGCTTTGTTATTTAGCTTCAAAGAACTCTGTCAACAGCTCATCAATCTCATTGACCAGTTGCACAACAAGGATCAAGCATATGAAAAGAATTCTTTAAATCACAGAACTATCGCAAATCTATGCAGTCAAGTCCAGCGTCACTACAAGTCTCATTACAACTGCAAAATTATAATGAGTTTACGTTTCATGCCTATGAATCACTACCAAAAGCTTTGCAAATATTGTACAACAAACTATCATGCAAGTCATTCTTCCAGCTACACATTAGAGGGATGCTACACCTAAGAGACACAAACCTCTTCTGTGATATCCCGGACGGATATTACTGTATATAAATTATTATTTTATTATTATTTTATTATTATTTTGCTTTAATTCCAAAATTAGAATATTTTGGTGGTTTTCACCCGGTTTGTCCATAAACATTATCTGTATCCAGATATCGGTCAGTATATATCCGTATTGTATCAAATTGATACCGTGATCTTCCGAACTAATAATAAAATTTATTTTATTATTATTTCCGAGATTTAATTATTTTTATGCGGGTTATGCGAAGATTTTTTGGTATACGGACATATATGCGCACGTACGAATAGTATGTCGATTAGTGCATTATACGAATTGTGTGTTGTGTATTTTTGGACAACACTTGTTTTGTTATGACAAAACTTAATTAGATGGTTAGGGTTTGATTGGGAGGTTTAACCTAGGTTAAGTATGCATGAGAAGGTTAAGGAAACCCTTCTAGAAACCCTCACATAACACCATACTCACATACTACCTCCACCACATCCTACCTCCACCAATTCTCACCTCCCCAAGGGGTATGGCCGGCCCCTCTTTTGTGGGAGGTCTCTTTTGCAAATGTGTGCATGAACATTTGCACTTTCCACCCTTCTCTCCACCTATAAATACCCCCTCCTTCTCCTCCTTCTCTCATTTTAGAAAGATCAAAAAGAAAGAAAGAAAGAAAGGAAAAGAAAGAGAGATCACCATGCTAACTTGAGAGTTTTATTTGTAGGTTTTGTTAGGAGTTCTTAGAAGCTAAGGGGAAGGAGAAGGTTGAGCTAGGCAAGTCCTTCCATCAAAGAAAAGAAACAAGGTGGGGGTTTCTTCATGCTTCTTTGATTGTTTGTTTGTTTGTTTGTTTTGTTGTTTGACTTCTCCTCCTACCTTCTTGTTTTGTTTTCTTTTGTTTTTGGGTGAGTTTTGTGATGGGTGTGTTGTGAATTTTATGATGAATAAAAAGTAAGAAAATAGTAGTAGTATCTACTAAAACACATAAAGATCAAACCTTTGTAAATTGTAGTGTTGTTTATGTTGTTATTGGACTAAAAATTCACATATGGCATATGGACTTGAACATACAACCACTTAAGGTTGTAGGACTTGGATGAGAACTACACATAAGCATATGAATACAGTTTTACAACCATTGTTGGTTGTAGGACTTTGATTGAACATTGGACTAATAATAATGAGCATATGTCTTATTGTATTTTCTTTCTTGAAATAAAAAGATCTTTTTTGTTAACCACTAGTTGTAGATTAAAAAGATCTTCTCTTTTTAATAATCACTAGTTGTAGATTAAAAAGATCTTCTCTTTTTAATAATCACTAGTTGTAGATTAAAAAGATCTTCTCTTTTTATTGATCACTAGTTGTAGATTAAAAAGATCTTCTCTTTTTATTAATCACTAGTTGTAGATTAAAAAGATCTTTTCTTTTATTGATCACTAGTTGTAGCTATTAAAAAGATCTTTTCTTTTAATCACTAGTTGTAGAAATATTAAAAAGATCTTTTCTTTTAATCACTAGTTGTAGAAATAATAAAAAGAGATCTCTTCTTTCATATCTACTAGTGGTAAAGTAAAATAAAATAAAAATGATCCTTTCTTTTATCACTAGTAATAATAAAGACTAGTAAGCAACTAAGTAGTAGCATGCTAAAATAAAAAGTAGTAGTATGTTGATTAAATGAAGTAGTAGTAGTATGTGGATTAAATAAAGTAGTAGTGGTATGTTGTAAAATAAAGGAGGAGTAGTAAGTAATTATAAATATTTTATGTAGTAAGTTGTATGTTTTGTTCTTGATAAAAATAGAGTAGTAGTAGTAGTAGATAGTTGTAGGATGTCTTCTAAAAATATCCTATCATGTTTTTATGCTTGGATAGTTGTAGGATGTTTTCTAAAAATATCCTATCATGTTTTTATGCTTAGATAGTTGTAGGATTTCTTCTAAAAATTTCCTATCATATTCCTATGTTTAGAATGTTGTAGGATGCTTTCTAAAATTACCTATCATGTTTTAGGAATGCCATTTCATGCTTAGAATGTTGTAGGATTTCTTCTAAAAATACCTAGCATGCTTAATGATGCTTAGAATGTTGTAGGATTTCTTCTAAAAATACCTAGCATGCTTAATGATGCTTAGAATGTTGTAGGATTTCTTCTAAAAATATCTAGCATGCATAATGATGCTTAGAATGTTGTAGGATTTCTTCTAAAAATATCTAGCATGCTTAATGATGCTTAGAATGTTGTAGGATTTCTTCTAAAAATATCTAGTATGCTCAATGATGCTTAGAATGTGGTAGGATTTCTTCTAAAAATATCTAGCATGCTTAATGATGCTTAGAATGTTGTAGGATTTCTTCTAAAAATATCTAGCATGCTTAATGATGCTTAGAATGTTGTAGGATTTCTTCTAAAAATATCTAGCATGCTTAATGGTGTTTAGAATGTTGTAGGATTAATGCTAAAATTGTCTATCACATGTAGGAATGACATACATGTTATAGGATTCATTCTAAATTTTCCTATCATGCCTTATGCTTAGAATGTTGTAGGATTCTTTCTAAAAGTTTCCTACCATGTTTAGATTAATTTAATTGTGCTTAGAATGTTGTAGGATTCATTCTAAGAGTTTCCTACCATGTTTAGATCAACTCATTTATGCTTAGAATGTTGTAGGATTCAATCTAAGAGTTTCCTACCATGTTTGGATTAATTTTATTATGCTTAGGATGTTGTAGGATCCATGATAAAATTACTTACAATGCTAGTTTAATTGTAGGTATGTGATATACCATGCTAGTTTAATTGTAGGTAAGTGATATACCATGCTAGTTTTAGTTGTAAGTAAGATCTATGCCATGCTAGCTTAATTACAAGTAAGTTGTATGCCATGCTAGCTTAATGGTAATTAAGTTGTATGCCATGCTAGTTTAGATGAATACTCATGTTTACATGATACCCATGCTTAGATAAGTAATTGTTCATGCTAGGTTAGTAGGTGATCATGCTTAGTCATCATTCATGCTAAGTAAGTAGGTGTCATGCTAATTATTGATCATGTTAAGTTAATGATAGCCATACTATGATATTCACGCTTAGAATAAAGAAATTACCCATGGCTAGTTGTAGTAATGTTATGTTGTGTTCTATACCATGCTAACGTCCCAATACATGCTTAGAATGTTGTAGGGTTAGTGTTAGAATACCTACTATGCCTTGGAATGTTGCTTGTACATACTAGTTTGAGTTGTGGTGATTAGTCATGATAAGTAGTAAGCCTTCATGCTCAAATTATAACCTATGCGTGACTATAGTGGACTTCATGTCTAGGTCGTAGTGATTTTTATGCTTAAGCTCGATGTAAGCACAAGCTTAATCATATTCATACTTAGGAGTATCATGATGAGTGGTTGTGTTATATGATTAGATTGTCGTAGGAAGATGCTTGTAATTGTATGCCATACTTAAGGCGCTATAGGTTGAAGTAATAAGGATTGGGAAGACCACTAGTGATAGTTAGTCCGATAAAGGCCGTTATGTCGCCTTCGGATTCTTCCTTAGTGGAATACCGACCATAGAATATTAGTAGACTCTTCTGTTGCTTCTAATAATAGGAGATCAAGTTTGCTAGTAGCACGTTTGGTTGCTTTTCAGATTGATTACCTGTATGGTTGTTTGCATATGGTTGTGCTCGTACGTGGCTCGACTGGCCCGTACGTAGCCGTGAGTCTCATACGTAGCTTATTTGGCTCGTATGAAGGTTGTTGTCTCGTACGCGGTTCGACCGGCCCATGCGTAGCTGTTGGTCTCATACGCGGCTTATTTGGCTGGTATGTACGTTGTTGTCTCCTACGAGGCCCGCCTGGCTCGTAGGTAGTTATTGTTTCATACGTAGCTTATTGGCTCGTATGTGGTTGCTACTCGTGTATAGCTTGTTAGCTAGTACACAGTTCGTTGTGCTCGTCTAGGGTGATATTACCACCCTAAGGGCTATCGACCATCAAGACATAGGGTAGCGACTTGCATGTATATTCGCACGGTCGAAGTCTTGGATCGATGAGCCACGAACCGGATCCTGAGGGGTTCTGGTAAGTCTAGGTTGAGCAGCCTAGTAAAGTTGTCTTGCGAAGCCTAATTTAAGGCCTAGCATGTTATGTTATAATATTATCGTCCCTAGGATCGTCGAGTCAGGGACATCATTAGGGTAGTGACTTATAAATGTCATTTTGCTCAGACCCTTGCCGAAGAGAGAGGAGTTGGTTGTAGGGGGCACCTTACGACCAACTTGTCCCTTGAGGGAGGCCTTAGGTGGTGACATTGGGTTGTACCTTCCCATCAAAGGGATACGTACGGTGGTGTCTCACAAGTTGGGAGCACGGGTTGCGTATCTCGCTCTGTTAATTACTGAAATACCGTGGCTGGGGTGCCACAGGATGCATGGTGCAGTCCTGCGCTTGCTAGACCCCAGAGGGTGCCACAGGGTAGGCTTCGCGCTGCCCTGCGCTTGCGAAACCCTATAGTTTGATTTTGGAACGAGGCCCAATACATTGGGATCGAGTGAGGTCCGGCGTGCCGGATAGTAGTGGAAAATGGAGACACCATAAGCAGCCTGCATAGGGGGGACTTGACCCCTTCTGCAACCTCACAGAGTCATGGAGTATTGTCGGGAACAGGTTGTGTACAATTAGAATTCGTAACGTGGGTTCAAATCCCCATATATGGAGAAACGGCTTGAGATGGGGTCGCATGTAGTATGGGATGCATGTTGACTTCGGAGACTTGCTGACATTAGAATAGAAAGCGTCCTAGTTCTACCTTCCCGTCAAAGGGATACGTACGGTGCCGTCTCGCAAGTTGAGGACACGGGTTGCGTATCTCACTTTGTTAATTCCTGAAGTACCGTGGCTGGGGTGCCACAGGATGCATTGTGCAGTCCTGCGCTTGCGAAACCCCAGAGGGTGCCACAGGGTAGGCTTTGCGCTACCCTGCGCTTGCGAAACCCTATAGTTTGATTTTGTAATAATGCCCGATACATTGGGTTCATCTGTTTTGAGAGAGGTCCGGTTAGCCGGGTCGCAGTGGCGAACATAGACACCACTGGCGAACTGCATTAGTGGGACTTGACCCCTTCTACAACCTCACAGAGTCATGGAGTATTGTCAGGAACAGGTTGTGTACAATTAGAATTCATAACGGGATGCCACAGGATGCATGGTGCAGTCCTGCGCTTGCGAAACCCCAGAGGGTGCCACAGGGTAGGCTTCGCGCTACCCTGCACTTGCGAAACCCTATGGTTTGATTTTGGAACGAGGCCCGATACACTGGGATCGTCTAGTTTTGTGTGGCATTAGAATAGGAGTATCCTAGTTCTATTTAAATATCGCATTAGAGTCTAGTCATAGCACTCACGAACACTTAAACTACACCAACACCATTATTATATTTTGTATATTGTTTGGGAGATTCGCTGCTATATGATCAGCCTTTAAGTGTCAGTGAATACTGACGTCCCCACTTCCATAGGTACTGGATCGCCGAAGTACAAAGGCGAGATTCAGGAGGACTCAAGGCAAGGAAAGCAAGGAGTCAGTGTTATGTTTAGTTCCGCTGCAGTATATGTACTGATTATCTATTAGTTGAGAAGTACTCAAGTGAGAGTTACCAAGTGTTGTTCTTCATTCCTTGTACTCTGATGTAATTTGTTGAAGGTTGTAATACTTGGGGATGTAAAGGTAATATTGTAACTTTATTGTAATGTATTGCAGTTGTATAATATTCAGACTTGTAATACATTGGTGTCGAATAAAAAGTTTTAAATTCTCCTGTTTTTCTGTGTATTGTGACTAATTGAAGAAAAGATCTTGGCTCGTGTCACGGTTTCCCAGTATATGGAAATCGGGGCGCTACATCTTCATAGATTTCCTACCAGTTAACAGCGCCCTAGGGCCGCCTCAACTCTTGACGATGAAACTCAAGACAAGTCTTCCATAGGCCGGCAAGCTCCAAGTTTATCCAACCACATTCACCTAAGCAGGCTTCAACTGCGTCTCGCGTGAAGCGCCACACAAATAGACCAATCACAACATCGCCAAGCGCAGCGTGTCATGAAAGAAAGCAAGCTCAACATCCCGAGGACCTCAATCGATGTACACAACAACTTGTCAGCAAAGAGAACCATGGAATCACCTCAATGCTAAACACATGTAACTTCACTTCAATATTAAGAAGATTCAGAACACCCACAACTCATTTGTTCCACAAAATGTGTTCGGCGCTCTGCACTCCACTTGAGTTCCCCCTGCCAACAACTCGTCAACTCCAAACAACGAGTTCGATGCCTTGTGCTTTGCTCAGGCCCATCAACAATTCGTTGACTCCAAACAGTGAGTTTAATGCTATGCTCACCGCTCGAGCTCCAGCAACAACTCGTTGACTCCAAACAACAAGTTCAAAGCTCTACTCACCGCTCGAGCTCCATCAACAACTCGTTGGCCCCAAACAACGATTTCAACGCTCTGCTCACTACGAAATCTCCATTAACAACTCGTCGGTTACAAACAACAATTTCAATGCTCCACTCTTCGCTCGAGCTCCATCAATAATGTATTGATTCCAAACAACAAGTTCAATGCTCTGCTTACTGCTCGAGCTCCATCAACAACTTGTTGGTTCCAAATAATGAGTTCAATGCTCTGCTCACCACCCAAGCTCCATCAACAACTCGTTGGCTCCAAGCAATGAGTTCAATGCTCTGCTCTTTGCTCGAGCTCCATCAAAAACTTATTGGCTCAAAACAACGATTTCAATGCTCTGCTCTCTACTCAAGCTCATCAATAACTCATTGGATACAAACAACGAGTTCAACGCTCCGCTCTCCGCTCGAGCTCCATCAACAACTTTTTGACACCAAACAATGAGTTCAACATGTTGTGCTTCGGTCAGGCTCCATCAACAATTCGTTGACTCCAAATAATGAGTCCAAGGCTTTGCTCACCGCTCGAGCTCCATCAACAACGCGTTGGGTCCAAAAGATGAATTCAACGCTTTGCTCACCACCCGAGTTCCATCAACAACTCATTGGCAACAAACAATGAGTTCAACGCTCCGCTCTCCGCTCTAACTCCCCGCACAATAGTGTATAACTATTTTGTGTATTAGTCCGTGCACGATTGAGGGTTGCAAGTTTTAATGGATTTTTCTCAATTCTAATTGAGTAAGTATTGAGACATATTATTTAATATGTTTTAAACCCGACAATTGTATATTTATTGAACCAGAGTGGGGATAATTTCTCAATTAAATTGTACGTCGTCACATTTATAATTGAGACGGGACGTATAGTGTTTCTATTAACAATTATTTTCTATGATAATTATAGTATCAATGCAATTGTCTTTTGTTGTATGAGTACATGTATGTGTGTGTGTGTGTATATGTGTGTGTGTGTGTGTGTGTGTGTGTGTGTGTGAAATATATGTGTATATGTATGTGGTCTGTGTATTTGTACAATTATACATACAAACCAAACCCTAAAACCATCTAATTAAACCCTATCCCTAATTTATTTTCTTTGGGCTTGCCCATGGTTTCTTGAAGTTCTTGTTACCCCCCACCTCCACTGACACCCCCCCCCCCCTCCCCCCAGCCAGCTACACCCCCTCCCCCATATTAAACACCCTAGTTCATCAAGAAAACCACTTTTTGGTTCTTCATTTCTTTTGCTTCACAAACCCCCCATTTTGTTTCACAAGCTTATTCACTTCATTCCCTCTTTTTTTTCTTCACTCTAAATTGAACTCCAACTCTCTAAACACCCCCCTCTCCCTTGGTTGCTGATTTGGAAAATAAAGGGATCAAGAAAGGAAGCAAGAAGCAAGGAGGAGGAGGCCCAACAAGGAAAAGAAATTGAAGAAGAAGGAAGTTTAATAGTAGAAGAAATCATCTTCTTAAGTGGATGTCTCCCTAAACTTGTGTTTATTAATTTTTGTTAAGTTTTCTACTATGGAAGTGATTTTTGTGATGGATGTATGCATGATATACTCATAAGCTAGAAACTAGAGCTAGGAATGCTTGTGAAGAACAAAAGATGTGATTTTTTTTATTGGTTCTAGCATGATAAGTAAAAAATTAATAACTTCTTATTATAACGAAATTTAGACTTGAAATTTTTACAGAAGCATCTTGATTATGTCCCTAAAAACTTTACCAAATTTCGTTAGTTTTGGATATGATTTGATATTTTAATAAATTCTATCTTGTTTCTAGTATGGAATAAAATTTCTGTTGTGTGTGAATTTAACATGCTTGACTTAGAAAAATCATATCTGCATTTCTATCATGAATTTGGAGTTAAAACTTTTACTGTATGTTCTCTTACATGTCTATAACAATTCCCCTGTTTTTCATAATTTTGGATGAATGTTGATATTTTCAGAAAATTCTACATCTATTCTGGGTTAGAAAAATATTGGTTGTTTTAGGTTCAATCTCAACAAAGTCTTGTGTTCGGTTTGGAAATTCATTCATTCCAAAATATAAGGACTATTATGCTGAAAACTTTATGCATGTTCCATGTATGTGTCTACAACAATCCCACCAATTTTTTTAATCTTTGGAGATAATTTGATATTTAACAAAAATCATGTTTGTATACTGAGATAAAACTTTTTTTGCTCTATTTTCAATAAAAATACTCGTTACCCTGAAAGGCATAACCCTATGATAAAAGAGAATTTTAACTACAAACTTTTACAGTAGTATCTTGTAGCGCCACGAGTTTTTCAAACCAGAAACTCGAGACACAAGCCAGAATCTTACTTCAAATGAATCTAAACTGTAACCCCTGTTTTCCATTTTATGTATTTTGAGTGTATTTTTCTTTTCCCTTGTATTTGATTTAGCTTGTATTGTTTGGACCGTATTTTTGGATCTTTTTTTCTTCTATATATTCATTTGGTTGATTCATCGTCTCATTTGAGTTCTTGATTTTTCTATTTGTCTATTCTTTCCTTCTTGATTGATCGAGCTTTATTCTTTATCCCAAATTTTCTATTTTTTCAATCCTAATTATATTGATCTTGTCCTATTTATTTCTTTAAAAACCATTTGTTTTAAATCGATTAATACCCAATTAAATCCCAAATCCTATTTAAATCCTATACTCTAAACTACCCTAAAACCCACTGTCACCTAATTATACCCCAAGCCCATTAGCCTAAGCCTACCCGAAACCCACTTGGCCATCACCCTGATTCCGAAAACCCGATACCCATGCTGTTCACCAAAACCCTAATCCCTATGCTTACCCTCCTATATATATACCCACCTGAACCCATGCAACCCTCATCCAGCCGCCTATACCTTCCATCTCTCCCTGTCCCTGCTCCGCCAGATCGCAGCACCTCCTCGCCGGGCCACCCTTCGCCCCCCACCCCATTCTTCCCGGTGCTTCCTCAACGACAACAGCAATAGCACGGTAGTGATGCGCCTCCTCCGCGTCGCCAGACCGCAATGGCAGCCACTTCTGGCCGTCATCGTCCCCGCCATTCTATCTTTGTTGCATGTTTGGGTTTACTGTGGTTGTGTGCTCATTATTGTGTTCGTCGTTGGGTTCGTGTTTTGCTCATGGTTCGTGTGGTTTGGGTTTTTCGTTGTGGTTGTGTTCGTGTTCGGGAAATTTGTTCCAGTTATTCTTGCTTCGTCGTTTTCATCGTCAGTTATAAGGCAAGTATCCTGTATTCTTTTCTTTGTGTAATACACGTACTAAATACCGCATGTAGTGTAGTTGGGTTCTATAGACAATTTGTGTGTGAATTCCCTTTTTTATATTGTCTTCATTGTGTTGATTCGACCATAGTTGCCTCACGACATACATGACAAGAAATAACCTAGGGTTGACCACTTCTTGTTGTATATATGCATGTTATTCATATGATATCTTGTGCTCGTTCGTATTATTCATGGTAGACGTGTTGTGGACTTGAGATATACCCTATACCATGTTATTTGGATATCTAGTAGACTATATTTCATGTTTGAGTTGATTTGGATGAGTTTTATATGAACAAGTTGATTTTGTGCATAAAGGACATTTTCAGTTTTGCCGGTTTTCCGTTTTCATTCAGTATTTTAAACCCTGTTAAGGTCAGAATTTGAAAATATTTTATGAACATGATTTGTAGAGAATTCTTTCTATTTTCTAACCCTTTTGACAGATCTCAGTTTCGATTTACGAGTTGTGAGTTATGCCTATTTTACCATAGAGGTGTAGAAAGATTTTCAGATTTTGTTTTCTATGAATTCTGAAGAGTAATCTATTTTTATTATGATGTTAAAAGTATCATGTTGATCCAATATTTTGCACAATATAACTAGAATTGATTGGGATTAACCCTGAATTTTTTTGGATTTATTCAATGAGTTTTACAAACCGTTCTATGTTTCCAAACATATACTATACTAGCAGATTTTTCTTACTGTTCAGTAAAGAACCTGATTTTCGACCTAATTCTACTTGTTGTTTGTAAAATATTTGTGAATATGAAAGTTACCTGACTATATCTGTTTTATCACCCTTTTGGAGGAATTGGATTTCGATTTATGGTTTGTGAGATATTACTGTTTTCGTACTCCAGTGTTTGTGATTTCAAATTTACAAAACTACTACATCTTTATCTTTTATTATTTTACTTGACTACTCTATTTATATTGAAAAATTATGAAACTTTATATTCTGATTTTACACATATAGGGGAATACCCCAGAATTTTCGTGGATTTAATTAATGAGTTTTCATGCTGTTTCCTGACTTTGAATACCACATTCTGATTTCTAGCGGAACATATTTTCTAGTTTCAATTCAATTTTGACTCATGTTTTTGTGAATTACTATATGACATATATATATTTGCTAGATTCGTCCAGGTGTCTATTTTCCAGATTCTTTGATGAATCTAGATTTGTATGTTTGTAGCAACGGGAATCCTTATTTTAGTGTAGCACTGTCTTTCTGTCCTGAACTAGAACTTTCGTTGTCCCACCCTTTTATGAGTTATCTTTCACCTATGCATGTTTATTCTTCATCTTGTACTTGTTACATGTTCACACCATGTTATTCTTGCCATGTTTTGTACTCGCACATACCTATTTAATAATAATAATAAATAACCAAGTCGGGATTTAAGGTAAAGATCTAATATTGGAAAATACAGAAACGTGTACTCAGAAGGGAATCCTCAGATCCTACGTGATGACTTGATATTTGATACTTGACACGTGATCACTTGACACTTGCACGCTTAACATGTGATTACTTGCCACTTGCACTACCTCACGTGATACATGATACATGATACTTGGAGGTTGGAGCTCGATTACTTGATAATTGTCCCTGAGTACACAGCCCTCTATGATCCACTATAAAGCGAAATTGTTTGAATGTAGCAACCATGTAGTAAAAACCGAGATGCATGAAGTGCTACCTAGATATTAATAACTATAAGACTTGGACATGATACTTGAACTTGACACGTGATTACATGATACTTGTTGCATGATACATGATACTTGATACTTGTTACTTGATTACATGATACTTGTTCACTTTTTCATCTTGCCATGCTAGTTGATCTATTTTGTGATCATGCCTATTCCATGTTATTTGTTACCTTTTTCCATGTACTTGTAACCTGAACTACAAGCGGTCCATAACTTGCATTGATGGGAGTTTGTTTTCTTTTTCCTATTCCTGCAATTTATTAAATTGCAGACTAGGATGATCAGCTGCCAAATGGAGTTGGTGATATGAGATATTAGTGCTGGAATTTTGCTATTACTATTTCTTGTTGCTTATTTTGAACAATTGTATCTTGTACTTGGATTATTTGTATTTGGGCAATGTGACCCAGGATATTGACTTATTCAGATCTGGATTATTTGAGATTATAATATTTTGGTTTCAAGTATTCTTGTTGGTATTTTGATTCATATATGCATGCTTGGTTGATTCTTTTACTTCTGACTCTGATTATATTTGTGAGATGTTGTAAAGAGTCCGAACAGCATATGGATGATGAACATCATTTGCTGGGCTTAGTCACGTATCTGTATTTCGTATTTTCTTTTTGGGAAGTGGGCGTAACATAGTTTTTTAGTGGTATCAGAGCACTAGGTTTGGCTAATGTATTAGTTTAACTTATATATTAGACAAGCTTGGCTCGATCTGGGATTGGCTCAACATTTCACCAACCATGCATACATAAATGAATTATAAATCAAATTTGATCTGGATGCTAATTGTTTTTGGTTTTGTGTAGACTTTGGCTCGTCGAGGTTCTACTTCTCGTCCCCTGGGAGAACAGCCCGGGCTTGAGGCTGTCACCACTGTGTTGGAACGGCTGATTAATATGCAGCAGAACCACAGTGACTTGGTAATGGCTACTTTGGAAGCCGCTCGGGTTCCGCTGCCCGTTGTGCCTATGCAGGAGGCTCTTTCTCCCCATTCGAGTACAATCACCGACTTCATGAGGCTGCATCCCGACAGGTTTTCAGGCACTGAGACGCCTTTGGAGGCAAAACAATGGCTGATTCGGACTGAGCAACTGCTTTTGGCAGCTAGAGTGGCAGATGCACATAGAGTGGATGTGGTGGCCATCCAGTTGGTGGATCTAGATCATATTTGGTGGAGGTCTGAGTCCGAAAGGCTCGAACGACCGATCACTTGGGCCACTTTCACTAGGAGCTTTTGGAGAAGTTCTTCCCTAGCAGCACTAGAGTTGTGATGGAGCAACAATTCTTAGTCCTGAAATAGGTTGGTAGTTATTTCTAGTAATGAAATTTTTGTTACATATTGTCCATGCAATGTTGTAACATGAGACTTTCTTGAAACAGGGCTCCAGGTCTATGGATGTGTACGCAGCTGAATTTACTAGACTTAGCCGCTTCGCAGCCGTTCTTGTAGCGAACGAAGAGGACAGAGCTCGTAGGTTCATTTTGGGGCTTGAGCGAGACATTAAGGTGCAGCTTATCTTTCTTCGCTTGCATACTTATGCTGAGGCTCTCGGGGAAACTCAAGCTCAGGAGCAGGCTCGTGGTGGATTGGCTTCTTCCTAGCGGACTGTTCTACACTCTATTGCTAAGCCTTCTGGTGGGCCTATTCAAAGGCATGTCCCAGCCCTTCCGGTCAGGGCAGCTCCTTACTCTGTTGCGTGTCCTCAGAAGGTTGGTTTTTGCGACTTTTGCCGACTTCCTGGGCATGAGCGCAAGGACTGCTGACGTGCCAATCATCGCTATTTTGGATGTGGTGCTGCTGACCATTTAGTGCGCGACTGCCCGTAGTTGGCTCTTCCAGCCAGAGGTCCAGTTCAGCAGGTTGCCCTAGCTCGTGGTCCAGTCAGGCCACCGCTTCCTCCGCAGTGCCAGATTATCGGTCAGAGGACCGCTGCCCCCAGGAGAGGTCAGGCTTTCAACCTGACTGCTGCTGATGCAGAGTCAGCAAAGGGTGTTGTCGCAGGTATATTTGCTTTTATTGTTTTATTGGTGTGTTGTATCTTTTTTGCTTCTTTTCTCTTCTCTTGCATTTATTTCTTTCATATTTATCTTTCTGCATTTTATTTTTCCTCACCCAAGTTCATCCATTCTTTTCTCTGTCTCTTTTGATTCTACCTTATGTTTCATCCTTGTATGCTTTTTTTTCTTGCTTATATTCTTTTTGATTCCGGGGCAACCCATTCTTTTATCTCCTCTCGATTTGTGGCTCGCCATCAGTTGGAGTGCAGTAACATGACAGTGTCTTGGAACATTATGACAGTTGGTGGAGTTTTCATTTGTTCCCGGGAGTGCAAGCAATATCCCATGGTTATTGGCAGCACATATTTCAAGGCCAATCTGATTGTAATTGGGAATTCAGAATTCGACGTCATTCTCGGTATGGATTGGTTGGGTGAAACCCATGCCATTATTGATTGCCATACCATGAAAGTTGTATTTCGGATTCCAAATCGCGCAGAGATTGAGTTCCATGCCAGGGAGACGTGCCTTGGCTGAACTGCAGTTGATCAGGAGGTTTGTGCGATGGATTTGCATTTAGGCTGTGAGGCTGCACCTCTAGTAGTGCGGGATTTCCTGGATGTCTTTGCAAAGAAGTTTCCTGGCTTACCCCTTGATAGGGATGTGGAGTTCAGTATTGAAGTTCAGCCTGGTACGGCGCCTATATCGAAAAGTCCCTACAGGATGGCACCAGTTGAGTTAGCAGAGCTTAAGGTGCAGATTCAGGAGTTGCTGAATTTGGGGTTCATCAGACCCAGTGTTTTGCCTTGGGGTGCTCCAGTCCTTTTTGTTAACAAGAAGGATGGTAGTCGTCGACTATGCGTGGATTATCGGGAACTGAACAGTGTTAATGTGAAGAACCGGTATTTGTTGCCTAGGATCGATGATTTATTTGATCAGTTGAGTGGGGCTGCTGTTTTCTCAAAGTTAGATCTTCGTTCTGGATATCATCAAGTCAAAGTGATGGCGACTGATGTATAGAAGAGTGCATTCAGGACCAAATATGGCCACAATGAGTATCTTGTGATGCCATTCGGGGTTACAAACATGCCTGCTGTATTCATGAGTCTTATGAACCGAGTCTTTTCTCAGTTCTTGGGTAGATTTGTGGTGGTCTTTATTAATGACATTTTGGTGTATTCTCGGAATCGGGATGATCATACTGAGCATCTTAGAGTGGTTCTGCAGACTTTGAGAGAGAATTAGCTCTATGGGAAACTCGGCAAGTGCGAGTTTTGGCTCGACAAGGTTTCTTTCTTGGGGCACATTATCTCGGGCAATGGCATTTCTGTGGATCTAGCCAAGGTTGAGGCTATGAAGGATTGACCTGTTCCCAAGTCAGTTTCAAAGGTCATGAGTTTTCTTGGTTTAGGTGGCTATTATCGAAAATTCATCCAAGATTTTTCGAAGATAGCAGGACCATTGACTAAGCTGACTGGGAAAGATCAGAAGTTTTATTGGTCTGCAGCTTATAGTAAGGCTTTTGCTGAGTTGAAGAGCAGATTGACGTCAATACCTGTGTTGCCTATTTCCGATGGTTCAGGCAAATTTGTAATTCACTTTGATGCTTCTGGTAAGGGTCTTGGAGCAGTTTTGATGCAGAAGGGCCGAGTCGTTGCATATGCATTGAGGAAGTTGATGCCCCATGAGAAAAACTATCCGACTCATGACATGGAGTTAGCAGCAGTGATCTATGCTTTGGAGTTGTGGAGACATTATTTACTTAAGGACCGAGTGGAGATCTTTACAGACTACAAAAGTCTCAAGTACGTCTTCACCCACAAAAATTTAAACATGAGGCAAAGGCGTTGGTTGGAACTTATGGCCAATTATGACATCATTTTGCAATACCATCCTGGTAAAGTGAACTTGGTGCCGATGCTTTGAGCAGGAGACCATCAGTTATATTCCTAACTCAATAGAGGGATCTGATTGAGCAGATGAGGAGGTTGGCGTTGGATATTTTTTTGCCGAGTTCTGATTGGAGTTGTTTGGTGCTCCAGCTTCAATCGTCTCTTGTGGAGCAGATCAAAGAGGTACAGGCTGGTGATGCGCTATTGCAGGGTTTTCGAGCTGAGGTTGAGTCTGGGTCCAGAACAGACATGGTTATTCATGCTGATGGATCGCTTCGTTTTGGGTCCAGGTTATATGACTCGAAGAGGGAAGTTCGTCAGAGGTTGCTTGAGGAAGCCCACCAGTCATCCTATTCTATCCATTCTGGCGGTACTAAGATGTATCGGGATTTGTAGCTTCATTCTGGTGGCATGGTATGAAGGGAGTTGTGGCTCGGTTTGTTGCTCAGTGTTTGATCTGCCAGCAGGTTAAGGCAGAGCATCAGAGGACCGCTGTACTTCTTCAACTGCTTTCCATTTCGGAGTGGAAGTGGGAACATATCACTATGGATTTTGTGACCGCTTTGCTGAAGAGTCCTAACGGTCATAATGCCGTTTGGATGATTGTCGATCGTTTGACGAATAGTGCTCACTTCATTCCCTTTCGTGCTGGGCAGTCTACTAAGAGCCTAGCTGAGAGGTACATGCAAGATATTGTCACACTTCATGGGGTCCCAGTAAGTATTGTATCCGACAGAGATACGAGATTCAGATCTCAGTTTTAGGAGTGTTCAGAACAGTTTAGGGAGTAAATTAAAGTACAACACAGCTTTTCATCCTCAGACTGATGGACAGTCAGAGAGGACCATCCAAATTCATGAGGACATGTTGAGGTCTTGTATACTTCAGTTCGGTAGATCATGGGAGGACCATTTGCATCTCGTAGAGTTCTAGTACAATAACAGCTTTCAAGCCAGTATTAAAGCTGCACCGTTCGAGGCACTTTATGGGCGGAAGTGTAGATAACCAGTGTGCTGGGATGATATTGGTGAGAGGAAGTTGTTGGGTCCGGAGTTGATCACTAGAACAGTTGATGCGGTGGTTCAGATATGGAAGTATTTGTAAGCATCTCAGGATAGGCAAAGGCGATGGGCTGATGCCCATCGGAGAGCTTTGGAGTTTGAGGTTGGTGACCATGTTTGCCTAAAGGTATCGCCTTGGCGCAGTGTCATTCGGTTTAATGGTGGGGGCAAGCTTAGCCCTAGGTTTATTGGACCGTTTGATATTGTGGAGCGGGTAGGCAAGGTGGCCTATCATCTTGCATTGCCGCCAGTTTTATCAGGAGTGCACGATGTTTTCCATGTCTCACAACTCAGGAGATATATCCGAGATGAGAGCCACGTGATCGACTATTCTGAGTTGACCGTTCGGCCGGATTTGACTTGTGAGATTTCGCCAGTTGCTATTGTGGATCGGTGGAAAAAAGTGCTTAAGAACAAGGTCATCAAGCAGGTTCATGTTTCTTGAAATCCTCGCTCGCCCGGTGAGTCGGCTTGGAAGCTGGAGGAGGAGATTCAGCAGAAGTTTCCTCATTTGTTTGAGTAGTTTTTGTTTTTGTTTTTGTTTGTTTTTGTTGTTTTTGGGGTTACCCTATGTATCTTCTTGTTGAATTTCGAGGATGAAATTCTTCTAGTTAGGTGGGTAGGATTTGTAACCCCTGTTTTCCATTTTATGTATTTTGAGTGTATTTTTCTTTTTCCTTGTATTTGATTCAGCTTGTATCTTTTAAACCGTATTTTGGATCTTTTTTTCTTTCTATATATTCATTTGGTTGATTCATCGTCTCATTTGAGTTCTTGATTTTTCTATTTGTCTATTCTTTCCTTCTTGATTGATCGAGCTTTATTTTTTATCCCAAATTTTCTATTTGTTCAATCCTAATTATACTGATCTTATCCTATTTATTTCTTTAAAAACCATTTGTTTTAAATCCATTAATACCGAATTAAATCTCAAATCCTATTTAAATCCTATACTCTAAACTACCCTAAAACCCACTATCACCTAATTATACCCCAAGCCCATCAACCTAAGCCTACCCGAATCCCACTTGGCCATCACCCTGATACCGAAAACCCGATACCCATGTTGTTCACCAAAACCCAAATCCCAAAGCTTACCCTCCTATATATATACCCACCTGAACCCATGCAACCCTCATCAAGCCGCCTATACCTTCCCTCTCTCCCTGTTTCTGCTCCGCCTGATCGCAGCACCTCCTCGCTAGGCCACCCTTCGTGTGGTTGCGCCGCCCTGCTGCGACTGTAGTCGAGCACCTCCTTCTTCTCTTCTTGGTGCTCCCTCGACTGTAGCAGCAATAGCACAGTAATTTTGCACCTCCTCGATGCCAGACCGCAGTGGCAGCCACTTCTGGCCGTCATCGTCCCCGTCGTTGTCTCTCTGTTGCGTGTTTGGGTTCGTTGTGGTTGTGTTCTCGTTATTGTGTTCGTCGTTGGGTTCGTGTTTTGCTTGTGGTTCGTGTGGTTTGCATTGTTTTTTGTGGTTGTGTTCGTGCCCCGGGAATCCATTCCCGTTATTCTTGCTTCATCGTTTCCGTCGTCGATTATAAGGCAAGTAACTTGTATTCTTTTCTTTGTGTAATACAAGTACTAAATACCGCATGTAGTGTAGTTGGGTTCTAGAGATAATTTGTGTGTGAATCCCCTTATTGATATTATCTCTATTGTGTTGATTCAACCACAGTTGCCTCACGACATACATGACATGAAATGACCTAGGGTTGACCACTTCTTGTTGTATAAATCCGTGTTGTTCATATGATATCTTGTGCTCGTTCGTGTTATTCATGGTAAACTTGTTGTGGACTTGTGATATACCCTATACCATGTTGTTTGGATATTTAGTACACTATATTTCATGTTTGGGTTGATTTGGATGAGTTTTATATGAACTAGTTGATTTTGTGCATAAAGAACATTTTAGTTTTGCCGGTTTTCCGTTTTCATTCAGTATTTTAGACCCTATTAAGGTCAATATTTGAAAATATTTTGTAAACATGATTTGTAGAGAATTCTGTCTATTTTCTAACCCTTTTAATGGATCTCGGTTTCGATTTACGAGTTGTGAGTTATGCCTATTTTGCTACAGAGGTATAGAAAGATTTTCAGATTTTGTTTTCTATGAATTCTGAAGAGTAATCTACTTTTATCATGATGTTAAAGTATTATGTTGATCCAATATTTTGCACAGTATAACTAGACTTGATTGGGATTAACCCTAATTTTTTTGGATTTATTTGATGAGTTTTACAACCCGTTCTATGTTTCCAAACATATACTATAGTAGCAGATTTTTCATATTGTTCAGTAAAAAACCTGATTTTCTACCTAATTCAACTTGTTGTTTGTAAAATATTTGTGAATATGAAAGTTATCCTACTATACCTGTTTTATCACCCTTTTTGAGGATTTGGATTTCGATTAATGGTTTGTGAGATATTGTTGTTTTCGTACTGCAGTGTTTGTGATTTCAGATTTACAAAACTACTGCATCTTGATATTTTTTTATTTTACTTGACTACTCTATTTATATTGAAAAATTATGAAACTTTATATTCAGATGCTACACATATAGGGGAATACTCCAGATTTTTCGTGGATTTAATTAATTAGTTTTCATACTGTTTTTCTGACTTTGATTACAACATTCTGATTTCTAGCCGAACATATTTTCTGGTTTCAATTCAGTTCTGACTCATGTTTTTGTGAAATACTATATGACTTATATATATTTACTGGATTCGGTCGGTTTTTATTTTTCAGATTTTTTGACGAATCCAGATTTGCATATTTGTAGCAACGGGAATCCTTATTTTAGTGCAGCACTGTCTTACTGTCCTGAACTAGAACTTTCGTTGTCCCACTCTTTTATGAGTTATCTTTCACCTATGCATGTTTATTCTTCATCCTGTACTTGTTACATGTTCATACCATGTTATTCTTGTCATATTTTGTACTCGCACATGCCTATTTAATAATAATAATAAATAACCAAGCTGGGGTTTAAGGGAAAGATCTAATAGTGGAAAATACAGAAACGTATACTCGGAAGAGAATCCACAGATCCTATGTGATGACTTGATACTTGATACTTGACACGTGATCACTTGACATGTGCACCCTTGACGCGTGATTACTTGCCACTTGCACAACTTGGCACGTGATACATGATACGTAATACTTGGAGCTTGGAGCTCGATTACTTGATACTTGTCCCTGAGTACACTGCCCTCTATAATCCACTATAAAATCTAAAGCGAAATTGTTTGAATATAGCAACCATGTAGTAAAAACTGGGATGCATGAAGTGCTACCTAGATAGTAATAACTACATGACTTGGACATGATACTTGAACTTGACACGTGATTACATGATACTTGTTACATGATACATGACACTTGATACTCGTTTACATGACACTTGATACTTGTTACTTGATTACATGATACTTGTTCACTTGACACTTGATACATGCTACTTTTACTTTTTCATCTTGCCATGCTAGTTGATTTATTTTGTGATCATGCCTCTTCCATGTTATTTGTTACCCTTTTCCATGTACTTGTATCCTGCACTACAAGTGGCCCATAACTTGCATTGACGGGAGTTTGTTTTCTTTTTCCTATTCCTGCAATTTATTGAATTGCAGATCAAGATGATCAGCTGCCAGATGGAGTTGGTGATATGAGATATTAGTGCTGGAATTTTGCTATTATTATTTCTTGTTGCTTATTTTGAACAATTGTATCTTGTACTTGGATTATTTGTATTTGGGCAATGTGACCCAGGATATTGACTTATTCAGATCTGGATTATTTGAGATTATAATATTTTGGTTTCAAGTATTCTTGTTGGTATTTTGATTCATATATGCATGCTTGGTTGATTCTTTTGCTTCCGTCTCTGATTATTCTTGTGAGATGATGTAAAGATTTCGAACAGCTTATGGATGTTGAAAATCATTTGCTGGGCTTAATCACGTATCCGTATTCCGTGTTTTCTTTTGGGAAGCGGGGCGTGACATAAACACAGCAAAAATCACAGGAAATTAAAAACTTTTATTTCAACAAAATGATATTACAATGTCCAATGATTACAACAATTACAATAAATTAGTACATCATGAATATACAATAAAATTGGACAGTAAACTTTCACTTGGATGTTTCTCACGGCTTCAGTTTTTCCACGCTCCCCACGATCAGGTTGTCCTGCAACCTCACCAAACTATGGGCACGTCAGTTGAATACAACTGACGCAATGCTATAATACAGTGATCCTCGCTATGCCATAATATCGCGATTCCAAACCTCAACAACAAAAATTTGATGCAAAAGGAAAACTGATGTCAGACAAAGTGTCGGTGTATGTCATGGCCAAATCTAATGCACACACAAAATGCACACGATGCTCTTATTCTAATGCACGCTTGATTGGAGAGATATGCATCCCATACTACACATTCCCCAACGAAACGGCGTTCTTCAATTGATGGAGTTGGATCCCCCGCTATGCATCTACTCTTCTCCTCTCTCTTGTCTCTGATACTCTAGTTATGATGAGGTTGCAGTCGTCCGGTTTACTCCATTCGCCGCCGTAGTATTGGTGTCCATTACTCGTGTTTTACCCACTATGCTCGGGGTCACAGTCGTATGGCTTACTCTTTCACGGCTGAACCCATAGTATATTGCAGTAATTCCACCTTCCCGGACCCCACCAAAAGCTGGTATACTCACACTAGGGCTCCTTGCCGAGGACATTATTTTAGAGCCCCCACAAAGTTCACTCATAGAGCAGTCTCTAAGTCCCCTACCCGCATTAATCAACAAAGGACCTGACAGATATAAGGTTTCCCTTACTCCGTTACCCTCGTCCGTACACTAGACCAGAACTTGTAGTTGAGACGACGCCACCACTCCAAACCTCCTCAAAGGTTGTTACGGTCATAAAGGCACTCACACCAAAGACAATAGAGCCCACATAGAGTTCACACACAGAGCAGTCTCTAAGTCCCCTGCCGCATTAAATGAACTTAGGATTCGGCCAGGCGTGAAGATGTCACGCATCCTCCTGACAGGCGAACACAACCCACTAGTGTCTGTCCTTACATTCAACACTGACTCGAACTAAACCTACAACACCACAAACCCAAGGTACAAGAGCTAACCTACTATTTGACCAATATTAAGAATGAGGTTAATTATATGATTACTAGCCTTTTCACCTGATCATCTGATTATCTAAATTCCAAAACTTTAATTAATCTCTAATCCTTTTTCACTGTCTCATTATGAATTATTAGGCGAATCTAGGTCTAATTCATTTTAGTCAATACTCTTGGTTAGGCGATCTATCAACTTTCATGTCCTAACTTAGAACAACTTTGCTTATTATGAACAACTAGTTAAGTTCTACATGTAGACTCTTTTCTAGTTAATTACCTTTTTCATTATTAGGACTTAACCTATCCCACAATAGGGTTCAACCCATCCCTCGAAATAAGGCTCAAGGGTTGGCCCGCATCGGCCCACACTTTGCCTGAACCAACGACGAACTGACTCCATCGATCGCCGCAACCGCCATCTACGCTTGGAGTTAGATCGCAACCTCGGACCGACCCAAACACATTGTTCCCGCTATCCTCACGCTCCACGGTCCTCGAGAAGTGGTAGCCTCAAACACAGCGATGGAATCCATTCATGAATGGCGAGCACATCTGCGCACAAGTCATCTCCTCCCACGCCTTCAAGGCGACACGAGTTCCTATTCTGCCCGTCTAGATATACCAACATAACTTAATCATACAGTCTCAATACTCAACCAATGTAGCCCAACATGGGTGCACTATCCTAGGAATAAATTCTACACCATGAATACTAAAAAAGAGTGCTAAAAAACTTTCAAAATGGAAAATCCCATTTCCAAACAGCAAACATACAATTGGCATTCATGCCAAAACGGGGTTGTTCCCGATCTCGTTTCATTGAAGAAACGGGATTGGGTGCTCCCCATGCTTCTAATCAAAGTAGAAAGAAAACACAAGCAAAAATTGGGCATGAATTTCCTCCCAAAGTGATCAACAATAATACATAAACATCCATCACAATTTCTACTTCTAAACAATGAACAAATATGTCTATATTGTAGAACTACAAGCACACATGAGCTACTCATAACATGAAACTTTAGATAATTTAAGTCTTAAATTATTTCCACATCCACAACATGATTTATGAACCACAACAGCAACTTAAAACTCAGATTCTACAAGTTCAAACTCAATCTCATAGGCATAGTGCAAACAGTGAGCTTTAAGAGTCTCTGTGTTTCTGTTGTTACTTGAAAAATTCATTATAATTCGTGTACTAATTCAAATCGTGAGTTATCAGGCTTTACAGAAAGATCTACGTGTCTACTACAACTCTCTAGTTACACACTTCCTCAGAATAAGTGTTTTAAGTGGTCAAATAAGTCATTCTTTATGATGAATGCAATAATTTTCAGAACAGAGCAACAACGAACCAGTGCTAACATAAAAATACTTTTGAAATATTAAATGATCTCTAAACTTCATGAAATTTCTAAATAAGTTCTTCATACATGGTAGTAGAACATATTTAAATTTCAAGTGATTCTACAAATTATTTTTCAAGTTATGATTTCTTGAAAATTAACTAAAAACAGAAAGATTATCTTCACTTTGTTTTTTCTTTTCAGAACAGTCAATGGTTTCGGATTTTATAAAAATAGAAAAGGATGTCCAAAAATTATAAAATTTTATATTCAAGGACTTAGCACGTATTAGAAGCAAAAACCAAAATTTCAATAATAGGTCGTAAGTGGTTACAAAGTTATGAGTTTTGGAAAATCATAGTCAGAACTTAAGCCATATCTGTTTTCTACATAGTCAATGTTCGAGTTCGTATTTAATTAAAATAGAAAATTAATTCCAAAAATTATGAAATTTGGAAGGTGTATAATATGCATGAGAATCTTTGTTTAAAATTTCAATTTCAAACTCCAACTATTTTTCAAGTTATAGTATCCAGACCTAACACATTTTTCTATTTAGCTTTTTACTGGGTTTTCATTTAGTCTTCTATCAATAAAACTAGCATGCAACGAATTTTATCACTCAATCACACACTTCATGACCTACACATGCTGTCAAGATGACATCAAGATTTTACCACAAAAATTTAAACACCACAAAGGTTTAGAAACAATCACCTTTTATTTGTAGATGAAGTGTACGCTACAAGTTGGCCTCCTTGTTCTTGCTCCTCCTTGCTTGCACTCCTTGCTTCCTTGACTCCTTGTTCTTCCTCCAATTCAGTGGCTAAGTGTAGTAGAAGATGGTTGGATGTAGTAGAAGATAATTTGGAGATACCAGAATGAGAAAATGGAGCTAGTGTTTGTAAGAGAGTTTAAATAGAGCGGAGAGGGGGGGGGTGTTGGCCTGATGTAGAGAGAGAGAGTGAGGGTGAGGCCAACATGCATTGGAGGGGAGGGGAGGTGAAGTGTCCAAGTGAACAAATTGCTTTGAATGCTACAACACTCAAGTAATCTCTTAGGGTTACACAAAAACCCTAGATTCCACCATTTAAATCCAAAACAATTGCACTCATCTCTAACTTTTCCTCCAACATATGGCTGGCCAAAACTAGTGCATGTGCACAAAATTTTGTTCATGCCATGCACAAAACAAGCTAAGTTAGGTTGGGACAACTTAGGTTCAAGCTAGAGTGTGTTTGTTTGGGTCTAGTTGAGTTATATTGGGTTTAATTAGATGATTTAAATCACAAGAATCACACAAAATTTCAATCAAATAGAAATTGAAATGCACACAAATACTGTCAATACAATTTGTACATACAATTTGTAATAACACAGATAAAATTGTATTACCACCATACAAAATTATAATTCAATATTATACGTCCTAACTCAATCATAGTTAAGACTAAATATACGACTTAATTGAGAAGATATCTCAACTCCGGTTCTACAATTGCATATTCATTGCGTTCAAAACATATCGAATAATCATATGTTTCAATACTTACTCAATTAAATTTGAGAAAATTCAATTAATACGTGCAACTCTCAATCGTGCACGGATTAAAATACAAAAAAGATATATACTATTTTGCGGGGTCTTACATATCCCTAGCCAATGTTGAACATTTCTACCAAGTTTCATAAATTTTGAATGCAAATTGTTCTCTCTTTAAATTACGATTTGCTGCTTTGATTGGGAAACAATATCCAGACAGTCTTAAATTTACATCTTATTTTAAATTATCATAACTTTGTGTACACTTGGAAATTTTAGGTAAATTTTGGATATGTACTGACTACATATGTCTAGGTCATATTTTCCAAATTTCATTAGATTTCGAGATGTTTGTGATTTTTAAAGGAGTTTTTAGTATACACTGGTTAGCAGTCCTGTAAATTTTGAGTTTCTGAATGCATCTCAGTATGAGGCCTTTTTAATCACTAAGTTGGCTTATTCTGAGAATGTTTCCAACTGAAGAAGCAAAGTAGATTTCAAGACCTTTCTGTAAAATCTAAAATCATGAATTTTCAGTAAGTAGGTGATTAATTGTGATTTTTGCAAGTTGCACCACTTATATGTTGAATGAATTAGCTTACTGTTTTGAGTGTGTTAAGCTATGCTCATACTCAGAGCTTTATCATGAACTTAGTAGGTAGTTTAATTTGCTTGTGACTCATGTTTGATCATCCTTTATGTTGGACTTGTTAGTGTCTATTAAAATGAAGTGTGAATAGCTATATACGTTAGCTTGTTGATTGTATATGGTAATGGTTATCACCCTAGGAATATCTATCATTTTGACCCTTGATAATTCTTAATCATATCACCTTGAGATATTTTGGATAAGGCCTTTCTCACGCTCTGTCGGATTTTAACCAAGGAAGGTTGATCGCGGACCGGAGACATGGTCGATATCCAAGCGATAAGATGTTTGGTGTTCGACGGAGTTCGAATCGTCAATGTAGTTAGGCCAGGTTTGGCCAACTTTTGAGCTTGGGTTGGAGGCGAGGATGGTTTCCAATGGGCATTGTGAATTGGATCAAATACTAGGATAATCGAATAGCAAGTAACCGACAGGTATTAACAGATCACTTCTCTAATAAAAGATAAATTAGTTGTTTTAAATAAGACCGGTGTGTAGATTCTAAGTTAGGATCGGTAAGCTAACAGTATTATCCTAAGACCAAAACCTGTCATTATTTAGGACATGCACTAGTCGGTGGTTGTACTCGCCTATCAAAGGGACACGTGCGGTGTCTTCCCACTTGTCTAGGAGCACGAGATGCGTGATCTCGTCTGTTAATTGTTGAAGTACTATGATAAGAAAAGGAGGTGCTCCTGTCGGACGTAGGGAATGGACCCTACAAAATCTATCATGTTCTATGTTGTTGAGTACGGACATAGCACTACAGTTGTGGTTGTACATTTCTCGGCGACAATTGGTGAGCTTGCGAGCTACCTTGATGTCCGTAACAACTTTTGGTGATGTTCGGGGGTGGGAACGGCCCATAGGGACCGACATTATCTGGGGACGGAAAAGGACCACAGGGACCGGGCGGAGCAAATATTTTAGGATTGGGGATGGAAACGGCCTGTAGGGACTGGCATTGTCCAAAGGCAGAAATGGACCACAGGGACCAGGGCATCATGGCATAATATTTTGACCATTTTCGACTGCAGTGTTGAATTAGACCGAACAATTGCAACCTCATCAATCACTAGTTAACTGTCAGAAACTGGAATGAGTACAAGAGTAGGATGTATAGTGAGGGATCGAACCCTGTGATCTTGAGGATACGAACTCTTTGAGAAGTATGTAGTATGGGATGCATACGTTTCCATTGAAGTTGCATTTAGGAAAGTATGTAGTATGAGATGCATACATTTCCAAATGAATTGCATTAGAGTACGTGCATTGCGCTCATTTGGAATTGTGCATTAGACTCTAGGGCATGGCATACACCGACACTTGTGATTGACTGCATATTTTTCTTTTGCATTAAATATTGATTGTTGAGTTTGGAGAGTCGCTGGTCTTATCAGCATTGCATCCATTGCATTCAACTGATGTGCCCATAGTTTGAGTAGTTGCAGGACTACAAGATCGTGGAGGCAGGAGACTCAAACTGCGTGGAGCGTCCAAGTCGAGATTGTAAACTATATACAATAAATTTTATCAATGTAATCTATGATGGAAATTAACGATGTGAATTCATGATGTAATTTTATGATGAACAATTTGTACTTGTAATAATAATTGTGGCAATGTAAGTTTTCAATTTTTTGTGATTTTTCTGTGTTTGGACTTATTTAAAGGAAAGATTCTGGCTTGTGTCTCGAGTTCCCAGTATTGAGAATTCGGGGCGTTACAAAAGTGGAATCAGAGCCGACTTCAAATTATAATCTAAGACATCCGAAAATTAGACTTGGAAGCCCCAGTTAGAGTCGAGTTTAGTTGGATAGCAGGATGATCGCAAATCATACTAATGCACTTTGCAACTTATGTTTATAATTTTCCTATGTTTGAGCTAACCCCAGTATAAATTTTATTTTTACCAACAATTATGGTGCAACCGGATGTCGAGGAGGCAAACCTGCAAGCAGATGTCGAGGAGGAAAAAACTGCAGCATGATGTCAAGGTCAAGACAGGAATTTGCCAGAATGTACCAGATGAAGAGAGCATTCGTGGTAGTCAGTAGAAACCAGATGTCACAAGCTGAAGTCACTGGTAGAAATCAGGAGACCGTGTTCCAGATCTTTTCCAGATAAGTCAAGTCGTTCAAGGGCCAAGAAAACAAAGAGCTACTACGGGAGAGATTCATTAGTCCTAGTGTTTTGCCTTAAGGAGCACTGCTTTTCTTTGCTTGTAGGAAAGAATGATAGGTCCGTGTGGATGCGCATCAGGCACCATTTATGAACCGGGCTTTGTCTCGAGGCTAATATACACCGACAACTTAATCAATCGACTTCAAGAAGCGGCGGAGTTCTCCAACATCAATGCACAGTGAAGCTACCATAAGGTTCGCGTCAAGGAGAAATCCCTACCAAGATGAAGGAGGATCACGCCAAGAAATTAACAAGAGTGTCTAAGAAGCTGTAAGAAGAATGGAGCGGCATTTCTGGACTTTATTTCTTTTCTAAGGAAGGAGTGGCCACTAACTCTCAGAAGATGTACCGAGGCGTGAAATGGCATTACTAGTAGGCACGATCGAGCGGTATGTTGCTGACCATGTGGATAGATATTGCAGATACCAGAAGATACTCGCATTAGGACCAGAGGCCTGATGACCGATGCGGCCGTTGTCTACTCCAAAATGAAAATGAAAGAATATCACCAAGGATTTCCTCGAGATGTTTCCGTAAGTATGCATCAAGGGATTCAGGAGGTTCAAGGAATGCACTGAGTGCTAGAAGACATGCTGAGAGCTTGCATCAGGCACTAGAAGGGAGTTATGATGAAGCAAGAACGATTGTGAATAGGAGGCTCCAGAATGATCCATGGAGTGAGATATTCGCTAGTATTTCGTATGAGGGATGAAATAGGACCCAGAATGATCTGTGGAGTGAGATTGATCTCCAGTATTCCGGGACGAGAGTGACACTCACGGGGAGTTCGTGTGATGAAGGCTCGAGAATGATCCATGGAGGGAGATATTCTCCAGTATTCCGGATGAGGGATGAAATAGGCCCCAGAATGATCTGTGGAGATAATTAATCTCCAGTATTTCGGGACGAGATCGACACTCAAGGGGAGTTCGTATGAAGAGGGCTCTAGAATGATCCATGGAGTGAGATATTCCCCAGTATTCCGGATGATGGATGAAATAGGCTCCTAAATGGTCTGTGTTTGATCCTGTATGCAAGGCAAATAACATTAGAGGGGGGTGAATAGTGTTATATAAAAATAAATAATAATTTAAAGTTGACGCAACTGTTAAGTCGACTGGAACAAAATACCAGTCGACTGCAATGCCAGATAAAGGAGAGTAAATCAACTGAAGAACAACGAGTCTGTTAAGTCGACTTAAAGCGGAAACCAGTCGACTGAACAGACACAATTTACAATAAAGTGCAGCGAAAAGAAATTTGCAAGTTAAAGAATCAACAATTCTAGCACGACGATATATCCTGGTTCGCTCTTCCCGACCTACATCCAGTCCCCAAGCAACCCACTTGAGATTTTCCAGTATTCTTGAAAAAGTACAAGAATACTCTACGACCTTTGACAACAACTATGCCAAATCCGTAGACATCTCTCACCACTAGAGAAAGCAAGACCCCACTCTACAACCTAGAGTGGCACTGACTCTACACCGAGAGTCCTTCTCTACAACTGAGAGGACCACTCTCACAACCCGAGAGTGAACAACAAAAATTGAAGATTACAACAACCTAAAGCCTTGATTTTGAGTGTGCCTCTTGTATCGAGGCTATAGGTCACCTTCTAATTTTAGTCTAGAAATTAATCTTTGTTATGCAAGACAGAAATTAGAGAACCAAGTCTAGAGAAAGAAAGTGCTTTGAAAACTTTTGTTCTTTTTCACACAAATAAGCAAGACTTGATAAAACAAATAGGGTTACTGTAACACCCGATACTTAAGCGGGTATATATATAAGATTATATATAGAAATATATATAATAATATATATATATATATATATATATATATATATATATATATATATATATATATAATAGATAAATAATAAATAGGATGAGTTATGGTTGGTTGATGGCCCATAAAGAGATCATATAGGACTATGATCAAAGGGATTGATGATGGAAGCCTATAGGATGGTCTATGGGGATATAGACATTAAATGAAATGATGGATTAAATGAATGGAAAATAAGAGTGCATGCATGGAAGGTGACGTAGGCTCTTGGTGTGGGAAATATCCCATATCGTAAATGCACATGTGAGGGTGTGTGTATATATATGATTCCATATGATAAAAGGTCACCTAACAGTTAACCACCTTTTTGATGGTGCCTATGGTGGGTGTGGTTAGAGTTTTGTGTCCGTTCTTTCACGTGTGCGCACGTGTAGCCGCATGCGCGCACGTGTAGCCACGTGCGCAGCTGAGCTGGGCTCAGAGCGTTACAAAATGGTATCAGAGCCGACTTTCACACCGAGTGTGTGCAAGATTAGCGCCTGAGATGGAACTAGCAGATGTACTCTGGTGGGTGACCAGAGAACCGGGTTGGGCTGTACAGCTAGCAGATCAGGGTAGTCCTCTCCACATCGGCTAGAAAGGCGATCATGTATCAGCTTGCGGGTCCCGGGCTCAGCGAGGGCACTGAGTTCTTAAGGAGGGGTGTGTGAAACACCCCGTACTTAAGTGAGTATATATATAAGATTATATATAGAAATATATATAATAATATATATATAATAGATAAATAATAAATGGGATGAGTTATGCTTGGTTGTTGGCCCATAAAAAGATCCTATAGGACTATGATCAAAGGGATTGATGATGGAAGCCTATAGGATAGTTTATGGGGATATGGAAATTAAATGAAATGATGGAAATGAATGGAAAATAAGAGTGCATGCATGGAAGGTGATGTAGGCTCTTGGTGTGGAAATATCCCATATTGTAAATGCACATGAGAGGGTGTGAGTATATATATGATTCCATATTATAAACGGTCACCTAACGGTTAACCACCTTTTTTATGGTGCCAGTGGTGGGCGTGGCAAGAGTTTTGTGTCCGTTCTTTTACGTGCACACATGTGTAGCCCCATGCGCAGCTGAGCCGGGCTCGGGGCGTTACAGTAACCTTTTCCAAGTTGATTCTTAACTCTATTTATAGAGTGAGAATCTCCAAGACATTGGAAAACGGTTTCTCAACTGCCATTAAACGGAATCGAAGATTTGATTTTAAAAAAAACAAATTTTAAACTTCAGAAAACTATCAAAACTGCTTGAACAGTCAACTGAGTTGCCATAAGAGTCGACTGGTCAGAGCTTGAGTGAGTTTAGTCTGTTTCGTACTAGAACAGTCGACTGCTTACCGAAGTAAGTCGACTAGTACTTTAACAGCTAAACTTATACAAGCTTTATTTTGACATTTTGATTTTAATAAACTTTATTTTCATTCCTAGGGGATGTGTGAGTGTGTGTATCAAGGCTTTTACAAAGTTTTTAAGACGCAACAAATATTACAATGAAATTGCAAGACACTTGTTCTGATCACCTGAAGCTCTAAAAAATCTTTGTCTTGTATCTTGATCTTGAGTCTTGAAATCTTTCTTTTCTTTGTGGCTTGATCTAGAGCTTTTGAAAACTTCCTTAAATTGTAGCCTTGAGAGAGTTAAGTACACACTGCAAGAGATATATAAGATAGAACAACTGTGTATTGTGTTGCAGTCATCAAAATCAAGAATCTACATTCTCCTCCTTTTTGATGATGACAACACAATAACTAAAATAGTATAGAATGAAAATTTAAACAACATGCTTCTCACACACATAGATATACAATTTTGAACATGCTCCCCCGGAATAAAATAAACATGCACACAACTTTAAGATGCAAAATAACAAGATACACAACATCATAAAAATTGCTAAAAATTGCTCCCCCTGATATTTCCCCCCTTTTATCATCAACAAAAATAGAGAGGAAAGCCAACATCATATATAAAAATATAAATCATAAAAGGCAATCCAAAGAGAGAAACATAAGATTATACTAAATATCCAAATATTGTGCATAAGGCAATGTTTAAAGATAACATCATACAATCATAAAACAACATAATTCAAAATTACAAAGTCAAATTTAAAACGAACATCAATCTTCGTCTTCATCATCACTGTTCGAGGCAGGAGTAGGTTGAGGAAACTTCCTAACAAACATCTGGGTGAGGTTAGCAATACTAGTCTCAAGAGAGTCCTGTCGACCCAAAATAAGATCCTGACAATCCATGAGATAGTTGACAGAGGTATAGAGACTCTCAGGATGGGAAAAATTAGCTCTAGGATGAGGACCAGAAGACGAACTAGACGCAGAAGAACGATGTGGAATAGAAGTAGCTAAAGGGATAGATGGAGTATTACGAGGAGGTGAATAAGGGGATGTATGAAGTAATTTCATATGAGCAAGACTCGCACGATCAAACAAATCAAAATGAGTCACAACACTAGACTCCGAATCGAGATCAATCTTATAATGGTTAAAGACATGAGTGAGGAGTGCACCATAAGGTAGAAAAGAAGAGTAAGCTTTATGGAGACGACTAAAGATCACTTGACTCCAATTTATTTGAATGTTCCCAAAAATAGCATACACCGTCTGTTGTAATTCATACGAAAATTGATCGTAACTTCCCGTTTTAGGGATAATATTGTACGACAAAATTTGTGCAACTAGTTTGGCAAGCGGGGTAATCTTTTTATTGGTCATTGGAGGACCACGATTGGGAAGAAAGATTTTGGACAAAATAGAGTGATCATCAAGTTCAATTTCTCCTATATCCAACCCTTCATTAGGAATGTTCAGAATTTGCCCTAATTTCAGAACAGTCAATTTCATTCTCACATTTTTCACAGAAGCGGTGAAAAATATCTTACTACCATCCTCAGTAGTAGCAACTTTCATATTTGTATAAAACAAATAAATAAGTTGCGGGTAGTAGTAGGGTTGATTGACTAGGGATAGGAGATCAAATAACCCACATTGTTGAAATAGTGGGGCAATAGGATATCTATCCAAGTCAGGAAAATTGATAAATCTACCTGGAAAGATAAGAACTTGACAAATAATAAAGTATTTTTCAACAAGAGAGGGGTTCCTTAAATATTGAAGATAGTTGGGATGAGATTGTTCATCCTCAACATTTGAAGACCGAGATCTCTTAGATTTAGGCATGATGGAAAGCTAACAACCTAGAACACCTAAAAGAAAGGAGAAATTACCCAACAACAAAGAGACAAAGATCACTGAATAAGTGAACATAAGACTTCAAAAACTAAGAGCTTCAGAAGCGGCGACCAAACTAACAGATCGAACTGCAAAATCTAAGCAGCAATCTCTGAGAGCAAGAGAAACCCAAAGAGCAGCAGCCGACTAGAGCTTGAAGAAAAGTAATAGTGAAAAGGGGGAAGTGAAAGAGGTAGGGTTTTTACTAGGAATGGAGGGTTGAGATTACAATAAGGATTGGATAGAGGGTGTGGATCAGTAAGAGGGTAAGTGAAGAAGAGATTGGGTCGGATCTCAGAAAAAGTAAAAGAAGCCTCAATATGTGACGATTCAGATTAAAAAATTGAAATACAGTCGCGACAGTTGACTGGATTTGAGAGCAGCCGACTAAGTTGAAAGCAAAATAAAACCAAACAATAAAAAGCTTAATAAAGTTATTGTCAGTCGACTGTTTAATTCAAGACAGTTGACTGGTAGTTGAAAAAAAAATCATGAAAGAACCACAAACACATAAAGGCTGTAAAAGTCGACCGAAACACAAATATAAGTCGACTTAGACCCTAAAAGGTTTAGAAAATATCATGAAAAAAGAAAATTCCTAGTTCTCTTCTAAATTTGAGAAAAAATCTTCTTTCAATGGTTTGGTAAAGAAATCTGCTATTTGTTTATCAGTGGAAATAAAATCAAATAGTATATTTCCTTTTAAAACATGATCACGTAGAAAATGATGTCGAATATCAATATGTTTCGTACGTGAATATTAAACTGGATTTTTAGACAAATTAATGGCACTGGTATTGTCACACATTATAGTGGGTTTTGAAAAAGAAATATCATAATCTAATAGAGTTTGTTTCATCCATAAAATTTGAGCACAAGCAAAACTTGTAGCAATTTATTCAGCCTCTGAGGTAGATAGAGATACCGAATTTTGCTTTTTACTGCAACAAGATACTAGGAAATGTCCCAAAAAGTGACAAGTTCCACTAGTACCTTTGCGGTCAATTTTACTTCTAGCAAAATCAGCGTCACTATACGACAATAACAGAAAATTATTGGTGTGAGGATAGAATAAACCATATTCAGATGTGCCTTTAATATATCTTAAAATTCGTTTCACTGCTTTTAAGTGAGATTCTTTTGGATCGGACTGATATCTAGCACACAAACATATGCTAAACATAATATCTGGTCTACTAGCAATTATATATAAGAGTGAGCCAATCATATCTCGATAGAACTTTTTATCGACACTTTTACCTAATTCATCTTTGTCAAGTGTAGTAGTAGTAGCCATAGGTATGGTCTTACTACTAGTGATATCCATACCAAATCGTTTGAGTAATTCCTTAGTATATTTTTCTTGATTAATAAATATGCCATTTTGAGACTGTCTTATTTGCAGTCCAAGGAAATAATTGAGTTCACCCATGTGACTCATCTCAAACTCATTTTTCATGGTAGTAGCGAACTCTTGACATAGATTACTGTTAGTTGATCCAAAAATTATGTCATCTACATAAATTTGTATGATTAACATGTCTGATTTTAATTTTCCTAATAAACAATGTAGTGTCTACTTTACCAATTTCAAAACTTGTCTCTAAAAGAAAAGTTTTTAAATGATCATACCAAGCACGGGGTGCTTGTTCAAGACCATATAAATCCTTTTTCAATTTAAAATATGTTTTGGTAATTGTTCATGTTCAAAACCAGGTGGTTTCTTAACATAAACATCCTCCTTAATGAAACCATTTAAGAAAGCACTTTTAACATCTATTTGGAAAAGTGTGAAATTCATAAAACACGCAAAAGATAACAAAATTCTAATTGATTCTAGTCTAGCAACAGGAGCATATGTTTCATCAAAATAAATTCCTTCTACTTGGCTATATCCTTGGGCAACTAATCTAGCCTTGTTTCTAACCACTTGTCCTGATTCATTTAACTTATTTTTAAATACCCATTTGGTACTAATAATAGTTTGATCAGGGGGTTGTGGAACTAAATCCCATATATCATTCCTTACAAATTGGTTAAGTTCATCTTGCATAGCATTCAACCAAAATTCATTCTCACATGCTTCTTGAATAATTTTTCGGATCAAAATCCGATGAGAAAGCAGTATAAGAAATCATATTAAAGTGTGATCTTTTTTCAATGCCGTGTTAGATGTCACCAATAATTAAGTCATGATAATGATCTCGAACTTCAACAAATGACTTTGGTAAAGTTGGAGTTATCTCTACAGGATCAGTCGACTTAATAAACCCATCAACCGGCTGATTCAACACATCAATCGACTTATGAAGTCTATCGGTCGACTTACCTAGGGTAGTTTGCTCAAGTGATTTAACAATGTTATCTAGTGGTGATAATTCAATTTCATCATCTTCAATAACATTAGATGAAGGTAAAGATTCATCAAATGAAACATGCATAGATTCTTCAATAGTCAAAGATGACTTATTGAAAATTCTATAAGTCTTACTCCTATTTGAGTATCCAATGAAGATACCTTCATGAGATCTACAATTAACCTTATCTAGATTATCTTTTGTGTTTAATATGAAACGCTTACAACAAAATACTTTAAAATAGGAAACTTTAGGAATTCGTTCATAAAATAACTCAAAACAAGTCTTCTTAAGCTTTGGCCTAATTAATATTCAATTTAAAACATAGCATGTTGTAGAAACAGCTTCAGTCCAGAAGTATTTAGGCAAATTACTTTCAACAAGCATGGTACGTGCACATTCTTGCAATGTCCTATTCTTTCTTTCAACCACTCTATTTTGTGGTGAAGCTCTAAGAAATGCAAAAGTATGTGTTATACCATTCTTATTGCAATATTCTAAAAAAGTTCCATTCTCAAATTCTCCACTATGATCACTTCTTATAGTGACTATGGTTAGAGATTTTTGATTTTGAATACGTTTGCAGAAATTTGCAAATTCTTCAAAAGCTTCATTTTTATGTCTTAAAAAGAATACCCATGTAAATCTTGAAAAATTATCTACTAAAACAAATACATATCTACTTTTATTTAAGGAAGCAACTCTAGTAGGACCAAATAAATCCATATGAATCAATTCGAGAGGCCTACTAGTAGAAATCATTTCCATTGTTTTAAAAGTAGATTTTACTTGTTTTCCTAGTTGACATGCATCACACATTTTATCTTTCTTAAAAGATAATTTTGGTAGTCCTTTAACTAGGTTATGTTGATTCTTGATTTTGATGATCACAACACACTGCAACATGTGTCTATGCTATACAGCTAAAATTGCAGGTTGTACATACAAAAGACCATTTCAGCTGAAGAAATGAACAAGCACAAAGGCTCCAGATAAAGACTGTTTTAAATCAACACTCAAGACAAGACTCAAGACAAGACTCAAAGACTCAAGACAAGACTCAAGACTCAAATCAAGACTCAAGACTCAAGACTTCAAGCTCAAATGTGTCAAATTGTTGAACATTGTATTTTTTCTTCTGTTGAGTCTTAGGATGATTGTAAAGCCTTGTCACACACACATACACTCACAATTTCATAATGTGTGTTTTTCAAAAACCACAAAAAGAGTCAAAACAGTTTGAAGTAATTTAACTGTTGAGTACCAGTCGACTGATACCTCTGGCAGTTGACTGGCAGTACAAAACTGTTTAAATTTATTCAAACTCTGACCAGTCGACTCATATGGCAACCCAGTCGACTGTTCGAGTGCTTTTGACCGTTTTCTGTTTTCAAAGTCGAATTTTCAAAATCAAAAGCTTTAAGATCCGTTGGTTGACAGTTGGAATAACTGTCTCCCAACGTCCAGGAGATCTAACTCTATAAATATGCAGGCTTATAATTGACCCAACGTGAGTTTGATTTACCACCATATGCAGGCTTATAATTGACAGAATTACAAACATTATTAACAAAAGAATTTATCTAAGAAACCCTATCATTACGACTCAGATTGACTGGAACCCAAATACTTTTGCACTGTCCAGTCGACTTCTTTTTACCCATCAATCAACTGTTTTGTGGAGGCAGTCGACTGGAAGGTGAAACTAGTCGACTTATATGAGGTTGTTGACTTTTTGAATAAAACTCCATACCTCGGGACAAGCGACTGAATTGAGGAACTAGTCGACTGGTCTTGTCGGAAAGATTTCTATTTTCATGATTAAAAAGAATTTTTGGTTTTTCAAAAAAGTAATACAACTTATTCTTTACACTAGAAACAGAATAAATCTTATTATTACTAGTGTTATTAGAAGATTGACCGTTTTCAAGAATTTTTTGAAAACCAAGTCCAAATCTTTTATTAGATTGAACTTAATTCTGGAGAACTTCATTTAAATTCTCTTTTCCCTTATTGAACTTATATACATTCTTAAATATCTCTTTGATATGGCTAAAAATGGGGTTTAATCGGAACCGTCCAAATCAAGCATGAATCTTGATGCCCAGGGGTAAAACGGTAATTTCACCTACCAATGGGTCTGAGATGGGTACTGGATCTCTTCATCGAAGATCCAATAACCCACGATCGGATCCACCTCAATCGGGTGCGGGTTTCAACCAGCAAAAAGCCCGATCCAGAGGGATAGAATTAGGGTTTCTGATTAGATCCTAATCAACGGCCCTGATTCATGCCTTTCTCTCCACTGGGGATTAGGGATTACATTCCCAATCTGTTTACATGGAGTATATTCCTTATCAGATCACGGGGATTACATTCCCAATCTGTTCCCTAAGACGCCTATAAATACCCCCATCCATCTCCATTAAGAGGTAATCAATCTTTCTCCAGTTTTTGTGCTCTTTCATAATCTTTCTCTGATTACTGACTTGAGCGTCGGAGGGTGCGTCGCCGGGAACAACCCCATTGTCTCGCACTTTTTGCAGGTGTACGGTGGGTGCAACGATCAAATTCCGACGGAACAGGTACACAGGTTAGCTATTCAGTTTTCCTAAGAATCCACAAATACTATCTGTTTGCCCCCACACCAAATTTAGCGGCAACAGATTGGTGCCGTCTGTGAGAAACTAACAAATAGAAACCTCCCTTCTTCCCGTTGAACAGATCTTCTCCAGCCATGCCTCCTAGGAAAGTCAGATCAAGAGGGTCTAACAGAGGACCCAACCCCGATCAGCAGCAAGAAATTCCCATCCAGCCTACCCAACAGTAGGGGCAACTTCCTCCTCAGCGGAAGACCCGCTCCAACAGGACCTTCCTCCTCCTCCTAATCAGCCACCTCTTAAGGGTCCTAACCCTCAGAAACAACCTCTTCACCAGGACCACGTCGCCATCCACAACGCCTCTTCAGACTCTATGGCCTCCCATCATCCCCGAGCTTCTGGTCTCCACAATACCGCCCTCAATCGGCAGAAGGATGAGGATCTTCGCCGCCATCTGGATGAAAAGCGGGCCCGAGAGGAAACCTCCCGCCAACACCGTCCGGATGAGCGGTCTCCTCGCCGCCGAGAATACAGAAGGTCCCCTATCCGAAGGGGGCGGAAAGAGTCCCCCGAGCATTACCGAAGAAGGCCATACTCCCCAGCAGGTCGGCAACAGCCTAGGAACGATGAGGCACCCATCACCCGTGCCGAGTTCCAGCAGTTCCAAGCGACCATCCTACAAGCTCTCAATCTCCGGCCCAACACCAATGCACCCAAGATTCCCTCTCCTCTTCCGGTCCGAAGTCCTCGCCGACGGTCCCCATCTCCTCCTCCAGCTCCCAGCAACTCCCAGCATGAGCAAAGTCCTCGCCGCTCCAGGGACTACCGTCGTCGTAGCCTCCGCTCTCCCTCGTACGAAGACGAGTCTAGAGGCTCAGCTGATTACCGTCGAAGGGATGACGCTGTATACCGCCGTCTCCATGAGATGGAGAGGCACTTGGGTCAGTTAGACCGAGAAGAAGAACTTAGAGGGAGAACCCTTCGTCCTAGCAGACCTCCTTTCTCCCGAACCATAATGGATACACCTGTGCCGATCGGCTTTAAGCCTCCTCAATTTGAGACCTACTCCGGGGAGACTGACCCCGTTGATCACATCGAAAGCTTCAAGAACCTATTGCTCCTCCATCAAGCTTCCGATGCCCTCCTCTGCAAAACCTTCCCTGCAACTCTCAAGGGCCCAGCTCGAGAATGGTACTCTCGCCTTGCCCCCTCCTCAATGTTCTCCTTCAAGCAGTTCGAGACCCTCTTCGTCACCCATTTCCTAAGCAGCCGTAGAGCTGAGAAGACCAGCATCTCGCTACTGCACCTCCACCAGAAGAAAGGTGAGAAGTTGAGAGACTATGTGAAGAGGTTCACAGCTGAAGCCAGGTCCATAGCATCTCTCGACCAATCGGTCGTTACGGCAGAATTTCAATCTAATGTCCTCAATTCCAACCTCCGCTCCTCCCTCGCCAAGAAGCCCCCACAGAACTTCTCTGACCTCCTCCTCTGCAGTGAAAAGTATATTCGGGCCGAGAAAGCCGAGCACCGACCCAACTGGGAGGGGTCTTCCTCCGGGTTTAAGAGAAAGGGAACAGAAGAGGAAGGAGCCAAGAAGCTCCAGAAGGATAATGCCGGCCAGCGCCGACCTCCCCCCAGATTCGAGAAATTCACTCCCCTCACCACTAATGTCTCTACCATACTGATGGAAGTTGAAAAGGACGGAATCATACCTCCTGCTCCGAGGATGAACACCCCTGCCAAGAAAAGAGATAAAGAGAAATGGTGCCATTATCACCGGGACCACGGGAATGACAACAATGATTGTCGCGCCTTGAAGAACAAGATAGAAGCCCTCATCCAGAGGGGGCAGCTGACCAGGTTCGTAAGAAATGATCGAGCCGAACTTCCTCCCCTGCCTTGGGGGGCTAATAAACGTCCGGAGCGCGATGACACGCCTGACTTCGAGGAAGACCGTGTCTTCCACCTCATTCATAGGGGCCCAATGGAGGGCTCCTCAAACTCCTCTCGGAGGGCATTTATAAGAGAAGTCAACTCGATCCGAGCCACACCTCCTCCTAAAGGCCTCGGAGTGCCCGTCACATTCTCAGACGAAGATCTTGAAGGAGTCCGCACCCCTCATTGTGACGCACTTGTCATCAGCCTCCACATGGCGAACTTCAAAGTGGAGAGGATCCTAGTGGATAATGGCAGCTCCGTTAACATCCTCTTCCTCATCGCTTTTAAAGGCCTAAAGCTCTCCCGAGATAGACTCAAGCCCGCCGGATACACGCTCCATGGGTTCACGGGAGTGCCAGTGACTATTGAAGGGGTGATTACCCTCGACGTAACCGCTGGCAAAACTCCTACTACCTGAACGGAGTCGATGGACTTCATGGTCGTAGATGTCCCCGCAGCCTACAATGTCATTCTGGGTCGGCCCGGCCTAGCCGCCCTCGAAGCCGTCCCTTCTGCCTACCACCTCAAAATGAAGTTTCCCACTCGGGCCGGAGTAGGGGAAGTAAGGGGCAATCAGGAAACGGCCCGTAAGTGTTACATGACCTCTACCCTCGGACCAGTCCTCTCCTTAGAAACTCTGAAAATCTCCCAAGATGTTGCTCGGCCGACGTCCGAGCCGGTAGATGAATTGGAGGAAGTGCTCTTCTCTGAGCAGGATCCAACTCGCAAGTTCTTTGTTAGCAAGACCCTTCCGTCCGCCCTATGCTCGGACATTGTACAGTGCATCCGAAGGAACCAAGACCTCTTCGCCTGGTCAGCTGCAGATATGCCCGGAATTTCTGAAGAGCTCTTAGTCCACCACCTCAGCGTTGTTCCGGGGTCCAAACCGGTTCAACAGAAGAGGCGTAAGTTCGCCCCCGAGTGCCAACTAGCTATAAAAGAGGAGGTGGACAAGCTCTTGAAGGCCCGGTTCATCCAGGAGGTAAACTACCCCGAGTGGTAGTCAAATGTAGTAATGGTGAAGAAGTCGAACGGGACTTGGAGGATTTGTATTGATTTTACCGATCTCAACAAGGCTTGCCCCAAGGATCCCTTCCCTCTTCCGACTATTGACACTCTGATTGATGCCACCTCGGGACATGAACTCCTCAGCTTCATGAATGCCTTCTCAGGCTACAACCAGATCTGAATGTTCCTCCCGGATATCCCGAAGACATCATTCGTTACCGATCGAGGCCTCTATTGCTACAGGGTCATGCCTTTCGGCCTGAAGAATGCAGGAGAAACATACCAACGCCTCGTCAACAAAGTTTTCCAAGCTCAAATCGGCCGAAACATGGAGGTGTATGTTGACGACATGCTTGTGAAAAGCATCCGAGGTGTTGATCATGTGACCGACCTCCAAGAAGCATTTGACGTTCTGAGAAAGCACAGCATAAGACTCAATCCGAACAAGTGTGCGTTCAGTGTCTCGTCAGGGAAGTTCCTCGGCTTCATGGTTAGCCAACGAGGAATTGAAGCAAACCCGGAGAAAATCAAGGCCATATTAGACATGGCCCCTCCCAAAAATGTTAAGGAAGTCCAGAGGTTAACAGGCCGCTTAGCCGCCACTGGGCGCTTTCTCTCGAAGTCCGGGGAAAAATGCCTCCCTTTCTTCAAGGCCCTCAGAGGGGCTAAAGGTTTCGAATGGGGGCAGCAACAACAGGAGTCCTTCGACCAGCTCAAGGCTTACCTCGTCAATTCCCCTCTCCTCAGCAAACCGATCCCTGGTGAACCCCTCTACCTCTACCTGGCAGCCTCCGAGCAGACCCTCAGTGCAGTTTTAGTGAGGGAAGAAGACCGGGCTCAGAAGCCATCTACTATGTGAGCAAGGTGCTTCGGGACGCCGAGCTCCGATACCCGAAGATAGAAAAGATGGCTTATGCCCTGGTGATGGCCGCGAGAAAGCTTCGCCCATATTTTCAGTCCCATTCGGTGGTCGTTCTTACCGACCAGCCGCTGAAGCAGGTCCTCTACAAGCCGGAGACCTCGGGCCGCCTTATGAAGTGGTCTATTGAGCTTAGCCAGCACGATATAACTTATCAGCCTCGGACCGCGATCAAGGCTCAGGCCTTAGCAGAATTCATAGTTGAGAGCACCATCCCCGAGTCCAGCCAAACAGTGAAGGGACCACCCGTCTGGTCGGTTTATGTGGACGGATCCTCCTGCAATGAGGGAAGCGGGGCAGGGGTCATTCTGGCAGGTCCAAATGACTTCATCCTCCAATACTCCCTCCGTATAAACTTCAAAGCCTCGAACAACGAAGCTGAATACGAGGCACTCATAGCCGGCCTTGGAATGGCCCGAAATGCAGGGGCGCAACGCCTCCGGATCTTTAGCGACTCCCAGCTAGTCGTCAATGAGGTCCTCGGCGAGTATGAAGCACGTGATGACAGGATGGTTAAATACTTAGCCAAAGTCAAGAGCCTCATGGCACTGTTCGAAGAAGCCCTCATCCAAAGAATCCCCCGGGAAGAAAATGCTCAGGCCGACGCCCTCTCCAAACTAGCCTCCTCCTCCCTACAAGGTCTCGAGCAGACCGTTTTGATAGAAGTCCTTCTGAAGCCAAGCATAGAGGACGAACCTCTCGACTCCATAGAAACGCTGCCTGTCCTGCTCGAAGACAATTGGATGAAACCCCTCATCGAATTTTTAAGGGACGGACTCCTCCCCGAGGATCCCAAGGAAGCTCGAAGAGTAAGAACCCAAGCCGAGCGTTACACACTGATCGGAGGCATCCTATACAAACGCTCCTTCACACAGGTCGACGGTAGGCCATACCTAAGATGCCTCTCCCCCGGGCAAGCCGACTACACCCTCCAAGAACTTCATGAGGGCATCGGTGGAGCACATTCGGGTTCCAGAGCCCTGGCACGCAAAGTGTTGAACTACGGATATCTCTGGCCCACTCTCCTACGAGACACCGAACGACACGTTCGACAATGCAGCTCCTGTCAGAAATACTCCGACATCCGACGCCTCCCACAAGCTCCACTCACTTCCCTATCAAGCCCGATCCCCTTCGCGATGTGGTTTACTAGGGCCGTTTCCGCCAGCTCCCAGACAGTTCAAGTTCTTAGTCGTGGCAATCGACTATTTTTCGAAATGGATAGAGGCCGAGCCCCTGGCCACGATCACCGAGAACAAGGTCATTTAGTTCTTCTGGAATAGCGTGATCTGCCGATTTGGCATCCCTAGGGTCCTGATAACAGACAACGGGACACAGTTCACTGGTGCTGCCTTCCGAGCTCTATGCGAAGACCTTGCTATCCAGCACCGGTTCTTCTCCGTCTCTCACCCCCAGTCAAATGGCCAAGTCGAAAATGCTAACCGACAAATCCTGTCCGGTATTAAGAAGAGGTTAGAAAAGTGCTCCAAAGGCTTATGGGTCGATCAGCTTCCCAACGTGCTGTGGAACTACCGCACCACCAAACGGACCCCCACAGGAGAGAGCCCATTTAACCTCACCTATGGGTCCGAGGCCATCATCCCCCTAGAAGTTGGAATACCCTCTCCTCGTCTACTAGCTTATGAAGAAGAGCAAAACGCCAGAGACCTCCGAGCCAGTCTTGACCTGATAAACGAAATCTGAGAAAGAGCTGTCAATCATCAACAAAGATACCGAAGAAGGATCGAGTTAGCATACAACAAGAGAGTCCGCCCCACGGACCTCAAAGAAGGGGACCTGGTCCTTCGAAAGTTGGCCATCTAGTTCCCAGGTCAGAAAAGCAAATTGGCTCCAAATTAGGAAGGACCTTACAAGATCTCCAAAGTGATTCGCCCCGGCACGTACAGACTAGAAGATCTCGAAGGTAGGGAGATCCCCAGGACTTGGAATGCCGACCATCTCTTAAAATACCAAAGGAGAGCACCAACGCCTCTCTAAGTACTTCGAGATGTCGAACCGTTCCTCTCCTACTACTTGTAATGATTTTCTTTCATTTTTTCCTTGTAATAACGGCTAGCAACTTTAGAAGCAGCCGACTATTAATCATTAATAAAGAAAGTTTTTCATATTTTACTGTTGTTTACATCTCTCTGCTTTTAACTCTTCAATCTAACGATGGTTCGGAGTCCAACACTTGGCTCGATTCTACTTCGCAAGTTCGCTCCTAAGCGAGCTAGAAGTAGTTCGCCATTCGGAATTGCTCCCACAACCGTTGAACTAATCTAACGATGGTTCGAAGTCCAACACTTGGCTCGATTCTACTTCGCAAGTTTGCTCCCAAGCGAGCTAGAAGTAGTTCGCCATTCGGAATTGCTTCCACAACCGTTGAACTAATCTAACGATGATTCACAGTCCAACACTTGGCTCGATTCTACTTCGCAAGTTCGCTCCTAAGCGAGCTAGAAGTAGTTCGCCATTCGAAACTGCTCCCACAACTGTTGAACTAATCTAACGATGGTTCGGAGTCCAATACTTGGCTCGACTCTACTTCGCAAGTTCGCTCCTAAGCGAGCTAGAAGTAGTTCGCCATTCGGAATCGCTCCCACAACCGTTGAACTAATCTAACGATGGTTCGGAGTCCAACACTTGGCTCGATTCTACTTCGCAAGTTCGCTCCTAAGCGAGCTAGAAGTAGTTCGCCATTCGGAATTGCTCCCACAACCGTTGAACTAATCTAACGATGGTTTGGAGTCCAACACTTGGCTCGATTCTACTTCGCAAGTTCGCTCCTAAGCGAGCTAGAGGTAGTTCGCCATTTGGAATTGCTCCTACAACCGTTGAACTAATCTAACGATGGTTCGGAGTCCAACACTCGGCTCGATTCTACTTCGCAAGTTTGCTCCTAAGCGAGCTAGAGGTAGTTCGCCACTCGGAATCGCTCCCACAACCGTCGAACCACTCTAGCAATGGTCCAAAGTCAAAAACTTAACCCGAATGCGTTTAGCGAGCCTATGTTAAGAGAAGACTACACAAAGCCGAACTCCCACCTCGCCGATCCGCGAACAAGCAAGAGCCCGACCTAGGAACCTCGGCGCGATGAACACAGTCAAAAACATAAAGACTACACAAAACCACAAGGGACACACAAGTTCGGGAACAAAATATTATTGATAATTGGGATACAGTACGAAGTGACTCGTCCATACCACAAAGATTACAAGGCGTTGAAAAGTGAAAGTTACAATGCCGACTTATTACACTTAGGCTAAAATACAAAAGCAACCAGAAACAAGGTCTTCAGTGCTTTCTTGGCGCCGGGGCGTTCCGCTTCAAAGACACTCGTGGGCGACGACGCTTGTCTCCGGAGCTCGACCCCAACCCGGCAAATTGGGACGAATCCTCGGCGCAGCTCTCCTAGCAGCAGCTCTGACGGATGCTCCGCTCGACGAAATTGCCACAGAGCTTTGCACGTCCCCCGGACTAGGATGGCTGATGCACTGACGGGTCGCCATCTCGTAAGACGTAATGCCCCGATCGCTTTCCGCGCGAGTGCACAAAGTGCTCCTGACGTGGATTGGCCCTGAGCGTGGTTTTAGGCGAGCGACCTCCGCCTCTAACTCGGAGATCCGCTCCCTCAAAGAGTCGTCCTTTACGTCGACCTCGAAACGAGGGGGAATCGCGGAGTCCGGCACACCCGAGCGACTGGCTATCAGACGACGAAGGTGAGTGACTTCGATGCTTTTGTCAACCGTAGCCCTCTTCAGTGCGTCGACTTTGGCTGTCAACTCGTCCCGTTCAGCCGTCAGCTTGGCCACCTCGACCGTCAAGCCCTCTCCCTCCGTCCGAAGCTCCGTCTCTACGGTCTGCAGATGGCGGATCTCAGAAAGCAGGTCGTCCCTCTCCGACGTTATTTTAGACAAATTGTGCCGAATGCACCGAATCCGAAGCCCATTGCTGAAAGCAGTCGGCGAATATTCATCCTCTCCTGTGGGAGTCATCTCGGCAATCCTACTCTCCAGACGCCGGATCTCGATGTCCCGCCAACCGAGGACGAGCTGAAGATGGTTCCGCTCGCTTTCGGCTCGGCGCAATCCGAGCTCGACTTCATAGAGCTGCTCTCGGCACCTCGCCAGGCACAGCCTCGTCGCCCCTAAGCCAGCCTCGGCTCGAGCTTTGTCATCCGAGCGAGCAGGCTCGACGTCTTGAGCAACCACCATGAGCTGAAAAGAAATCGAGAAAAATAGCAAGATTTCAAACACTGCCGTAGTCTAACACTTGGGGAAGTTTTCAAACAAAATTTCGACAATTGATGAGAAAAGACAAAGACACAGAGCCGAACTCCAGCACTTCAAAAAATTTTCATTCATTTCAAAAAACAGCGGTGGCCAGTCCGCTATTAGGCATTACATTTCGAAAAGAAAGAAGAACAAAAACAGAAGAAAAGAAAAGCGAAGTCAAGGTGCGACCTCTTTCCCCAGGCGACGAGAGCGAGTGGGGGTCGACTTCTCCGAGGGGGACACCACCGCCAACGGGGTAACCACGGTGCTGGGGACCTCGTTAGTGACTTCGACCTCAGTCTCGGTTTCGTCCTCCCCTTCTTCATCTTCCCCCTCTGATTTGGAGTCGAAGCCCTCGACGTGGCCCGGGAACAGCTTCCATCCCAAGACGTCCACTTCGGGGTACTCCTTCGACACCCGGGCGATGGCTTCGGCATAAGCCTTGGCCATGTTTTGGGCGAGGTACCCTTGCGCCTTCGCCAAGGTCGCGTCCTCTGCCGCCTTCACCACCGCCGCCTTGGCCTCCTCGGCTTTGGCCAACTGCTTGGCCGCCCCCTCCTTCTGGCGAAGGAGTTCACCTCCAACTTTGCCACCTCGGCCTCGAAGTGCTTGATCCTTGCCGACCTCCCTTCGTGCTCGAAGCGAAGCTTGTCGAGCTCATTCGACACCCGAGCCTTCTCGTTCCGAGCCTGGTCGGACTCTTGCTTCAGCTCCTTCTCCAGAGCTGTCAACCTCTCGGTGAGGTGTCCGAAGTGGACGATAATCTGCGACAAAGAAAGAAGGACTGAAAGAGTTAGAAAAATTGTGGTTAAAGAAATTTAACAATGGCAAAAATCCAACACTTACCGAAACTGCCGAACGAGCGATCTCGATGACGTCGTCGCCTTCTCGTCCGGCCTCCATGGCGGCTCGGTCCTTCGGCGTGGCGAGGTGCTTGACGGCCTGCATGCTCGCCAGTGTATTACCAAGGAATCCATCGTGCTTCCGGACATGCCAGTCCGGAATGTGGATCTTTTTATGCTCCTCCGTCAGGAGCTCCTCGGCTACTGCCGTCAGCGGCGGCATCGTCATTCCGAGGGCTGCAGCGATAGGGAACTCGTCGGCCGCAGCCGATGCCGAAGTCCCCGCCACGGCGACGACCGGACTGTCGAGGGTCTCCACCTCCTCGACCGAGGCTGCGATCCTCGGAGTCTTTGGGGTCGGCAACTTGGTCGCGACCCTCTTGCGCTTCTTCGGCGCCTTACTGGCGAGCCCAGCCCTGAGAGCCAGCACTGCATCGTAGTCCATCATCTCTGCATTAAAAATAAAATTGGTTAATACAATACAAGTTACGAGAAGTAAGGTACGAAAAACAAAGCAAAACCAAGCTCTGTGAGCTCCTTCCAGTCGTAGCAGAGCCCTCCCTTGTACAGCACTGCATCGTAGCCAGCACTGCATCGTAGTCCATCATCTCTGCATTAAAAATAAAATTGGTTAATACAATACAAGGCCGCATACTGGGATCTACGCAGCAGAGCCCTCCCTTGTACAGGACGTCCTCGGTGAGCTCCTTCCAGTCGTACTTCGGCTGATCGAGGAGAGTCTGAACTGCCTCTTCTTCTTCAACACTAAGCTTCGGCAGTGGCCTCGCCCTCTTCGGCACCCCTTCTACCCAGCCGGAGGGGATCGGCCAAGCCTCCGGACTCCGTACTATCATAAACTTCTCCCGCCAATGCTTGATGGAGTCGGGGCATATGACGAGCCTACCGCCGTGCCTCGGAGTCAAATAATATCGGTACTCCGACTTGTTCCCTTAATGTAGCCGATAGAGTGTCCGAAGCACGTTCAGCTGCGACTCGATCCCTGCAGCTTGGCAGTGAAGCACGAAGCCATTTATCACTCGCCATGCATTCGGCATGAGTTGGATAGGGCTGACCCCGAACCAACTCACCACGGTAACGGCGAACGTATGGAGAGGCAGCCGAGCCCCGGCGATGAAGGCGTCGACCGGTCAGCAACACATCGTCACTGGCAGTGGCGAATTGGCCCTAACCCCGGGGCCCGGCAACATGAGCTCATACTCCTCCGGGATTTGAAAAGAATCCCGGATCACTGCCAAGTCCTCCTCACGCAGGATCGACACCGTCTCGTCCACCTCTGTCGTCTCCCTCGCTGCATTCTCCTCGAAGGACCTCCCCCTCGCGTGAAAGATTCACTCGGCTTGATCCTCCGAAAGCTCCCGAACTCTGTGAAGGCCGGTCAGTGGCTCTAGCCGTCTCCCGAACTCCCTCATACGCTTCGGATCCTCCACAATCGAATCCTTGCCGACCACCTTCTTGCCTTTAGTTGGAGTTGAATCTTCAACTACTTCAAGGGGGGGCTCGGACCAAGAGATCGACTCGGAGACAGAAGCAAGAGACATAGTTTATGGAATAAACTAAGCGTAAATTACCTTGAAAGATTAGCTGTCGGAAAACGAACGTCGACCAACGGAAGTACTCGCTTAAACACAAGAGATCGCCTGAGCAAAAGAGACGAGAAGTGAGAAATGAGAGCAGAGGTGGGGTTTTATAGAGAAGGGCGCGCTAAACGAGGATAATTGGCTTGTACTACCGGCCCATTCACGCAAAACGACAAAAGTGACCTCAATCGTCACCTTGTTTACCATGCCAAGCCGTACGCTGCATTTAATGAACATCCCATCTGTCAGAGTTGTCAGAAGTTCAGAAGGTGCACAGTGGCTACAAACTCCTACGCCGAAAAATGACAAGTTACGGACCTCGGCACCAGCTGTCGAGCGTTCTTGACACCGACCCCGTTACGGGGGAAAAATGGACCTCGGCACCAGCTGCCGAGCGTTCTTGACACTGACCCCGTTACGGGGGAAAAATGGACCTCGGCACCAGCTGCCGAGCGTTCTTGACACTGACCCCGTTACGGGGGGAAAATGGACCTCAGCACCAGCTGCCGAGCGTTCTTGACACCGACCCTATTACAAGGAAAGATTGGACCTCGGACCTCGCCGAACTCCCTCTCAGCGCTCACAATCAAGCCGAGGTCCCTCTCCTCTTAGGAAAGAGGCGCCGAACCGCCTACAGACCTCGGTCCCCTAGTCAGCGAGCTCTAGAGGGGGTCAGAAGAGTGAAACAAGCCTATGGTCCACACAACGGAGGAAAACGTCCAACCCGTCCACCGAGAGATAGCGAAAAAAAAAAACAACTCAAAAGTCGGGAAATTAAAGAAGGACTTCTAGCAATTGCGAAGTCGGGGAGGCATTCTGTAGCGCCCCGATTTCCATATACTGGGAAACCGTGACACGAGCCAGGACCTTTTCTTCAATTAGTCACAATACACAGAAAAACAGGAGAATTTAAAACTTTTATTTTCAACACCCAATGTATTACAAGTCTGACTATCATACAACTGCAATACATTACAATAGTGTTACAATAATACCTTTACAATCCCAAGTATTACAACCTTCAACAAATTACATCAGAGTACAAGGAACGAAGAACAACACTTGGTAACTCTCACTTGAGTACTTCTCAACTAATAAATAATCAATACATATACTGCAGCGGAACTAAACATAACACTGACTCCTTGCTTTCCTTGTCTTGAGTCCTCCTGAATCTCGCCTTTGTACTTCGGCGATCCAGTACCTATGGAAGTGGGGACGTCAGTATTCACTGACGCTTAAAGGCTGATCATATAGCAGCGAATCTCCCAAACAACATACAAAATATAGCAATGGTGTTGGTGTAGTTTAAGTGTTCGTGAGTGCTAGGACTAGACTCTAATGCGATATTTACATAGAACTAGGATGCTCCCTATTCTAACGTCAGCAAGTCTCCGAAGCAACATGCAGCCCATACTACATGCGACCCGATCTCAAGCCGTTTCTCCATATATAGGGATTTGAACCCGCGTTACGAATTCTAATTGTACACAACCTGTTCCTGACAATACTCCATGACTCTGTGAGGTTGCAGAAGGGGTCAAGTCACCCTATGCAGTCTGCTTATGGTGTCTCCGTTTTCCACTACTCCCGGCACGCCGGACCTCACTCGATCCCTGTATATCGGTCCTCGTTCCAAAATCAAACTATAGGGTCTCGCAAGTGCAGGGTAGCGCGAAGCCTACCCTGTGGCACCCTCTGGGGTCTCGCAAGCACAGGACTGCACCATGCATCCTGTGGCACTCCAGCCACGGTATTTCAGGAATTAACATTGCGAGATACGCAACCCGTGTCCTCAACTCGTGAGACGGCACCGTACGTATCCCTTTGACGGGAAGGTACAACCCACTACCACCACCTAAGGCCTGCCTCAAGGGACAAGTTGGTCGTAAGGCGCCCCCTACAACCAACTCCTCTCTCTTCGGCTAGGGTCTGAGCAAAATGATCTTTATAAGTCACTACCTTAATGATGTCCCTGACTCGACAATCCTAGGGACGATAATATTATAACATAACATGCTAGGCTTTAAATTAGGCTTCGCAAGACAACTCTACTAGGCTGCTCAACCTAGACTCACCAGAACCCCTCAGGATCCGGTTCGTGGCTCATCGATCCAAGACTTCGGCCGTGCGAATATACATGCATGCCGCTACCCTAAACTTGGATTCCGTCTATACTCCGGTCCTCGATCAACCTACCATGGTTAAGACTCGACGGTACACAAGGAGTGACTCCTCCATAGTTCCTTAGGGTAAGAAAACATATGTCTTGATGGTTGATAGCCTTTAGGGTGGTAATATCACCCTAGACGAATACAACGAACTGTGTACTAGCTAACAAGCTATACACGAGTAACAACCACATACGAGCTAATAAGCTACGCATGAAACAATAACTACCTACGAGCCAGGCGGGCCTCGTAGGAGACAACAGCGTACATACCAGCCAAATAAGCCGCGTATGAGACCAACAGCTACGCACGGGCCGATCGAGCCGCGTACGAGACAACAATCTACATACGAGCCAATCAAACTACATATGAGACCCACAGCTACATACGGGCCAGTCGAGCCACGTATGAGCACAACCATATGCAAACAGCCATACAGGTAATCAATCTTAAAAGCAACCAAACGTGCTTACTAGTAACTTGATCTTCTATTATTAGAAGCAACAGAAGAATCTACTAATAGTCTATGGTCGGTATTCTACCAATGAAGAACCGAAGGCGACATAACAGTCTTTATCAAACTAACTATCACTAGTGGTCTCCCAAATCCTTATTACTTCAACCTATAGTACTTTAAGCATGGCATACAATTGCAAGCATCTATCCATGACAATCTAATTATGGTACATAACATAACCACCAACCATAACACTCCTATGATGTTCTAAACATGGTAGGTTAATTAAACATCAATCCTACAACATTATAAGCATGTATAATGATTCCTACTACAATCTCAGTATAGATAAATGAATCTAGCATGGTATACAACTTTCCTACAAGCATGTAAGCATGGATGAATTAATCTAGCATTATATACCACTTTCCTATTATCATCTAAGCATAGATAAATTAATCTAGCATGGTATATGCTTTCCTACAATCATCTAAGCATAGATAAATTAATCTAGCATGGTATATACTTTCCTACAATCATCTAAGCATAGATAAATTAATCTAGCATGGTATATGCTTCCCTACAATTATCTAAGCATAGATAAATTAATCTACCATGGTATATGCTTTCCTACAATTAAACTAACATGGTATACAACTTTCCTACCATTAATCTAGCATGGTATACGACTTACCTACAATTAAACTAACATGGTATACAACTTTCCTACCATTAATCTAGCATGGTATACGACTTCCCTACAATTAGACTAACATGGTATACAACTTTTCTACCATTAATCTAGCATGGTATACAACTTGCCTACAATTAAACTAACATGGTATACAACTTTCCTACCATTAATCTAGCATGGTATACAACTTCCCTACAATTAAACTAACATGGTATACAACTTTCCTACCATTAATCTAGCATGAAGCTTATTAAGCATGAATAACTACTAAGCATGAGTATCTTACTAAGCATGGATGACTACTAGTATGAACATGCAATATTCCTAAGAATATATATATATGCTTCTAAACATGATAAGCAATTTTAGCATTTATCCTACAACATTCTAAGCATGAATATCATCCCTAAACATGATAGGAATTTTTAGAATAAATCCTACAACATTCTAAGCATGAATATCATTCCTAAACATGATAGGTAATTTTAGAATAAATCCTACAACATTCTAAGCATGTTTATACACTTAGCATGGCATACATCATTCCTAAACATGATAGGTAATTTTAGAATAAATCCTACAACATTCTAAGCATGAATATCATTCCTAAACATGATTGTTAATTTTAGAATAAATCCTATAACATTCTAAGCATGAATATCATTCCTAAACATGATAGATAATTTTAGAATGAATCCTATAACATTCTAAGCATGAATATCATTCCTAAACATGATAGGAATTTTAGAATGAATCCTACAACCTTTTACTACTACTACTACTTTATTTTAACCATGAACATCACATAAAGCATCTACAACTACTTCTTTTAATTATCTACTACTACTACTACTACTACTACTACTTCATTTTAACCATGAAAATAACATAAAACATCTACAACTATCTACTACTACTACTACTTTATTTTAACCATGAACATAACATAAAGCATCTACAACTATCTACTACTACTACTACTTTATTTTAATATGAACATAAAACATCTACAACTACTTCTTTTAATTATGTACTACTACTACTACTACTTCATTTTATCACTACTACCTTATTTAACCATACTACTACTATTTTATTTAAACATACTACTACTATTTTATAAAGCATCTACCACTTAGATATCTACTAAATCTTTATTAGCATTTATTTATCACTAGTGATCACAAAAAAGAGATCTTTTTATTCACTCTACAACTAGTGATTAGATTAGTTTCTTTTTCATAATTAAAACTAACATCTAATTTAGGTTCTTTTTACTTAAGATTATAAAAGAAAACAACAATAATAAAAATAAGGTAAGAACCTTCATTTGGTTCAACCAACCATATGCTTATCTTTTTAGTCCAAGTTCAATACAAGTCCTATAACCGAAATGGTTGTATAATAAGGTTCATATGCTTTGTTCATGAGTTCACATCAAGTCCTACAACCCCAAACGGTTGTATGTACATGTCCATATGCCTTATGTCATTTTAGTCCAATTAACAAACACAAAACAACAACTACAACTGTAAAGATTTAATCTTTATGTTTATTTAGCACTACCATTCATTTCTTTTCTTTTCATGTGGTTATTATCTTTAACCATCCATAACCATACAAAGGAACTACACCACAACACTATCACAATAAACCTTCTCAAAGAACAAAAGAAACAAAATAAGGAGGATAAGAAGAAGAAGAACATCAAAACAATCAATACAAACAAACAAACAAACAAAAGAGAAACCCCCACCTTAATCTTTTTGTAGGAAGGACTAGTCTATGCTCCTTCTCCTTCCCCTTAGCTTCTAAGAACTCCTAAGAAGACCTACAAAGAAAACTCTCCAATTAGTATAGTGTTCTCTCTTTCTTTTCCTTTCTTTCTTTCTTTCTTTTTGATCTTTCTAAAATGAGACAAGGTGGAGAAGGAGGGGGTATTTATAGGAGGGGAGAAGGGTGGAGAGTGCAAAATGTGCACATACACATTTGCAAAAACCTCCCCCCATGAAATGGGGGCCGGCCATACCTATGGGGAGGTGGAAATTGGTGGTGGTAGGATGTGGTGGAGGTATTATGTGAGGGAGCTTCTTTCTCCTAATTCTCTCATGCACATTCTTAATCCTATGTTTAATCCTCCTACAATCCTAACTATTTAATTTGGATTGTCATGACAAGGGGAATAATTTTATCCATAAAATATATACCACATACTTTGTACAATGTACTAATCGACATACTACACGTATGTGCGCATATATGTATGTATACCGAAAATCCTCGCATAATCCGTATAAAAATAATTTAATCTCGGAAATAATAATAAAATAAATTCTATAATTAGTTCGGAAGGTCATGGTATCAATTTGATACAATACGGATGTATACTGACTGATATCTGGGTACAGATAATGTCTATGAATAAGCCGAGTGAAAATCACCAAAATATTCCAATTTTGAAATTAAAACCAAATAATAATAAAATAATAATTTATACAGGGTAATATCCGTCTGGGATATTACAATACTCCCTCCTTAGAATAGTTCTGTCCTCAGAACTACGTTAAGTTAGGAAAACAGACAAACATCCATACCCTAATAACTCGGGGAAAGAAAGCTTATGCTGCTTTTCGGCTCCCAAGTGGCTCATTCACGAACTGGTTCTCCAAAGAACCCGACCTTTGCAATTCAGTAGCTACTCCCTCCTTAGAATAGGACGTGTCCTATGAACATCACTTCCGACTTCCAGGATTCTCTCCTGTAATTTGCTCAAGTTGACGCTCTAAATATAGAAAAATCATAAAACATAAGTTGAAAGGAACAACAATATGAATTACAATTGCCTACAACTAACTAAAACCCGATTCCTAAAGGCATCAAAGTTTAATTTTCCTACTGTGTTGGACTGTAAATTGAAGTTAGCTCTGATACCACTCTGTAGCGCCCCGATTTCCATATACTGGGATACCGTGACACGAGCCAGGACCTTTTCTTCAATTAGTCACAATACACAGAAAAACAGGAGAATTTAAAACTTTTATTTTCAACACCCAATGTATTACAAGTCTGACTATCATACAACTGCAATACATTACAATAGTGTTACAATAATACCTTTACAATCCCAAGTAGTACAACCTTCAACAAATTACATTAGAGTACAAGGAACGAAGAACAACACTTGGTAACTCTCACTTGAGTACTTCCCAACTAATAGATAATCAATACATATACTGCAGCGGAACTAAACATAACACTGACTCCTTGCTTTCCTTACCTTGAGTCCTCCTGAATCTCGCCTTTGTACTTCGGCGATCCAGTACCTATGGAAGTGGGGACGTCAGTATTCACTGACGCTTAAAGGCTGATCATATAGCAGCGAATCTCCCAAACAACATACAAAATATAGCAATGGTGTTGGTGTAGTTTAAGTGTTCGTGAGTGCTAGGACTAGACTCTAATGCGATATTTACATAGAACTAGGATGCTCCCTATTCTAACGTCAGCAAGTCTCCGAAGCAACATGCAGCCCATACTACATGCGACCCGATCTCAAGCCGTTTCTCCATATATAGGGATTTGAACCCGCGTTACGAATTCTAATTGTACACAACCTGTTCCTGACAATACTCCATGACTCTGTGAGGTTGCAGAAGGGGTCAAGTCCCCCTACGCAGTCTGCTTATGGTGTCTCCGTTTTCCACTACTACCCGGCATGCCGGACCTCACTCGATCCCAGTATATCGGGCCTCATTCCAAAATCAAACTATAGGGTCTCGCAAGCGCAGGGTAGCACGAAGCCTACCCTGTGGCACCCTCTGGGGTCTCGCAAGCACAGGACTGCACCATGCATCCTGTGGCACCCCAGCCACGGTATTTCAGGAATTAACAGTGCGAGATACGCAACCCGTGTCCTCAACTCGTGAGACGGCACCGTACGTATCCCTTTGACGGGAAGGTACAACCCACTACCACCACCTAAGGCCTGCCTCAAGGGACAAGTTGGTCGTAAGGTGCCCCCTACAACCAACTCCTCTCTCTTCGGCTAGGGTCTGAGCAAAATGATCTTTATAAGTCACTACCTTAATGATGTCCCTGACTCGACAATCCTAGGGACGATAATATTATAACATAACATGCTAGGCTTTAAATTAGGCTTCGCAAGACAACACTACTAGGCTGCTCAACCTAGACTCACCAGAACCCCTCAGGATCCGGTTCGTGGCTCATCGATCCAAGACTTTCGCCGTGCGAATATACATGCATGCCGCTACCCTAAACTTGGATTCCGTCTATACTCCGGTCCTCGATCAACCTACCATGGTTAAGACTCGACGGTACACAAGGAGTGACTCCTCCACAGTTCCTTAGGGTAAGAAAACATATGTCTTGATGGTCGATAGCCTTTAGGGTGGTAATATCACCCTAGACGAATACAACGAACTGTGTACTAGCTAACAAGCTATACACGAGTAACAACCACATACGAGCTAATAAGCTACGTATGAAACAATAACTACCTACGAGCCAGGCGAGCCTCGTAGGAGACAACAACGTACATACCAGCCAAATAAGCCGCGTATGAGACCAACAGCTACGCACGGGCCGGTCGAGCCGCGTACGAGACAACAACCTACATACGAGCCAATCAAACTACGTATATGTTGTGAAATCTAGATACCTAAATAAATAGATAAAACTAGACACAAATTATAAACCTCGCAAGTGCACGAATCGTTTGGAAAAGCGTAGTGACGAGCAAGGGTCGATCCCACAGAGATTGTAGATTCTAACTTACTAATCAATAAAATAGAAAACAGAATATTGAAGTGTCGTTCTAAAAGTCTAAAAGAAATGAAAAGATAAAAATCTAAATAAGTAGCATCACAAGTTGAGTCACAAATCTCTATCAACGTAGTTGGGTATTGATTTCCACCAATAGTCAGTAATGCTAAGTCATATGCTACATCCATTACTCATGTTTGTTCTCTTCAAGGGCATGGTATCTACTCCTTAAAGTAATGTTTCCCTAAGCCAAGAATTAGGCATGGTATCTACTCTAATTCGTTTCTTTCATTAAATATTTAGCATGGTATCTACTAAGTTGCACTTAAAGAAGGCATTAGAACAGTGGAAACGAACAAACACTCAAGGTCCTAGAAATTGGTATCAGATCTAGATCCCTTAAGTTGACTAAACCAGGAACCCCTAAGGACTTCCTTGTTACGAGTTATGAACACGAGATACGGGTCGTCTCAATATGCTCATCTAACAGATTCAGATTTATAATACCCAATCTTGATAAACTCAGATTCCGTATGTCAGTCGACTGGCTGTCACCACAGTCGACTGCTCCTAAGAATTCTGAACAAGTTTGATTATCATAAATCCATCTCAATTCAATCAGGTTCAACCAATAAGTAATAGAGAAGAATATAACATTACACAACTACGGTTTCAATCTACCCAACTATGAAATTAGTTTCACATAATAAAACTTTTATTGATTAATATAATAGAGTTCATGACTACAATGAAAATAAAAGTAAAAAGAAGAATAGAAGAACACTGATTTTTATGATATTAAACTTGAGCCCAATCAGGAGTCGTCTTGTTCTCCTTCTTTGATGCTTGCTGTCGATGGCCTTTCTTGGTCGGTCCAGCCTCCTCCAGATCGAGAGTTCTTTTTTAGCCGCTTCTTTCTTGGTTGGTATTTATAGAACAAGAGAAGAGAATTAGGGTTTGTACTTTTTGCAGAGAAGTCCTCTTCTTTTGTTATTTCTCTCCGTCTTTTATGCTGCGTTTTATTTCTTTCTCTTTTCTTCTTTCCTTCCTTTTCTGCTTTGATTTGTATTTGGATTTGGACGAATCTTTAAATATCTTATCTTTTAACTCTGCCACCTACCAGTCGACTTGTCTTCGAACCAGTCGACTGTGTCGAGACTTCTGAAGATTTCTTAATTGATCAGTCCAGTCGACTGGTGTTGGAGTAAGTCGACTGTGCCGAGACTTCTGCGTAAACTTGATTTCTCTGTCCAGTCGCCTGTGTGGACGACTCAGTTGACTGATGCTCTGTAATATTCTGAGTATCATCCTTAAAATCCTGAATCTGCTTTGTTTCGCTATTTTAGGTTGTTTCCTATGGAAAAGAGAAAATAAGAGTTAAATACCACATATAGAGCATTTAAATGTTCAATTGCCTTATGATTATTGCTCCTAAAAGTGAATAATATTTGTTTCATCAGTATGAGACCCACAGCTACATACAGGCCAGTCGAGCCACGTATGAGCACAACCATATGCAAACAACCATACAGGTAATCAATCTTAAAAGCAACCAAACGTGCTTACTAGTAACTTGATCTTCTATTATTAGAAGCAACAGAAGAATCTACTAATAGTCTATGGTCGGTATTCTACCAATGAAGAACCGAAGGCGACATAACAGTCTTTATCAAACTAACTATCACTAGTGGTCTCCCAAATCCTTATTACTTCAACCTATAGTACTTTAAGCATGGCATACAATTGCAAGCATCTATCCATGACAATCTAATTATGGTACATAAAATAACCACCAACCATAACACTCCTCCGATGTTCTAAACATGGTAGGTTAATTAAACATCAATCCTACAACATTATAAGTATGTATAATGATTCCTACTACAATCTAAGTATAGATAAATGAATCTAGCATGGTATACAACTTTCCTACAAGCATGTAAGCATGGATGAATTAATCTAGCATTATATACCACTTTCCTACTATCATCTAAGCATAGATAAATTAATCTAGCATGGTATATGCTTTCCTACAATCATCTAAGCATAGATAAATTAATCTAGCATGGTATATGCTTCCCTACAATTATCTAAGTATAGATAAATTAATCTAGCATGGTATATGCTTTCCTACAATTAAACTAACATGGTATACAACTTTCCTACCATTAATCTAGCATGGTATACGACTTACCTACAATTAAACTAACATGGTATACAACTTTCCTACCATTAATCTAGCATGGTATACAACTTCCCTACAATTAGACTAACATGGTATACAACTTTTCTACCATTAATCTAGCATGGTATACAACTTGCCTACAATTAAACTAACATGGTATACAACTTTCCTACCATTAATCTAGCATGGTATACAACTTTCCTACAATTAAACTAACATGGTATACAACTTTCCTACCATTAATCTAGCATGAAGCTTATTAAGCATGAATAACTACTAAGCATGAGTATCTTACTAAGCATGGATGACTACTAGTATGAACATGCAACATTCCTAAGCATATATATATATGCTTCTAAACATTGTAAGCAATTTTAGCATTTATCCTACAACATTCTAAGCATGAATATCATTCCTAAACATGATAGGAATTTTTAGAATAAATCCTACAACATTCTAAGCATGAATATCATTCCTAAACATGATAGGTAATTTTAGAATAAATCCTACAACATTCTAAGCATGTTTATACACTTAGCATGGCATACATCATTCCTAAACATGATAGGTAATTTTAGAATAAATCCTACAACATTCTAAGCTTGAATATCATTCCTAAACATGATAGGTAATTTTAGAATAAATCCTACAACATTCTAAGCATGAATATCATTCCTAAACATGATAGATAATTTTAGAATGAATCCTACAACATTCTAAGCATGAATATCATTCCTAAACATGATAGGAATTTTAGAATGAATCCTACAACCTTTTACTACTACTACTACTTTATTTTAACCATGAACATCACATAAAGCATCTACAACTACTTCTTTTAATTATCTACTACTACTACTACTACTACTTCATTTTAACCATGAAAATAACATAAAACATCTACAACTATCTACTACTACTACTACTTTATTTTAACCATGAACATAACATAAAGCATCTACAACTATCTACTACTACTACTACTACTTTATTTTAATATGAACATAAAACATCTACAACTACTTCTTTTAATTATCTACTACTACCACTACTACTTCATTTTACCACTACTACCTTATTTAACCATACTACTACTATTTTATTTAAACATACTACTACTATTTTATAAAGCATCTACTACTTAGATATCTACTAAATCTTTATTAGCATTTATTTATCACTAGTGATCACAAAAAAGAGATCTTTTTATTCACTCTACAACTAGTGATTAGATTAGTTTCTTTTTCATAATTAAAACTAACATCTAATTTAGGTTCTTTTTACTTAAGATTATAAAAGAAAACAACAATAATAAAAATAAGGTAAGAACCTTCATTTGGTTCAACCAACCATATGCTTATCCTTTTAGTCCAAGTTCAATACAAGTCCTACAACCGAAATGGTTGTATAATAAGGTTCATATGCTTTGTTCATGAGTTCACATCAAGTCCTACAACCCCAAACGGTTGTATATACAAGTCTATATGCCTTATGTCATTTTAGTCCAATTAACAAACACAAAACAACAACTACAACTATAAAGATTTAATCTTTATGTTTATTTAGCACTACCATTCATTTCTTTTCTTTTCATGTGGTTATTATCTTTAACCATCCATAACCATACAAAGGAACTACACCACAACACTATCACAGTAAACCTTCTCAAAGAACAAAAGAAACTAAACAAGGAGGATAAGAAGAAGAAGAACATCAAAACAATCAATACAAACAAACAAACAAACAAAAGAGAAACCCCCACCTTAATCTTTTTGTAGGAAGGACTAGCCTATGCTCCTTCTCCTTCCCCTTAGCTTCTAAGAACTCCTAAGAAGACCTACAAAGAATACTCTCCAATTAGTATGGTGTTCTCTCTTTCTTTTCCTTTCTTTCTTTCTTTTTTTTTGATCTTTCTAAAATGAGACAAGGTGGAGAAGGAGGGGGTATTTATAGGAGGGGAGAAGGGTGGAGAGTGCAAAATGTGCACATACACATTTGCAGAAACCTCCCCCCATGAAATGGGGGCCGGCCATACCTATGGGGAGGTGGAAATTGGTGGAGGTAAGATGTGGTGGAGGTATTATGTGAGGGAGCTTCTTTCTCCTAATTCTCTCATGCACATTCTTAATCCTATGTTTAATCCTCCTACAATCCTAACTATTTAATTTGGATTGTCATGACAAGGGGAATAATTTTATCCATAAAATATATACCACATACTTTGTACAATGTACTAATCGACATACTACACGTATGTGCGCATATATGTATGTATACCGAAAATCCTCGCATAATCCGTATAAAAATAATTTAATCTCGGAAATAATAATAAAATAAATTCTATAATTAGTTCGGAAGGTCACGGTATCAATTTGATACAATACGGATGTATACTGACTGATATCTGGGTACAGATAATGTCTATGAATAAGCCGGGTGAAAATCACCAAAATATTCCAATTTTGGAATTAAAACCAAATAATAATAAAATAATAATAAAATAATAATTTATACAGGGTAATATCCGTCCGGGATATTACACATTCTCTAGTCTCCAAACAAGCAATCATCGCCGAGAACAATCTTCTAAGGCCCCCGACCGACGAATTGACACTTCGTAGAGTTAAAAGAATACTCCTGCAAGAACACCACATGACCATAAGAGCTCAGGAGCGACTCAGAGTTCGATCCACTTGAAATCACCACACTACCTCCATCAAGATTCAAAACTTTCCATTTGGGCTCCGATACAACTCCCCCAGCCATTAAAACAGTAAAACTACTCCTCAAAGGCTGACCAAACTCAGCCTTCGGGAGTGGGGGGCTCGTGATATGGCTAAAAATGGGGTTTAATCGGAACCGTCCAAATCAAGCACGAATCTTGATGCCCAGGGGTAAAAGGGTAATTTCACCTACCAATGGGTCTGAGATGGGTACTGGATCTCTTCATCGAAGATCCAATAACCCACGATCGGATCCACCTCAATCGGGTGCAGGTTTCAACCAGCAGAAAGCCCGATCCAGAGGGATAAAATTAGGGTTTCTGATTAGATCCTAATCAACGGCCCTGATTCATGCCTATCTCTCCACTGGGGATTAGGGTTTTACATTTCCAATCTATTTACAAGGAGTATTCCTTATCAGATCACGGGGATTACATTCCCAATCTGTTCCCTAAGACGCCTATAAATACCCCCCATCCATCTCCATTAAGAGGTAATCAATCTTTCTCCAGTTTTTGCGCTCTTTCATGATCTTTCTCTGATTACTGACTTGAGCGTCGGAGGGTGCGTCGCCGAGAACAACCCTGGTGTCTCGCACTTTTTGCAGGTGTACGGCGGGTGCAACGATCAAATTCCGACGGAACAGGTACATAGGTTTGCTATTCAGTTTTCCTAAGAATCCACAAATACTATCTGTTTGCCCCCACACCAAATTTAGCGGCAACACTCTTCATAATTCTTTTTTAGAGATATAAGATCTATATCCATGTTGGAAATACGAGAATTTAAAGACTTAACTTCAACTTGTAAATCAAGATTTTCTTGAGAAAGAGTTTGATTAACTTTCTCTAGATTTTTACCTTTTATTTTCTCCTTTTTAATTCTTGAAAAACTTCATTAAAAGCTTCTAATAAATCACTAGAATCTATACTATCACTTACATCACTTTGATTTGCCATGAAACACACATTTCCGACATCATTCGATTCTTCATTTCTTCTTCCGAAGATGAATCACTATCATCCCACGTTGCTTGGTAGGCCTGGTGAATTTGTCCTTCTTGAAGTTAGAGACTTTGCCTTTAGATTTTGCATTCTCCAATGGACAGTGCTTCTTCATGTAACCTATCTTATTGCATTTGAAACAAGTAGGAGGTTCATTAGTATCCTTTAATTTAGAATTAAATTTACCTCTACGAAGAAATTTCTTAAATTTCTTTGTGAACATAGCCATTTCTTCATCATCATCATTGTTGCCGCTGAAATCGGTGTGGGGGCAAACAGATAGATTTCTAGATTCTTAGGATGTTGAATAGTCGAACCTGAAACCTTTCTGCCGGAGTTTGACCGTGATCTTCCACTGTTGACCTGCAAAAAGTGCAAAACACCGGGGTTGATCCCGACGACGCACCCTCCGACGCTCAAGTCAGTAATCAGAAGGATTATGAATGAACTTTGATTGGCAAAAGATTGATTACCTAGTAACAGTGGGGGATGGGGGGTATTTATAGTCACGTTAGGGACCAGTTTCGGGATAAGATCAAATCCCTACTTCCCAGTGAATGGATAGAAGGAATCAGGGTCGTTGATTAAGTATAATCATAAACCCTAATTCTATCCAGCTGGACTAGGTTTCTTATGGGTTGGAACCCGCACCCTGTTGAGATGGATCTGGTCATAGGTTGTTGGGCCTTTGGAAAAGAGACTCAGTACCCATTTCAGACCCGTTTGTAGGTGAAATTATCATTTTACCCCTGAGCTTTAAGATTCGTGCCCGATTTGGACGGTTCCGATTTAACTCTATTTTTAGCCATATCACGAGCCCCCCACTCCCAAAGACTGAGTTTGATCAGCCTTTGAGGAGTAGTTTTACTGTTTAAATGGCTTGCGGAGTTGTATCGGAGTCCAAATGAAGGGTGTCGAATCTTTGTATGAGGTATTATGGTGATTTTCAGAGTTAGTTGCGCGCTCGAGGTTGTTCTCGAGCTTTCCTGGTCTTCTGGTGATCTTAATTTTTTATTTATTTTTCGGACCATTTATTTAATTTTACGAAGCGGTGATTTGTTGTTCGGGGGCCTTAATTAATTATTCTAAGCAATAATTATTTATCCAGGGGCTCAAAAATATATCCCCGGATTTATAATTACTTTTTAGAATTTTTAATTAATTTTTCCAAATTTGTAATCATTTTTTGCAATTTTTAAATAAATAATTCGATTTTAATAAATAAAAAATTAATTTTTAATCCGATTTATGGCGTGGCACGATCTAGACCTTCCATCAGCCAGCGGTACAAATTTCTAAGGGATCGGATGGTCGAAGTGGCTCGGCGGCACATTTCTCCGCTTGCGAAGGTCGGTGCCCCGGTAGCTCGGCCAAATCTCCTCGGTAGCTCGGCAACTTGGCGCGTCACGAGCTATCGAGCTACGTGGCTGAATCTGGAGCATCCATCATGGCGCGAATCATGAGGATAGGGGTTCAGATCACGAGAAAATGCAATCTTGTCGATTAGTGGGCGTGGCGTGATCTGAGCCGCTCATTATCTTTCGGCGCGAGTTTTGAAATGATCTGATGGTCGGGGTTGCTCCGCCGTCATTTTTCTCCAAATGTGGAGGTCGGTGCCTCGGTAGCTCGGTAGCTCGGCCATAAATCCTTGGTGGCTCTGTGGTTTGGCCATAGCTCCTCGGTAGCTCGGTAGAGTGCCTCGGTGGCTCGGCTCATTATGAGTCGTTGAGCCATGTGGCTGAATCTGGAGCGTCCATCATGGCGTGATTCACGATGTTAGAGGTTCAGATCACGAGAAAACGTTATCTTTTCATTTTATGGGCGTGTCTGAATCTGAGCCGCTCATCAATTTTTGGTACGAATTTTGGGACAATCAGATGTCCTACAGAGCTTTGCAGCATTTTTCTCCAAATGTGGAGGTCGGTGCCTCGGTAGCTCGGCAGAGTGCCTCGGTGCTCGGCGCGTTAAGAGCAGGTTAGCCACGTGGCTGCATCTAGAGCGTCCATCATGGCTCGAATCACGACGTTAGAGGTTCAGATCACGAGAAAATGTTAACTTGTCGTTTTGTGGGCGTGTCTGAATCTGAGCTGCTCATCAATTTTTGGCACGAATTTTGGGACAATCAGATGCCCTACAGAGCTCGGCAGCATTTTTCTCCAAATGTGGAGGTTGGTGCCCCGGTAGCTCGGCAGAGTGCCTCGGATCTCGGCTCGTTAAGAGCCGGTGAGCCACGTGGCTGCATCTGGAGCGTCCATCATGGCTCGAATCACGACGTTAGAGGTTCAGATCATGAGAAAATGTTATCTTGTCGTTTTGTGGGCGTGTCTGAATCTAAGCCGCTCATCAATTTTTGGCACGAATTTTGGGACATTCAGACCTCCCACAGAGCTCGGCAACATTTTTCTCCAAATGTGGAGATCGGTGCCTCGGTAGCTCGGCCGAAGGCACACGGTAGCTCGATAGCTCGGCCATAAATCCTTGGTGGCTCGGTGGTTTGGCCATAGCTCCTCAGTAGCTCGGTAGCTCGGTAGAGTGCCTCGGTGGCTCGGCTCATTATGAGTCGTTGAGCCACGTGGCTGAATCTGGAGCGTCCATTATGGCGCGAATCACGACGTTAGAGGTTCAGATCACGAGAAAATGTTATCTTGTCATTTTGTGGGTGTCTCTGAATCTGAGCCACTCATCAATTTTTGGCACGAATTTTGGTACAATCAGACATCCACAGAGCTCGGCAGCATTTTTTTCCAAATGTGGAGGTCGGTGGCTTGGTAGCTCGGTAGAGTGCCACAGTGCTCGCTCATTAAGAGCCGGTGAGCCACGTAGCTGCATCTGAAGCGTCCATCATGGCTCGAATCTCGTTGTTAGAGGTTCAGATCACGAGAAAATAGTATCTTGTCGTTTTGTGGGCGTGACTGAATCTGAGCCGCTCATCAATTTTTGGCACGAATTTTGGGACAATCAGACATCCCACAGAGCTCGGCAGCATTTTTCTCCAAATGTGGAGGTCGATGCCCCGGTAGCTCGGCAGAGTGCCTCGGTGCTCGGCTTGTTAAGAGCTGCCGGGCTGCAATGTTAAGTGAACCGTCGCAGCCTTACTCCGATCCGTCGCAGCTTTCTCTATTCTGTCGTTTTGCTTCCCTTAACGGGCCCCCAAGCATTACAAAAGCCCAACAGTTGCCTTTTTGGCTATAAGTTCTCACCCCCCTGACTTCTCATCTCATTCTTTCACTTTTCACTCTTAAAACTTACTTTCGCTCTCGAGTTGCTCTGCTAGCGGCCATTTGAGCTCAAGGGCGGTTGTGCTAGCTGTCGCGAAGGCCAGGCAATTCCCGGCCAAGTTTTTCTGACCGTAAACGTCACATCAAGGTCAGTTTATTTAACCTTATATATATTCTATGAGATGTCATGAGTATCCTCGGGTAGTGAGGCATCTTCCTACGGGGTCGGAGCGACGAGGAAGGGAGAGAAGTGGTGAGCAGACGGAAGGGGAAGGAGATAGTAGGGTCGTCTGCAGCCGAGGAGAAGGGGAAGGTAGAGGCTCGGTCGTCGTTCGTTGAGACGGTGGTCGAGACCGTAAGGCAGGCAGGCGAGATGGGTCGGATGCCGACCGTGTTGTCTGGCCATGGGGGGATAAGGCAGTACAGCGGCGAGCTGCTGACCAAGGCTGTCTACGGTCGCTCGGAAACCTACGAGGAGAATGATCCGAGGGAGATTACCGAGGTGGACGATATCCCCTCGGTTCTAACCAAGAGCGATCTACTTCGGACTCAAAAGGGCTTTGCCACTCCCCCGGAGTACACCCTAATTCTCCCCGGTCCCGGGGTGCGAGCGTGCATAGCCTTCACGCCAGATACTTGCGTCTTCGCCTACGACGCTTTGAATGCCGGACTATGTTTTCCCCTGCATCCCTTCGTGACCGAAGTTCTCCGGTGGTATGGGTTGAGCCCTATTCAGTTCATGCCGAACACATGGCGACATGTGCTCGGATTTCTGCTCCAATGCCGAACAGCAAAGGTGGAGCCGTAGCTCGTCATCCTCCGGAGTTTGTATCGGATCAACGGGATGAGTAAGACTGAACCCCATTACTATCTGTCGCCTCGAAAAGGCACCAAGCTGATAGAGAACCCCAACTCGATAAAGTCGTGGAAAGGGAAGTTCTTCTGATCAAGGGCCCCTCGGCGTGGGACTTATCGACCCGATGGAAGGAGGACGTGCCGAAGTATGCCAAGGCCGAGCCGGTGTTGACCCCGACCGAGGCAGAGGTGGCGGCAAAGCTGATCGGACTTCTGATGTTGAGTTTGAGGGATATGACTGAGGAGGTGCTTCACAGGTCGGGCCTTAGTCCGATCAACCCGAGTACACTCCGGACATCTCTTTTCCCTTGATGACTTTTCTTTAATGCCTTGTGTTTTTTTTTTCTAATCTTGCTTTTCTTTTTCTCAACAAAGGCTCTGAACATGGACTTCAAGGCGATGATGGCTGAACGAAACAAGGCCACCAATTCCAAGAAGAGGAAGAGGATGAGCGATGGTCCCACTTATGGCCGACCTACCAAGGCTCCTTCGGCCATGGTCGGAACTGTCGTCCCCGCTTTTCCTCGGCAATCGTCCTCGGCTGTTGGCATTGTTCAGCCGACCCCCTCTGCTCCTTCGGGCGAGGGCTTCTCCGTCTCGGCGGCACTGGCACCTGAGGCCCCGCCCCTGACCGAGCAGGCCGAGGTCATACTGACCGAGGCCCATAAGAAGTTGTTCGTCCCCAATTGGCAGGTGATGAACCATGATGCCTTCTTGGGGGATTCGGGGATGAGTATGCAGGCTCTTCTCCATCTCCCGACCCCAAAGGATCGAGCCTCTCTGAAGGCGGGGACGACGGGCGATAATGCCCTAGAAATAGCTCGGTCGCTTATGTCGGCAAGTTTTCTCAGATGTTTTTTGATATTCTCTCGAAAATTTTCCAAGTCTTTAGTTCGGCTTTTGATGTGTTCTAACTGCTTCTTCTTGCAGGCCACATGCCACTTCAACCATCTTTTCGAGTTGTATGCCAAGCAAGAGAAGGAGCTGAAGGCCACTTGTGATAAAGAAAGAGTGGAAAGGGCGAGGGCTGTGAAGTAGTTTGAGGCGGAGCAGCGCCGCTCGGGCGCTTTGGCGGTCCAGGTCACCAACCTCGAGGCAGCTCTGGCACAAGCGAGGGAGAGGCTCGCTTCGGAGGTCGCCAAAGCAGCCGAGGAGAGGGCCGAAGCGACGAGGGCCTTGGAGGTAGTCAAGCGGCAAAAGAACGAGGCCGTGGAGGCGGTGAGGGCCGAGATTGAGGCTGAGGCTAAGAAGCATATGGCGGCCAACATGGAGCAATCTTACGCCACTGCGCTCGAGCACGTCGAGGCTCGAGGTCCCCAGCTTCGATAGGTCGGGTACAGACTGTGGGGTCCGATCGTCGAGGAAGACCCTGAAGCCGAGGAAGAAGTCGAAGGAGAGGAAAGGGACGAGCCACACGGTGACGATGCTCCTGCCAACCCCAAGACCATGGTGGTGGGGGGAGGGGATGACGAGGTCGTTGCTGACCCCCGAGCCGGAGCGGCAGAGGACGAGGAGCAGTCTACCGAGGTGCCCGTCACTAAGCTACCGGTCAAGGTGGACCCTTGATCCTTTCTGCTTTTGTATATTTTTGTTCTTCATGTATTGCCTTGTAGCGGACTGGCCACCTCTTTTTTGGTATAAATGAAATTTCGATTTCTTCGACCATGTGTTGGGGTCTGTCTTTATTTGAAATTTTTCTGAAAACAACTTTGTCTTGAAATTTGACTAAGTGTTGAGCAACACTCCTTTTGACGTTTGGCTAGATGTTGGCAATTTTTGCTTTGAAATTTAGCTATGATGCACGAGCTTAGTGTCGTTGTACTCTTTCAGGACGTGTCGCACAACAGGGCAGCAGCTGAGGCTTCTCGTCTCCGAGCTGACTTGAGAGCGACGAAGCTGGCCCTCTCTCACAGTTGAGAGTGTTTTCTCAAGAGTGAGTTGGATCGAGAGCACCTCAAGCTAAAGTTGTCGAAGCGTCTCTCCGTGCTGAAGAGACTAAAGAAACAAGCTCGAGTAGCTCCTCTTGAAGCGGAGGTGGAGTTGCTTCGGAAGGCGCTATCTGATGTCTTAGTGGAGAAAGGTGAACTGTTAGCTGAGATCCTACACTTGCAGATAGTAGAAGAAGAGCTTTTGGCGGAGGAAGAAGAATTAATAGCTGCGGTAGGTAAGTTAATGGCCAGGTGCGACGAGTTGACGGCGAAGGTTGACGAGTTGAGGACGGTTACGGTCGACAAGAGTATCAAAGTTACTCATCTCCGTCGAGTTACTGCCGACAGCTCTGGCGCCGCAGGCTCTGCTCGACTTCCTCGCTTTAAAATAGCCGTGAAGGACGACTCTCTGAAGGATCGAATTGTCGAGCTCGAGGAGGAAGTCGCTCGGCTCAAACCTCAACCTGAACAGATTAACGTCAGATGTACGTCGTGTACTCGTGAAGAGAGCAAGAGAGAAATTTCATTTTACGATCGCCTGCCATTAGGCAGAGCTCGGTTGATACTCAAAGTGGTGTGGCTACTTCGTCGAGCGGCGCATCGGTTGGGGCCACTATCAGAGGCAGTGCTGAAGAGGCATCTCAGTTTGCTGGTCTGGAGACGAGCTCCGAGGTTAGGCGTTGCCGTCCCCGGGTGTCTCTAAACCGAAACGTCCCTGTTCCAAAGAAGCATTGAGCAAGTTGTTGTAATTATGGCTTTCCGAGTTTTTTTAATTCATCGTAGAGTAGAGTAGTCGGTCTTGTAATATGAGTTTCCCTAAAACTTTAAAACTTTATTGAAGTGAGCGCTTGTTTTACTCCTTTGTGTTTGTGTGTTGGCGTATTTAGTTGACACTGGTTATTTGTTGAGTACCTACTTGTAACTTGTAACTTGCTTAAGAGCAAGGAGTAGAAGCGGGGCCGAGCCAAGCTTTGAGCTCCGCATTCTTTGCCAGAGTAGGTTCCAACAGTTGTGGGAGCAATTCCGAATGGCGATCCTCTTCTGGCTCACTTAAGAGCGGGCTTGCGAAGCGGAATCGAGCCAAGTTTTGGACTCCTAACACGTCGTTTGAGTAAGTTTCAATGGTTGTGGGAGCATTCCGAATGGCAAACCATTTCTAGCTCGCTTAAGAGCGAGCTTGCGAAGCGGAATCGAGCCAAGTTTTGGACTCCGAACACGTCGTTCGAGTAAGTTTCAATGGTTGTGGGAGCAATTCCGAATGGCAAACCACTTCTAGCTCGCTTAAGAGCGAGCTTGCGAAGCAGAATCGAGCCAAGTTTTGGACTCCGAACACGTCGTTTGAATATGTGTCATTAAAGGTCCTAAACAGAGTGACAAAATAATCACAAGAGAAATATGAGGGGAAAGAAGTTCTTTATTGATAACTGCTAATCGGCTGCTTCTAAGTTGCAAGCCGTTATTATAATGGAAACATAAAGAAGCAAAGTACAAATAAAAAGACAGGATAGCTCGACATTTGAAGGTACTCGGAGAGGCATTCAGGCGCTCTCTTGATACTTCAGTAAATGGTCGGCATTCCAAGTTCTGGGTATCTCTCTGCCTTCAAGATCTTCAAGACGATACGCTCCGGGGCGGACTACTTTGGAAACTTTGTACGGTCCTTCCCAATTCAGAGCTAGCTTACTCTTTTGGCTGGGGAACGAGAAAGCAAGCTTTCTGAGGACTAAGTCCCCTTCTTTGAGATCCGTGGGACAGACTCTTTTGTTGTAGGTCTGCTCTATTCTTCTCCGATAATTTTGCTGGCGAATTGAAGCTCTTTCACGGAGCTCGTCAATTAGGTCCAAATTTGCTCGGAGATCTCTGGCATTCTGCTCTTCATCATAAGCAATAAGGCGAGGGGATGGCAAACCAACTTCTAAATGGATCATAGCCTCGGACCCATAGGTAAGATTGAAGGGCGACTCTCCTATGGGGGTTCGTTTCGTAGTGCGGTAGTTCCACAATACGTTAGCAAGTTGTTCTGCCCATAAGCCTTTGGTGGCCTTATCTAATCTCTTCTTAATGCCGGAGAGGATCTGCCTGTTGGAATTCTCTACTTGACCATTGGACTGAGGATGGGAGACGGAGGAGAAGTGTTGCTGAATGCAGAGGTCTTCACACAAAGATCGGAACGCTGCCCCTGTAAACTGTGTTCCATTATCTGTTATTAGGACCCGAGGTACGCCGAACCTACAGATTACATTTCTCCAGAAGAACTGCAGCACTTTGTTCTCAGTAATTGTAGCCAGAGGTTCGGCCTCGATCCACTTAGAGAAGTAGTCGATTGCCACGACTAGGAACTTGAGCTGGCCGGAGCTGGCGGAAATGGATCTAGCAAGTCTATCTCCCACATTGCGAAGGGAATCGGGCTTGAGAGAGATGTGAGTTGTGCTTGGGGTAGGTGACGGATATTGGAGAACTGCTGACAAGGGCCGCATTGCCGGACGTGTTTCTCGGCATCTCGAAGTAGTGTAGGCCAAAAATACCCGTAGTTTAAAACTTTCCTAGCGAGGGACCTTGATCCCGAGTGGGTGCCGCCTATGCCTTCATGGAGTTCTTGCAGGGTGTATGAGGCTTCTTCTGGGGAGAGGCATCTCAAGTAGGGTCTACCATCTACTTGGGTATAGGAGCATTTGTACAGGACTCCTTCAACAAGGGTGTACCGCTCTGCTCTCATTCGGATTCGACGGGCCTCCTTTGGATCTTGGGGAAGGGTCTCATCCCTGAGGAATTCTATCAAAGGCTTCATCCAGTTGTCCCGGAGTTGGACGGGCAACGATTGCATCGAGTCGGGGGCTTCTTTTTCTATGCTTGGTCTTAGGAGTACTTCGATTAGGATGGTCTTCTCGAGACCTTAGAGTGAGGAGGAGGCCAATTTGGAGAGAGCATCTGCTTGGGAGTTTTCTTCTCGAGGGATCCACTGGATTTTTGCCTCTTCAAACAACTCCATGAGACTTCAGACCTTGTCTAGGTACTTACCCATTCGGTCGTCTCGCGCCTTGTACTCTCCTAAGACTTGATTCACGACCAGCTGCGAGTCACTGAATATTTGGATACGTTGTGCCCCTGCCTTGCGAGCCATACCCAAGCCTGCTATCAGGGCCTCATACTCAGCTTCGTTGTTGGAGGCTTTAAAGTTGATACGGAGGGAGTATTGGAGAACAAAGTCACTGGGCCTGCCAGAATGACTCCGGCTCCGCTCCCTTCAATTCAAGAAGACCCGTCTACATATACTGTCCAGATGAGTGGCCCATTTGCGGCTTGACTCACTTCCGGGATGGTGGTTTCTACGATAAACTCAGCCAGAGCTTGAGCTTTGATAGCGGTCCGAGGCTGATAAGATATGTCATGCTGACTCAGCTCAATCGACCACTTTATTAGATGCCCAGAGGTCTCGGGCTTGTGCAGGACTTGTTTGAGTGGCTAGTCAGTAAGAACGACCACCGAGTGGGAATGCAAATAGGAGCGAAGCTTCCTGGCTGCCATAACCAAGGTGTATGCTATCTTCTCCAATCTTGGATAGTGGAGCTCGGCGTCTCTGAGAACCTTGCTTACATAATAGATACGCTTCTGAGCCTTATCTTCTTCCCTCACTAGGACAGCACTGAGGGTTTGTTCGGAGGCAGTGAGGTAGAGGTAGAGTTTTTCCCCGGGGATAGGCTTGCTGAGGAGTGGGGGGTTGACCAGATAGGCTTTCAGTTGGTCGAACGATTCTTGCTGCTGTTAGCCCCACTCGAAGCCCTTAACCCCCCTGAGGGCTTTAAAGAAAGGAAGACACTTCTCTCCTGACTTAGACAGGAAGCGCCCTATGGCCGCGAGGCGTCCTGTAAGCTTTTGGATCTCTTTCACACTTGTATGAGGAGCCATATCCAGTATGGCTTTGATTTTCTCGGGGTTGGCTTCGATCCCTCTTTGACTGACCATGAAGCCTAGGAACTTACCAGACGAGACCCCGGACACACACTTGTTCGGGTTTAGTCTCATATCATGCTTTCTCAACACGTCGAAGGCTTCTTGTAGGTCGGCGACATGGTCAGACACGTAAATACTTTTCACTAGCATATCATCGACGTACACTTCCATGTTTCGGCCGATCTGATTCTAGAAGACCTTGTTGACGAGGTGCTGGTAGGTGGCACCAACATTTTTTAGCCCGAAGGACATCACTCGGTAGCAATAGAGACCTTGATCAGTGACGAAGGAGGTTTTCGGGATGTCCGGGGGAAACATTCTGATCTAGTTGTATCCGGAGAAGGCATCTATAAAGCTCAGCAACTTATAACCCGAAGTAGCGTCGATTAAGGTATCTATATTGGGGAGAGGGAAAGGATCCTTAGGGCATGCCTTGTTCAAATCCGTGAAGTCAATGCAAATTCTCCAACTCTCGTTGGCCTTCTTGACCATAACAACATTTGAGAGCCACTCAGGATAGTTGACTTCTTGTATAAACCGGGCTTTGAGGAGCTTGTTCACTTCTTCCTTGATGGCCTGTTGGTGCTCAGGGGCAAATTTTTGCCTCTTCTGTTGGACCGGTTTGGACCCCGGAGCAACACTTAGGTGGTGGATGAGGAGGTCTTCGGAAATTCCTGGCATGTCGGCAGCTAACCAGGAAAAGAGGTCATGGTTCTTCCTGATGCATTGGACTATGTCGGAACAGAGGGCAGAGGGGAGGGTCTTGCTGATGAAGAACTTGCGGTTCGGATCTTGCTCTGAAAAGAGCACTTCCTCCAGCTCGTCTGCTGGTTCGGACATAGGCTGGGTGTTCCCTTGGGGAATCTCGAGAATCTCCAGGGAAAGGACAGGTCCCCCGGTGGAGGTCACGTAACACTTCCGGGCCATCTCCTGGCTACCCCTTACTTCCCGCCACTCCTGCCTTGGTGGGGAACTTCATTTTGAGGTGATAAGCCGAGAGGACGGCCTCTAAAGCAGCAAGGCCAGGTCGGCCTAGAATCATATTGTAAGCAGCTGGGATGTTGACGACCATGAAATCCATTGGCTCCGTCCGGGTAGTAGGAGTTTTGACAGCGGTTACGTCCAGGGTGATCACCCCTTCGATAGTCACTGGCACTCCCGTGAACCCATGGAGCGTATAGCCTGCGGGCTTGAGCCTGTCCCGCGATAACTTGAGTCCTCGGAAGGCAGCTAGGAAGAGGATGTTGACAGAACTGCCATTGTCCACCAGAATCCTCTCCACTTTGAAATTAGCCATGTGGATGTTAATTACCAAGGCGTCACAGTGGGGTGTTCGGACAACCTCTAGATCTTCATCCGAGAAAGTAACCGGGACTCTGAGGCCTTAGGGAGGGGGTATGCTATGCACTGAATTGACCTCCCGGATGAAGGCCTTTCGAGAAGAGTTGGAGGTTCCTCCCATTGGACCTCCATGGATGAGCTGCAAGGCGCGTTCTTCTTCAAACTCTGGAGTCTCGCCGTGCCTCTCAGGATACTTTTTAGCCCCCCTGGGGGAGGAGAAAGATCAATTCAGTCCTTTCTCACAAACTTGGACAGCTGCCCTCTCTAAATGAGGGCTTAGATTTCATTCTTTAGGGCCGACAGTCATTGGTGTCGTGGCCGTGATCCCGATGATATCGGCACCACTTCTACTTATCTCTCTTCTTCCTAGGGGTATTCATCTTCGGGGCAGGAGGCAGAACTCCTTCTTTCTCAACTTCCATGAGGATAGTTGAAACATTGGTGTTGAGAGGGGTAAACTTCTCAAATCTGGGAGGCGAGCGGCGCTGACCCCCGTTGTCCTTCTGGAGCTTCTTAGCTCCTTCATCTTCGGCTTCCTTTCTCTTGGTTCCGGAGGAAGACCCCTCGAATGTGGGGTGATGTTCAGCTTCATCTTCCCGGATATACTTCTCGCTTCTGAGAAGAAGGTCAGAGAAGTCTCGTGGGGGCTTTTTTGGCTAGGGAGGACCGGAGGTTGGAGTTGAGAACATTGGACTGGAAGGCGACTGCAGCGACCAATTGGTCGAGCGAGGCAATGGACCGGGCTTCCGCGGTAAACCGCTTGACATAATCTCTTAGTTTCTCATCCTTCTTCTGATTGAGGAAGAGTAGTGAAATACTAGTCTTCTCGGTGCGGCCGCTGCTTACGAAGTGGGTGACGAAGAGGGTCTCAAATTGTTCAAAGGAGAATATGGAGGATGGGGCTAGGCGGGAGTACCATTCCCGAGCCGGACCCTTGAGAGTAGCTGGGAAAGTCTTGCACAGTAGAGCATCGGAAGCTTGGTGAATTAACATTAGAGTTTTGAAACTCTCGATGTGATCTACGGGGTTTGACTCCCCCGTATATGTCTCGAACTGTGGGGCTTGAAGTTTGCTGGAACGGGTGCCTCCATGATGGTTCGAGAAAACAGGGGTCTGCTCGGACGGAGGGTTCTTCCTCTCAGTTCTTCTTCCCTATCCAGTTGGCCGAGACGCCTCTCCATCTCGTAGAGACGGCGGTAGACCGCATCATCCCTTCGACGGTACCCCGGTGAGCCTCTGGACTCATCTTCATACGAAGGGGAGCGTGGAGTTCGGCGATGGTAGCTAGGGGAATGGTGAGGGCTAGGGATGTGATGGTGATGGCTGGGAGCTTGAGGAGGAGTTAGGGACCGATGGCGAGAACTTTGGACCGGTGGAGGACTGGGGACCCTCTAAGCATTGTTGTTGTTCGGTCGGAGATTGAGGGCATGTAGGATTGTAGCCTGGAACTCTTGGAATTCGGTTCGGGTGATAGGTCCGTTCTCGTCCCTCTAGGGCTACCAACCAGCGGGAGAACGATTTCTTTTTCGATGGTACTCAGGGGACTCCCTCCGCCTCCTATGAAGGGAAGACCTCCTGTGATCTCGGCGACGAGGAGATCGCTCATTTGGACGTTCTGAGCGGGTGGCTCCCTCACGGACCCGCCTTTCATCCAAATGGCGGCGAAGGTCCTCTTCTTTCTGCCGGTTGATGAGGATGTTGCGGAAGTCTTCGGAGGGCCAGGGGTTGTGAGATGTCATTGAGTCGGATGATGGTTTATGTATGGAGACGTGGTCACAGTGAAGGGGTTGCTTCTGAGGAGGAGGACGAGAGGTCCCAATACCGGTGTTCTGAGGCCAGGCTGGAGCCCGCTGGTGCTAGAGATTCTGAAGAGGACGTTGTTCCTGCTGCAGAGGCTGATCAGGCTGAGGAGGGAGTTGTCCCTGCTACTAGATGGTTTGGAGGGGAGCCTCCTGTTGCAGTTGAAGAGGAGTAGGCCCACGGTTGGACCCTCTGGATCTCAGTTTCCTTGGAGGCATGGCTGGAGGTGATCTTAACCAATGGAAGAGGATGGGGTGCTATTCGTCGTTTCCACAGACGGTGCCAATCTGTTACTGCTGAAATCGGTGTGGGGGCAAACAGATAAATTTGTGGATTCTTGGGATGTTGAATAGTTGAACCTGAAACCTTTCCGCCAGAGTTTGACCGTGATCTCCCACCGTTGACCTACAAAAAGTGCAAAACACCGGGGTTGATCCCGGTGACGCACCCTCCGACGCTCAAGTCAGTAATCAGAAGGATTATGAATGAGCTTTGATTGGCAAAAAATTGATTACCTGGTAACAGTGGGGGATGGGGGGTATTTATAGCCACCTTAGGGACCAGTTTCGGGATAAGATCAAATCCCTAATTCCCAGTGAATGGATAGAAGGAATCAGAGCCATTGATTAAGTATAATCATAAACCCTAATTCTATCTAGCTGGACTGGATTTCTTGCGGGTTGGAACCCGCACCCAGTTGAGATGGATCCGGTCGTAGGTTGTTGGGCCTTTGGAAAAGAGACCCAGTACCCATTTTGGACCCGTTTGTAGGTGAAATTACCATTTTACCCCTGAGCTTTAAGATTCGTGCCCGATTTGGACAGTTCCGATTTAACTCTATTTTTAGCCATATCAATCATCATCTTCTTCTAATTCAGACATGGCCTTGAAAGCAAGAGTTTTCTTTTTGGCTTGTTGCGGTTCTAAGTCCTTCTTGCGCTCCTCCAATTGTACTTCATACGCCATTAGATTTCCCACAAGATTCTCAAGAGAGAGTTGTGTTAAATCATTGGCTTCTTCAATTGCAGTGGTCTTCTTTTCCCATTCGAGGGTAAGAGCATGAAGAACCTTTCTTACCATCTCTGCTTGCGTATATGTTTTGCCAAGAGCCACAAGATAGTTTGTGATGTTGGTGAATCTTGTTATCATATCTGATACATTTTTATTCTCCTTCATTCGGAACATCTCGAACCTGTGAACAAGAACAGAAATTTTAGATTCTTTGACCTTATTTGTACCTTCATGTGTTCCCTCAAGAGTATGCCATATTTGGAATGCCGTTGTCGCGTTTGACACACGGTTGAATTCTTCTGTGGTAAGTGCACAAAAGAGGGCATTCATTGCATTTGCATTGTTCATGGTGTTGTTCTTCATATCATCATTCCATTCAGCATAGGGAAGAGTAGGCACGGTTTATTCCGTCTCGGTCATGTTCCAAATCTCATAGTTGATGGATTGTAAGTAAATCTTCACTCTACATTTCCAGTAGTTGTAGTTTGTTCCATCAATGAGAGGCGGCCTTTGTGTGGATTGACCTTCATGGTATTGACTTGCATTTGAAGTATATGTCATTGCACTTAACTGGACTCTGTTACCAAGTGTTGGATCCTTTATGCAAGACAAATAACACTAAAGGGGGGTGAATAGTGTTATATAAAAATAAATAATAATTTAAAATTGACGCAACTGTTATGTCAACTGGAAACGAAATACCAGTAGACTGGAAACGAAATACCAGTCGACTGCAATGCCAGATAAAGGAGAGTAAATCAACTGAAGAACAGCGAGTCTGTTAAGTCTACTTAAAGCGGAAACCAGTCGACTGAACAGACACAATTTACAATAAAGTGCAGCGAAAATAAAATTGCAACTTAGATAATTCAAACCATAGAGAATCAACAATGCTAAAACAACGATATATCCTGGTTCAGTCCTCCCGACCTACATCCAGTCCCCAAGCAACCCACTTAAGATTTTCCACTATTCGTGAAAAAGTACAAGAATACTCTACGATCTTTGACAACAACTATGCCAAATCCGTAGACCTCTCTCACCACTAAAGAGAGCAAGACCCCACTCTACAACCTAAAGTGACACTGACTCTACACCAAGAGTCCTTCTCTCCAACCGAGAGGACCACTCTCACAACCCGAGAGTGAACAACAAAAATTGAAGACTACAACAACCTAAAGCCTTGATTTTGAGTGTGCTTTATGTATCGAGGCTATTGGTCACCTTCTAACTTCAGTCTAGAATTTAATCTTTGTTATGCAAGACTCAAATTAGAGAACCAAGTCTAGAGAAAGAAAGTGCTTTGAAAACTTTTGTTCTTTTTCACATAAATAAGCAAAGACTTGATAAAAAAAAATAGGGTAACCTTTTCCAAGTTGATTCTTAACTCTATTTATAGAGTGAGAATCTCCAAGACGTTGGAAAACGGTTCCTCAACTACCATTAAACAGCAGCAAAGATTTGAGTTTAAAAAGAAACAAATTTTAAACTTCAGAAAACTGTCAAAACTGCTTGAACAGTCGACTGGGTTGCCTAAGAGTCGACTGGTCAGAGCTTGAGTGAGTTTAGTCTGTTTCGTACTGGAATAGTTGGCTGCTTACCGAAGTAAGTCGACTGGTACTTTGACAGCTGAACTTATACAAGCTTTATTTTGACATTTTGATTTTAATAAACTTTATTTCATTCCTACGGGATGTGTGAGTGTGTGAATCAAGGCTTTTACAAAGTTTCTAAGACACAACAAATATTACAATGAAATTACAAGACACTTGTTCTGATCACTTGAAGCTCTGAAAAATCTGTCTTGTATCTTGATCTTAAGTCTTAAAATCTTTCTTGTCTTTGTGGCTTGATCTAGAGCTTTTGAAAACTTCCTTGCATTGTTGCCTTGAGAGAGTTAAGTACACACTGCAAGAGATATGTAAGATAGAACAACTGTGTATTGTGTTGTAGTCATCAAAATCAAGAATCTACACTGTGGAATGGGATTGATCTCCAGTATTTTGGAATGAGAGCAGCATCCATATATATTGATTGATCTCCAGTATTCCGGAACGTGGGATGAAACAGGCCTAAGAATGATCCCCGGAGTGTGAAAATCCGCAGTATTTTCGGGACGTGCTGTGAGATGGGCCCAAGAATGATCCACGGAGTTAGATTGATCTCCAGAAGTTTGGGACGAGAGCCGATGCTCACAGAATGGACCAAATCGGTGTGCTTCTAGCAGTGAATTTCTTGGTCGATGAGGAAGCTGGCGTAAGTAAATTTCGATGATTCTGAAACTTTAGGAGTACCGGTATCGACAATCTTCAACAGGATTGCAAGTTTACTTCATCGTTTCGGAGGAGTCTACGAAAAGCTTTAAGGAACAGGAACAAACTTCAGCCCAGCTTTTGCCACAGACAAATGGGCAGGCAGAATAGGTTCTTTGAGTGCTATAAGGCATGGTGGCTACCAACGAGCATTTTGGAGGGACCAGCTCGCTGAGGGATCCATTTGGAAATTTGAAGATGGTTAAGGAATTCACTTCTAGAACCGTTGTGTATTCTTTTACCCCCACTAAGCATCGTTCTGAGGACAGAATGATTCTAAAGGAGTAATGTAAGATCCTGTAAAATAGTATATAACTATTTTGTACATTAGTCCGTGCATGATTGAGAGTTGCACGTATTAACAGTTTTTTTGTAAGGTAATTAAAGTATGAATGCAATTTTCCTTTGTTGTATGAGTACATATATGTGTGTATATATATATGTCTGAAATATATGTGTGTATATGTATGTGGTATGTGGTATGTGTATTTGTACAATTATACATACAAACCAAACCCTAAAACCATCTAATTAAATCCTAGCCCTAATTTATTTTTCTATGGGCTTGCCCATGGTTTCTTGAAGTTCATGTTACCCCCCACCTCCACTCCCCCCCCCCCCCCTCTAGCTGGCCACACCCCCTCCCCCATATAAAACACCTTAGTTCATCACAAAAACCATTTTGCTTCACAAACCCCCCATTTTGTTTCACAAGCTTATTTACTTGATTCCCTCATTTTTCTTCTTCACTCTAAATTCAACTCCAACTCTTTAAACACCCCCATCTCCCTTGGTTGCTAATTTGGAAAAGAAAGGGGTTAAGAAAGAAACAAGAAGCTAGGCCCAACAAGGAGAAGAAATTGAAGAAGAAGGAAGCTTGATAGTGGAAGAAATCATCTTCTTAAGTGGGTGTCTCCCTAAACTTGTATTTGATTAATTTTTGTTATGTTTGCTGTTATGGAAATGATTTTTGTGATGGATGTATGCATGATATACTCAATAGCTAGAAACTAGAGCTAGAAATGCTTGTGATGAACAAAATTTTTTTTTTTTTTTTTGAAAGGTTCTAGCATGATAAGTGAGAAAATAATAACTTCTTATTGTGAATGAATTTAGACTTGAAATTTTTACAATAGCATCTTGATTATTTCCCTAAGAACTCCACCAAATTTCGTAAGTTTTGGATATAATTTGATATTTTAATAAATTCTATCTTGTTGCTGGTATGCTCTGTGTGAACTTAACATGCTTGAATTACAAAATTCATATCTCCATTTCTATCATGAATTTGGAGTTAAAAATTTTACTGTATGTTGTCTTACATGTCTATAACAATTCTCCAATTTTTCATAACTTTTGGAAGAAATCCAAGGTTCCACACGAGCTCTCATTCATATTTTTAGAAAATGCTACATCTATTCTGGTAAGAAAAATACTAGACTGTTTTAAGTTCTGTCTCAACAAAGTCTTATGTTCGGTTAGGAAATTCATTCATTCCATAATATATGGATACTTAAGCTGAAATTTATATGCATGTTCCATGTATGTGTCTACAGCAATCCCACCAATTTTTGTAATCTTTGGAGATAATTTGATATTTAATAAAAATCATGTTTGTATACTGGGATAAAATTGTTTCAGATATATTTTCATTATGAAAATTTGTTACCCTGAAATGCATAACCCTATGATAAAAGGGAATTTGAACTTGAAACTTTTACAATAGTATCCCAAGACAATGTGAAACATTTCTACCATGTTTCATAATTTTTGAAAGCAAATTGTTATCTCTTTAAATTACGATTTGCTGCTTTGATTGGGAAACAATATCCAGATAGTCTTAAATTTACATCTTATTTCAAATTGTCATAACTTTGTGTAGACTTTGAATTTTGAGCTAAATTTTGGATATGTACTGACTACATATGTCTAGATCATGTTTTCCAAATTGCATTAGATTTTGAGATGTTTGAGATTTTTAAAGTAGTATTTAGTACACACTGGTTAGCAGTCTTGTAAATATTGAGTTTCTAAATGCATCTCAGTATGAGGCCTTTTTCACCACTAAGTTGACTTATTTTGAGAATGTTTCCAACTGTAGAAGCAAAGTAGATTTAAAGACCTTTCTGTAGAATCTAAAATCATGAATTTTCAGAAAGTAGGTGATTAATTGTGATTTGTTCAAGTTGCACCAGTGATATGTTGAATGAATTAGCTCACTATTCTGAGTGTGTCAAGCTATGCTCATACTATGATTTATCATGGATGTAGTACGTAGTTTAATTTTCTTGTCACTCATGTTTGATCATGCTTTAAGTTGGACTTGTTAGTGTCTATTAAATTGAAGTGTGAATAACTAGATACTTTAGCTTGTTGATTGTGTAGGGTAATGGTTATCACCCTAGGACTATCAGTCCTTTTGACCTTGATAATTAGTAACCTTATCACCTCGAGTTGCTGTGGATGAGGCCTTTCTCGCGTGCCATCAGATTTTAACCAAGGAAGGTTGATCGCGGGCCGGAGACATGGTCGATATCCAAGCGAGAGGATGTTTGGCGTTCGACGGAGGTCGAATCGCCAATGTAATTGGACCAGGCTGGGCCAACTCTTGAGTCGAGGTTGGAGGCCGAGATGGTTTCCATTGGGCGTTGTGAATTAGATCAAAGACTAGGATAATCAACTAGAAAGTAACCGACTAGTATTAACAAATCACTTCTCTAATAAAAGATAAATTAGTTGCTTTAAATTAGACCAGTGTGTAGATTCTAAGTTAGGATCGGTAAGCTAATAGTATTATCCTATGACCAAAACATGTCATTATTTGTTAGGGCAAGCACTAGTCAGTGGTTGTAATCGCCTGTCAAAGGAACACGTGCAGTGTCTCCCCACTTATCTGGGAGCACGGGATGTGTGGTTTCGTCTGTTAATTCCTGAAGTACTGTGATAAGAACAGGCGGTGCTCCTGTCGGACGTAGGGAATGGACCCTACAAAATTCTTCAAGTTCTATGCTGTTTAGTACAGACATAGTACTAGAGTTGTGGCTCTACGTGTCTCGGCGCCAATTGGTGAGCTTGCGAGCTACCTTGATGTCCGTACCAACTTTTGGTGAGGTTCGGGAGTGGGAACGGCCCGTGGGGACCGGCATTGTCCGAGGGCGGAAAAGGACCACAGGGACCGTAAGAAGAAACTATTTTAGGATCGGGGCGGAATCGGATCGTTGGGACAGACATTGTCCGGGGGCGGAAAAGGACCACAGGGACCAGGGCATCATGGCATAATATTATGACCATTTTCGACTGTAGTGGCTAAATTAGACCGAACAATTGCAACCTCATCAATCACTAGTTAACTGTTAGGAACTGGAATGAGTACAAGAGTAGGATGTATAGCGAGGGATCAAACCCAGTGATCTGGAGGATACGAACTCTTTGAGAAGTATGTAGTATGGGATGCATATGTTTCCATTGAGGTTGCATTTGGAAAAGTATGTAATATGGGATGTATACATTTCTAAATGAATTGCATTAAGGAAAGTGCATTGGGTGCATTTGGAATTGTGCATTAGACTCTAAGGCATGACATACACCGACACTTTTGATTGACTGGTCATTTTTCTTTAGCATCAAATATTGATTATTGAGCTTGGAGAGCCGCTGGTCTTATCAGCATTGCGTCAGTTGCATTCAACTGACGTGCCCACAGTTTGATTAGTTGCAGGACTACTGGACCATGGAAGCAGGAGACTTGAGCTGCATAAAGCGTCCAAGTTGAGATTGTAAAATTGGTATAGTAAAATTTATCAATGTAATCTATGATGTAAATTACCGATCTGAATTCATGCTCTAATTCTATGATGAATAATTTTTGCTTGTAATAACAATCGTGGCAATATAAGTTTTTAATTTTCTGTGATTTTTCTGTGTTTGGACTCATTTGAAAGAAAGATTCTGGCTTGTGTCTTGACCTCCCAGTATTAGGAATTCGGGGCATTACACCATCTACAACGAGTTCAATGCTCCGCTCTCCGCTCGAGCTCCGTCAACAACTCGTTGACTCCAAACAACAAGGTCAATGCTCTATTCACTGCTCGAGCTCCATCAACAACTCATTGCTGCCAACAACGAGTTCAACACTCTGCTCACCACTCGAGCTCCATCAACAACTCGTTGGCTCCAAACAACAAGTTCAATTCTCCGCTCACCGCTCGAGCTCCATCAAACAATGAGTTCAATGCCTTGCTCTTTGTTCAGACTTTGTCAACATCTCATTGATTCCAAACAATGAGTTCAACGCTCTGCTCACCACTCGAGCTCCATCAACAACTCATTGGCTCCAAACAACGAGTTCAATGCTCTGTTCTCCGCTCGAGATCCTTCAAACAACTTGTTCACTCCGAACAAAGAGTTCAATGCTCTGATTACCGCTCGAGCTCCATCAACAACTCGTCAACTCCAAACAATGAGTTTGATGCCTTGCGCTTTGCTCGAGCTCCATCAAAAACTCTTTGGCTCCAAACAACGAGTTCAACGCTCTGCTCACCATTTGAGCTCCATCAACACCTCATTGGCTCCAAACAACGAGTTCCACGCTCTGCTCACCGCTCAACCTCCATCAACAACTCGTTCGCTCCAAACCATGAGTTCAACGCTCTGCTCACCGCTCGAGATCCATCAACAACTCGTTAGCTCCAAACAATGAGCTCAACGCTCTGCTTACCGAACAAGCTCCATCAACAACTCGTTGGCTACAAACAATGAGTTCAATATGGTACTCTTCGCTAAGGCTCTATCAACAATGCGTTGACTCTATGTGACGAGTTCAGCGCCCCACTTTTTGCTTGAGCTCTGTTAATAACTCTTTAACTCCTTACAACGAGTTTGTTCCCCGCTCCTTACTCGAGCATTTGAACGACCCCTTATCTTCATGAAATAGACTCGACATCCAACGCCGACCTAGTATTGTCTCTACAAAACTTAATGGGCGCAAACGAGTTGTCTCGACATTGAACCTACGACCAATCAGTTAACAGCTGACTGTTCTACCACTGAGCTACTAAGGAACTCTAGTTGGTGGATAATCTACTATGATGGATGAGAGTAGGGTTAAATATGAATGCTGGGCTGTCTTTGGTCGGGCGAGGTGCTGACTTTCCCTCCGCTGATAGGTATCGATATCGATCTACTGATTGCGCACTTGGATAATATACGACGAAGGGCAGTACAAATGATAAATAGAAGCTCCGCTTTCCAGCAAGTTCAACATTCAACTCCGTCTTTGAGTTGTCTCTACAAACTTTCTGGGCAAGAACAGCAAGCTCTACATCCAACTTTGTCTCACAATTGTCTCTATAAACTTGTTGGGCGCAAACAACAAGTTCAAACATCCGACTCTATCGCAAAGTTCTCTACAAGCTTGCTGGACACAAATGGCAAGCTCTACATCAACGCGATTAAGGAGCTGCCCTTCCATATTTGTCGGGATCGAATGATGAGCTCTATATCAACTCCATCTCAAAGTTGTCCCTCCAAACTTGCTGGGCGCAAACAACAAGTTCAACATTCAACTCTACCTCAGAGTTATCTTTCCAAACTTTTCAGGATCAAACGATAAGCTCGACGTTCAACTCCATCACAGAGTTCTCTCAAAACATGCTGGGCACAAACGGCAAGTTCAACGTTCAACCCATCTCAGAGTTGTCTCTCCAAACTCGTCGGGATCAAACAGCAAGCTCTACATTAACTCAACCTCAAAGTTGACTCTATAAACTTTCTGAGATTAAACGGTAAGTACTACGACCAACTCCGTCCCAAAGTTGTCTTTACAAACTTGTCGCATTCAAACGGTAAGTTCTAAAACAATTTCATCTCAGAGTTGCCCCTCCCAAATTGTTGAGATCAAATAGCAAGACAAAATCGCCATGTGGTGATATCCTAGCCACCCACAAGATCTAACGGTCAGATTACTCTACACCCGAATTAATAAGGAACAGTATCCCAGTAGTGGAACAGTTCATCAGAAAAGCAGGCGATCATCACAATGCTCGGCCGATGAACAAACGGTTCGATAGGGATATACTATTCGACAAATACTTGGAGAGAACAATGGGCTAGACGATTCAGCAAACACTTGGTGTGCACAAAAATCACCACTGACAATGACAAAACCCAATGTAAGCCAAATTCCTCGTTGATTAACTCTATTAACTCATACAACAATGTCCCCCAACTTCGAACTCCGCTTCTCAACACATCAACAACAATAACTCAAAACTTCAAAGGAAGAGTTGAACAAGTTCTTGCAACTTAGCTCGTTCAAAGAGATTTATCTCCTACCTCGCCACAAGGACTCCAACGAGAAACACGACCAACTTTCGTTCGAAGATGATCAAGAATTGAAGATCGACCAAGCCCAAAACCAAGAAGAAGCTCCTAAACTTTCAGTTTCAAAAATGAGAAGAATTAAAACTTGAGTTTGTTTGCTTCAGAATTTTGGGTAGGGTCTCCACACCAAACCTGCAAACCGATCCAAGACCCAATGAGTTAAAACAGATAGTGGGTTTCGGGTATAAAACCCAAATCCAGCTGCACTTCATGCCTAAACCCGAACCGCCAAAGCTTCATCTTGTATGAAGCTTCTGCTTATTCTCTCCTTCAAAGCTCCGTCGCTCGAATGACCATCGAGATCGAAAAATTTGACAAAGCCTCGCCGTTGACCAAAGCCAACAAACTTCATAGCTCAGCTAAAGAGTGTCTCAAGAGTTCGACGAGATGATCATAGCTCGGTGACGAGGAGCTTCATAGCTTGGTGAGATGTGCAGGCGACTAGCCTCATATCTCGATGACGAGGAGCTTCCTAGCTTGGCGAGATGTGTAGCTCGGCAAAAGAGCAGCTCGACGACGAGGAGCCTCTTAGCTCAGTGACGAGGAGCCTCATAGCTCGACGTGATCTATAGCTCGACAAAGGAATAGCTCGGCAGCGTTGAGAACTCCATTGGTCAAAAACTTGCTCATGGATCGACTGCAACAAGCTTCATAGCTCAGTGAAGTCAATAGCTTGGCGAGAAGGAGCCCATAGCCCAATGAAAAAAGTTTCATAGCTCAGCGAGGTAATCCAGTAGCTCAACAAAATTCAATTCCATAGCTAGACGAGGGTGGTAGCTCGACAAACCACATAGGTCGGCGAAGGTGGTAGCTCGACCAAGATCAGAGCTCAAAGCCACCATAGCTCGACCGAAACTCGTCTCCCATAGCTCAATAGCTCGCCTAAAAAAAGCCAGCAGTAGCTCGACGAAGAAAAGGAGCTTGACAAACCTAACTCGCCCAAAACAGTGGTCGTAGAAGTCGTATCTCGCCCAAAACTCTTAGTTATGAACATGAAGACCTAAGGTATGGAACCCTAGAAAGAGGCTGGCTATAGCTCGACCAAGATATAGGTCGTCGAAGCTAAAAAATACAAGAAAAAATGTCCATAGCTTGGCGAAATCATCGGCTGAGCTAGGGGCTCTCCGTGAGCGTTCACTGGCCATTATATCTTTCAAAAATTCGTGCATAGTCGTGATCAGCACGTCAGATGAGGCCACATCGCCTCTCTCCCTCCCGATGCCTCTTCCACCATCCGATCTATCTCAACGGGCGAGCTCCCCTATGATGGATGATCCACAAGTTACCGCGTCACCACCTCATCACCGCGATCAAGTCACAGCCATCAAAGTCACTCAACGGGCGAGCTCCACATGATCATCGTTCCAGATCACTTCAAAAAGCATGCCAGGCCTGATAAATTCATTTTAAAATCCCAAAAGTCATTTAAAATCTAAAAAATAATTTAAAATTCAAAAATAATTATTGAAATTCTGAAAATTAATTAAAATTTTCCAAAAAATAATTTAAAATTGGTTTTACTAATTAAAATTTTGAGAAAATGATTTTAAAATTGGGAAAATTATATTTAAAAAATCAAGGAAAAATCGAAAAAATTACGGAAAACCCAGAAAAATATTTTCCGCCTCCAGAAGCTTCTGATCAGTTCCAGGTATCTCTGAAGTGCTCTAAAAGATAAGATTGTAATCCAGAATCCAAAAATAAGGCGAACTATTTCCAAAAGGCCAAGAAAATTGTGTCCTCGGAGTGGGGGGCTTATGATAATGGTAAAAGTCACAGCAAATCACGGTCATACGATTCCAGCACAGATCTCAAAGCTTCATAGGTCGATTAGTCATAACGGACCTCTTTAACAGGTCCGAGCCTCTTCCAGCCTCCTCTACAAGACATGAGCCTCTTTTCAAACCCATAAAAATCGAAAGATTAGGCCCACTAAGAGAGACCCAGACCATGAAGCTTGTTAGTTAAATCTCTTATCCCTAAACAAGAGAGCTTATCTCTTGAGGAGGAGATTCAAATAGAATATAAGGAATTCATAGTTGATCTAATGGATTCATATAAATCTCCTACTGTTTCTTAAACCTATAAATACCCTCCCCCCTCCTCAGTCAGAAGGTAATCAACAGTTTCTCTCTCAAACTCTCTTTCTCTCTCTGGTTCTGACTTGAGCATCGGAGGGTCTGTCATCGGGACCATCCCAGGTGTTTCAGGCTTTTCGCAGGTCCATCGGTCCCGTCAACTTTCGTCGGATCCAGATCACGGTGTTCAATTAACGATCCAGATTCAATCTCAAAGAGCTCTAACCGCATTTCATGACAGCGGTCAAATGTTATATTTTTAGTAGTTTTTATCAAATATTAACTCATTATCTGTTTGCTCCCACACCAAAATAACCAGCGACACTAGGTACACGCTTTCTTCGGCACTAGGTACACGCTATCTTTATTTCATATATGTGATTCTGCTCTGTTCTTTCTGTCCTTCTGAAGTTTTTTATCTTGTTGTACTTTGAGCTCGTGCAAGAGGAAGAAAGTGAAAGATTAGACAAAAACTGATGTACGCTTCTTCGCTCCTGTGAATTGCAGTGAGAGGAACAAAGGATACGAAAGATAAAGCACACAGACATACAATTCCTCGAAAGTTCGGTTTTAGTTAGCATTTATTTTATTTTAGGGTTATATATATGAGATTATAAGCACAAAGACACAGATCGAGATGAAGCACACGGAGAGAAAAAGAACAAAAGTTTCTCATCTAGTGGTCCGTTATGGACATTATCTTTTATTTGAAATCTTTTAATTTTAAAGATTTAGTTAGGATTTATTTATTTGAATTTCAATTTTAGTGGACATTATCTTATAATGCTGTATTTTAAAATGCAACATCACTAATAGCTAGTTTTGACTGCCATATGTTTGAATCCATGTGTTCGAGAATTATGGAGTGATTGCACGTTAGAGTGATTCTGTCAAATCCTAACGCTTATCCCCTTTATTCCTTTCTGTTCTTTTTTCTCAGTTTTTTTGCTTGATCTTCATTTTAATCCCCATCATCTATAATTTATAACTATTATAATGGGAGAGATGGGGTTCCAAACAAATAAACAATTTTTTATTGTTTTTTGTATGTGAGTCAACACGTGTAGTGCATGTGTTGATATTTTTTTTTTGTTTTTTTCCTTCTTCCTCCACGTGCATCGCACATGCATGATGCTATTATGCATGAAGCTAACCTATTACACATTGCCGAATTTATAGTATATATATATTCTATGTGCTTTTTTTTTCTAAAATCATAGAAAATCGGTAATATCATTAAATGCCTCGTGCTGAATAATGATTATCAATTTTCTTTATGTGCATAGCATTGGAACAAGAAAAGAAAAACACTATCAGTATACGGGCAGACAAATTTAGTGCAATCTTTGCAAATTAATAGTTTTTGCCAGTGGGGTAGTATATATTCATATAAGTTTTAGAGCTAATTATCAGACCCACTCTTTGGAAATATTTGTCAAAACGACCATATTTTGAAAATAATTTACACTTATAACCCAGTCTGCTTTTAAATTTCTATGATATCTTTCTTATAATATTTTCTATAGGATATGTGACCTTTTATCAAATTCTAAAAGTTTCTGGGTTTTTGAATAATTTCTACTTTTCAAATTAAATCTTCAGTTTCATATTCTACAGGTTATAAATTAGTGTTTAATCTAGAAAAATTGTAGAAATCAAGTAAAATTTACTTACTCTAAACTTACTCTGATACCAATTAGATGCAAAGCGTGAAATAAGAGTAAATACCTTTAAAGAGAAACAAAAGAGTATCAAAATCTTCAAAGATGATAGTTTAAAATAATATTCTTGAAAATAATGTGCATTATTAATCTCAAAAATATTAAAGTAATCAAGCATATGTTCAAGATCTCTCATAGCTTCTGATTATATTTCTGATACTTCACTACCACTATCACATTGGGGGCATATGTTTATTTTCTTCCTTAATATGTTCGTTTTCTTCCTCTATATATTCATTTTCTTCTAGAAATTGTCTATATGCTGTTGTAGGACTTCAGATATAGGTACCAAATTCTCCATTTTTATAAAATAATAAAGATCTTTCGTAAAAATTTAATTCATCTATTATTTGAACACTTATATTACTAGTTTCTCCAAGATTAATTTGATTTATTGTAACAATTATCATTCGTTGTACGCTAAAAAAAATAATTTAAACTCATAAAAATCATACATGCTTGTTATTCTTTGAAGATAATAAACGTCAAATACCCACATTCTATCACTTCCTTGGAAGTTAATCATTAATTCATAAATTTCTGAAGCATGATTGAAACTATTAATTTCCATTTTCCTTTTCAGTGAATTTGTGATTTAAAACAATAAGTATGACACAGGAAATAGAGAGAGATTCCTAAGGATACCACAAGATTGAAACAAAATGGTCCATCAAGCTTCTGACCTAGTTAAACCTCTTTGAACTGCTCTGTACCAGTCACTACCAGTTGATAAAATACCTATGGTATGCACCCCAATTTTAGTGCTCCTTTTATGTTCCTCCCATCTCAGGACTACCATGCACTTCAAGAGAGATTCATCCAAGAGATACGTTCGGAACAACTATTAGCACTTGGGTACAAGCAACCACAACCTAGCTCGTTTCTTGCTACTAGGTATACAGCTTAACTTTAGAAGGTACAAATTAACTTTTTTGCAAAATCCTTCAGGCAGAGCCTTACAAAACTCTCTCTAAGGGAAAGGGACTTAGTTATCCATACCTTATATTCTGCTAGAACCGATAAATACTAGAACTGATAAAAAGATAACTTTTTTCTTTTTTTTTCTTCTAATTTCTTACTAACAAGATTATATAGTATTTTTTCCTCTAGGAACGTCTACCCTCTTTTCTACTTAGCCTACCCTTTTATAGACCAAGGGATCATCTTACAAACAAGTTTACATGCGTCACTACTTACATCATATGTCCAATAATTGCTGCAAATACGTCATTGGTTACATTAGCCTTTAATAATTGCTCTGATTACATTGTGAACTATTCTAGAAAAAGGGATTCCTCCTGGTCGACATCTTCACATGCACCACATATATGTTGATGCTCTATCTTCATCAAGCTACATTAGTATCCAACTGACTGTTCTGTCATCGTCATTGCTCCTGTAAATAATATCTGGTACCATCTGTCAAATAGTGCATGTTTATCTTTTGGCTGATTTATTTTTGATAATACATTATTATTTTCTCTGAGTCTGGACTATCATAGATTCATATGTTGCTATCTCTTGACTTTATGTCTTTTAATTCACAATACATGTTTCTGAATCCCATTGTCCGACTTTCTGAGATTAGTTTCTCAAATTCCTCAACTTTGTATGGTATGATGTTAGATGCTCCACAAATCGCCTGGGTGGTCATCCCTATTTTTATAACATGTTCTGCTGAAAGTTCTTCATTTTCATCAAGATAATCAGGAATTGATGAATGCATTCTAACATATATTTTTGAGGCCTTTGTGAGACCAAAATAACTCTTGGCTACTTTATAAATTTATCGTGGCAAGTGGATAAGTTCTTCACCTTCTCTTGATGGATACATGCAATGAATAAGTTGTTAGGTTGCGAATGCAATCACAAATTAAATACACAGCAGAAAAATTACAAAAATATCGCCATGGATCCATGCGAAAATTATAAATCATGTTTAGGAGTTATACCTTAAAGATGGATCTGCTATCTCCACAGTATGCCAATCACAGCACTACAATATTGTAGTGCCTGTACGATATCCACACGAACGGAACGAAAAACGACTCTCCCTCAGACCGCGGTGCTAGCTGAGGGAAGGGGATGTTCCTTCTCACGATCTCTCTCTCACTTTCTGTGACGGCTAGGGTTTATTTTCACATGTGTTTTTTCCACAAATACATATCATTCATATGTGTGTGTGTGTGTGTGTGTGTGTGTGTGTGTGTGTGTGTGTGTGTACAGAAAACCAACCCTAAGAGAGTATGATGATGTTGGGCTTACAATCTGATCTGGGTCAGATTCGTGTGTGGCCTTTGAACTTTAGTCGGCTCATTTAATCTAATTAAATGTCTAACCAATGTCAGGAGTCTAAGTCTTACTTGGATCCCTAATTAAATTCATCTTATGAATTTAAATCATAATTTTGATCCATTCTAAGTGTGTGATCCTGTAGATTCCAATTACGTTAATAGTAATACTAAAATTATATTCGATATTACAAACAGTGAGCAGTATCTAAAAATACATCACTGCTACTCGAGTAACGGGAATGTCAGTAATTTGATATAACTAACCCGCGACCGATGTTACCATGTAGTCTAGTCCTCTTATCCAGATATCTTAATTGACCACAAAGCATAGAGCGTGTCACCCTTGTATAGTTCAATATTTGATTTCTTGATGTCCGAGTAGACTTACTAAAATAAATGAGATCATTATCGCATATTGACTCATTTTATAGCCATGCATTTTGCAGTCTCACTCAATCAAGGGGTCCGTAGATATCGCTCTTGTTATTTAAGAGTGACAAATCCTATCTAAGTCACCAACATCCCTTCGCATGATTTGTAGTATATCCAATAGTCAACTTTATAATCACCTTATTACAGGCAATGTTTGAAGACATTAAAATATATAACATCTCATGTAGGGAACCGTAGTGACTTCAAGTCAAAGGACTACGTACACCATGGTTACTGTGAGAACTGCTTATAACACTCATGTAACGATCCATGCAGCATTCTCATGGTTGGTCAGTCCAGTACATTATTACTCTAATATGTACTCATGTGAAGACTCGATATCTCATATCCATAAACCGTGAGATTGGTCATCAGTCTATGCACACACCAGTTTCTATGTATTATCATTGTCCTAATTCATAATAATACTCGACTAGGGACATTTTAAAACAGTGTTCTGATTTCAGCCAATAGGATCTCACAATCAAGTCAAGCACTTGATATCCCATGGCATTGAACCCACTATTCTAAGGACTTCATTATGTTCATTTAATTCACAATAAATAACGCAATAAATGAAATACATTAATATGAAATAAATGTCATGATACAATATAAACTAATAATATCAATACACAACCGACCTTTAGGGCATACACCAACATAAGTCCTCTTTCGAACTGTGCCCTGTTTGTTCTTCGATTAGCTCCTGGTAGGATGATCATTCATATGTTGTTGTGATATAGTTCTGATGAACTGGTTCACTTCGGTTACTTGGCATTTTTTTTTTCAATATATTATAAAAATAATATTTTCTTTGATACTTTGGTATGAGATTTCTCAGTGAGAAGTGTCTCCTTGTATGTAGTCTTATTTGAATATGTAATTACATCTTCTTTTAAGGATGAGTAGGTTCAATTATCTCACTCATATATTTGCTAGCATTGTCCACCATATTTTCTATAGTTACATGTTGACTTATATGTCAATAGAACAGATTTTGGAGTCTGCATATTTGTAGTTGTAATTGATTAAATGCTCCTTTTATTTGTTTCATGGTTCCCTTGAGAAAATTATATCATGTTCTATTTGCTGGACTCTAGTTTTCATTATGCAACGAATGAAACAGTTAATTCCTTGATAGAAAATCAACTAAAATGTTAACTTTTCATTTTATGTTTTCTTTTGTAAAATCATAATTTGCTTGTTCCATTTGCCATCTATTATTGGCAATAGTTGGGTATATTATTTTGTTTATCCATAATTTTGCTTGGGTATTATTTGTCCTTACTATAAATTTTGTATGTATTATGAATAATTTAAACTTTTAGATCGCTTTTAAGATTGCTAATAATTCTTTTTCATTAATGTGGTAGTTTTGTTGGGTCTGTGTGATTGATTCGTTGGTGTATCTAGCTAGTCTTTCCTCTTTTTTACCTATTTCAACAAATTTTAACACTTCTCCCCAATTATCTTCACATGCATCTGTCTCTATTATCCATAGGTATCCTTTAACAGGTAATCGTAACTTACTTAATTATGACATTTGTTTTTTTAATATTCTATTTTTCTTCATCTTCTGAGGTCCATTCCCACTTTTTGTACTTTTTCAATTTTTGTTGTAGCCAATTTGTTTTTGCCGAGAAATTTGGTATGTATCCTCTTGTTTGATTTAGTATTCCGATTATGGCTTATACTTGTCTTTTCTCTTTTAAAATATTTGGGAATGCCTTTATTTTTTCTGCTATATGTGGCTGTAGTTCTATTCCTTCAAGTGATAATTTTTCCTAAAAATACTATCTCTATTTTTAATAATTCTATTATCTTTTTTGATAGTATAATACCTGCATTTTTTATTATTTCTATGAATTTTGGTAAATGTCTTTATGTTATTCTTCGTTTTCGGATCCTATTAGAATACTAGATTTTCCTGTGGCCACGTACCTACGGCACGTCTTCAAAATGATACAGTATATGAAAAGCCTTGTAAACAATAAATCAACAATTATGTAGCTGAAGTTTGAATAGTATGACAATAATTAGTTGTAAATAAAGGTCCATGTTTCCATTAGTATATGGTGAAAATTAATTATAAATTGGGGTATAAAAGTCCATGTTTCTATATATATAATTAAATAAATAAATGAGTTATTTGGGGGGGGGGGGGGGATTTGAATTGGAGTTTTGGGGGGGAAATATGTTTTGTGAGGTTAGATCTGGGCCTTTAATTTTTGGGGGATTGAAGGAGAGCCACTGGATAGCTTTCTTTGTGTTTTATTATATAGATCATCTACATATACTAGTATGAAGTTATTGTATTTTTCAAATAATTTATTTATATACTCTTGAAATACTCCTGGACTATTTGTATACCCAAATGGTCACACGTTCCATTAGTAAAATTCTTGTGGTGTATTAAATGTTGTTAACTATTTTGACTCTTCGGTTAGTTTTACCGGGTTAAAATCCTGATTTGCAATCAAATTTAGAATATATTTTTCTTGTTCTTACTGTGTTTAGTAGTATCTGCATATCTGGTAATGGATATCCAAATCTTTTAGTATTTTTATTTAATGCTTTATAATTTACTACCATTCTAAATTCACTTCCTTTTTCTTCTGAATATTTTCTTACTATGAATGTCACGCCCTGCTTCCCAAAAGAGAATACGGAATACGGATACGTGACTAAGCCAAGTGAATAATTTTCATCATCCATAAGCTGTAAGGTTCTTTACAATATTTCATAAGAATAATCAGAGTCGGAAGCAAGAAAAGTCAAACAAGCATGCATATATGAATCAAAATACCAACAGGGATTTACTTGAAACAAAATATCATAATCTCAAATAAATCAGATCTAAATAAGTCAACAATCCTGGGTTACATTGCCCATATACAAATAAATCCAAGTAATCAAGTACAATTGTTCAAGATAAGCAACAAGAAATAAATAGATATAGCAAAAGTTCCAGCCAACTAAAATCTCATATCACCTACACCATCTGGCACCTGATCTCCAAAATTTGCAAGTTAATAAATTGCAGGAAGAGGAAAAAAAAACAAACTCTCGTCAATGCAAGTTACGGGCTGCTTGTAGTGCAGGCACAAGTACATGAAAAAAAGGATAACTAATAACATGGAATAGACATGATAACAAAATAGAATAACTAGCATGGCAAGATAAACAAGTACAAGTGGCATGTATCCAGTGTCAAGTGAGCAAGTATCATGTAAACAAGTAACAAGTAATGAGTGTCAAGAATCAAGTATCATGTGAACAAGTAACAAGCATCAAGTGTCAAGTAAACAAGCATCAAGTGTCAAGTAAATAAGGATCAAGTGTCAGAATCAAGGATCATGTACAAGTATCAAGTAGAAAGTGTCAAATGATTATGTTCAAGTCTTGTATTATTACTATCTAGGTAGCACTTCATGCGTCCATCCTTTTATCACATGGTTGCTACATTCAAAAAGTTTCGCTTTAGATTTTATAGTGGATCATAGAGGGTGGTGTACTCAGGGACAAGCCTAAAGAAATCAAGTAACAAGTATCAAGCCTCAAGTATCAAGTATCAAGCATCAAGTATCAAGTAACAAGCCTCAAGTATGAAATATCAAGCTTCAAATATCAAGTATCACGCCTCAGGTGTGAAATATCAAGCCTCAATTAATGAAATATCAAGCCTCAAGTATGAAATATCAATCCTCAAGTATCAAGCCTCAACAGTGAAGTATCAAGTATCAAGTATGAAATATCAAGCTTCAAGAGTGAAGTATCAAGTATAAAGCCTCAAGTATCAAGTAATCACGTAGGATCTATAGATCTCCTTCCAAGTACACGTTTCTATATTTTCCACTATTAGATCTTTCCCTTTTAAACCCCGGCTTGGTTATTTATTATTATTATCAAACAGGCATGTGCGTGTACAAAACAGGGCAAGAATAATATGGTATGATCAAGTAACAAGTTCAGGTCGAAAAATAACATGCACGGGTGAAAAAACACATAAAAGAGTAGGAACAACGAAAATTCTAGTTCAGGACAGCAAGATAGTACTGCACTAAATCTGGGATTCCCGTTGCTATGAACATGAAAACCTAGATCCTTCGAAGAATCTAGAAAATAGACTCCCGGCCGAATCCAGCAAATATATATAAATAATAGGGTATTTCACAAAAGCAAGTCTCAAAACAGGTTTGTATCCAGAAAATATGTTCAGCCAGAAATCAGAAGTTTGTATTCAAGAACAGGAAAACAGCATGAAAACTTAATAATTAAATCCACGAAAAATCTAGGTTATTCCCTAGTATGTTTAGTAACAGAAAATAAAGTTTCATAATTTTCCAACATAGATAGAATAGTTAAGAAAAATCAGAAAACAGCAAGATACGGTAGTTTGTAAATCTGGAAACATAAATACTGCAGTACGAAAACATCAATATCTCACAAAATATAAATCGAAATCCAGATCCGTCAAAAGAGTGAAAAATAGATACAGTAGTCTATATTTCATATTCACATTTTTTTTATGAAAAACAAATAAAATCGGGTCGAAATTAAGTTTCTTTACTGAACAGTAAGAAAATTCTGCAAGTAAAGTAGTTGTTGTTTATAAAAGTTATCAGTTAAATCCATAAAAATTAGGGGTAAATCCCAATCAAATCTAGTTATAACCAGCAAAATATTGGATCAAAATATTATCTTTAGCATCAGTAGATAAATAAATAGTCATACAGAATTTATATAAAACTGGATCTGAAATTTTAAACACATCTATAGCAAAATAGTCATAACTCGCAACTCATAAATCGAAACTGAGATATGTCAGAAAAAACTGGAAAGTAGACAGAATTCTCTATAATTCATATTCACAAAATATTTTCATATACAGACCTTAATAGGATCTACAATAATGATCAAAAACGGGGAATTGACAAAACAGAAAATATCTTTCATGCACAAACTCAACTAGTTCTCACGAAACTCATCCGAATCATAACCAAACATGAAATAGGGTATACTAGATGTCCAAGCAACATGGTATAGGGTATTTCACAAGTTCACAACAAGTTCACTATAACTAACACATCCAAGCACACGATATCATACAAATAACATGAATGTATACAACAAAAAGTGGTCATCCCTAGGTTATTTCATGTCGGGGGTGACATGTGGCAACTACTGGCGGGTCAACACAATAGAGACAGATCAACAAGGGTACACACACAAGAATTGTCTCTAGAACACAACTACACTACAGGCGATATTTAGTACTTGTATTACACAAAGAAAAGAATACAAGTTACCTGCCTTATAACCGACAATGAGAATGACGAAGCAAGAATAACGGAAATGGATTCCCGGGCAACGAACTCAACGAACGAACAACCCACGAACACAACCTCGAACACAACAAATAACTATGAACAACGAACTACGAACCCCATGAACACACGAACTAACGAACCCAACGAACACAACCTCGAGCACACTCACACGACGAAACCCAATTCGCACACCAAGAGAGAGTGAAGGATACAACGCACAACGGGGAGCAGCTGTCGCTGATGTGCGTCGACGAAGCGGAGGAGGGACTGCGTCGCCCTGGCTATCGATGCACTGGCTGTGCGACAGAGGCTGAGCGGGGGACCAGGGTTGTGATGCTGCAGGAGGGGAGTGCTAGGCCTGGTGCAGCGCTACGATGGCTACAGAGGTTGCCTGCGTCGTCGAGAGAAGGGCACAACGGGGGCTATGTTGGCACCGCAGGGGAAGGAGAGGGATGGAGAGAAGCAGTTGGGTTGCACACAGGAAGGGGGGGAGACAGCGGGAGGTCGAGAAAGGGAAGATGAGATGCAGGAGGCGGCTAGGTGAGGGGTGCACAGGAACGATGCATGGGTTAAATATATAAGGTGGAAGGATTATGGTTTAGATGAGAGGAGGCGGCTGATGGTTAACAGGGTAGTATAGGTAACGGGTTTCGGGTGTAGGGGAAAATAGGGTAACGGGTTTTAAGAACAGGATATGAATGGGTTTGGGTAAAGTATAAGTAAATAGGTATAGTTCTAATAGGGCTATAGGGTTTTAGGAGTGTTAATGGGTATTAGGTTAATTAAATGGGATCCAAAATAGGAATTAGAATAGGTTTTGAATAGGATAAACCAAAAGAATATAGTGATCCAAAATAGTGAGATGGCACAAAACTGGATAAACAAAATAGGGCATGAACAAATAAAATAAGGAGGATCAACAATAATAGCTCGGTCAAAAGGAGACGAAACAAAAGATTGAAAATGTAATCAATAACTCAAATATGAGGACGACAAATCAAATAAATGAATATATTGAAAAAGAAGATCCAATATACGGTCCAAAAGAGATACAATGAGATAAATACACAAAAAGAAAAAAAAGAAAAAAAAATACACCCAAAAATACATAAAATGGAAAACAGGGATTACAATGAATGTTGGTGATGAATGTGGAGTTTGTGATTTTCTTATGTAATTGTTTTCCACTAGTTCTTTTATATGTATTTTAAATTCTTATAAATCTGTAGGAGTATGTTTAATAGGTTTAACTTCAATTATTTTGTTCTTGTCTACTAATTCTATGAGCTGTAAGTTTACTTAAGTGTCATTTTGCAAAAGGGTCTTCTCCACAGAGATCTTTCAGTTGTTTTTTGTATAATTTCTTGTGTAATTGTTACTTGTACTTGTTATATTCTAGTTTTATTTGGTAAATACTGGTATTCACCACACTGGACTGAAGAAAACTCAGATATGTGGTAGGTCTGTTCTAGAATAAGGTTGTGTTATTCGTATTGCTACTGTTTGGTGTTTACAAGGTGCTGTGAATATAACTGATTTGTGTGATATAGTTATAGGATAGTACTGTTGGAAAAAGTCATTTCCTAACAGTACATCATTATTATTATCATCAAATTCATATATTATCAGTATTTTTAGGATGTAATATCCCATTTGTATAGTGGCATTTTGTTGATACTTGTATAGTATAATTATTTTCCTGTCAAACCAATTATTGCTTTTTTATTATATCCATCTTATTTCTATTTTGGTAGTATATTTTCACGGCACAAGCTAGTACCTGCTCCAGTGTCTATTAGACTATGATAGTTTCTTGACTTGTATCCTTCATATACAAATTATGTTAGTATATATAACGTGTTTTTTGCTGCTCGTAATGGATTCATTTGGACAATATTCTATTTATTATTATACTTTCATTATTTACTGTTATTATTATTTTGTCTTCTTGTATTGAGTACGGTTGTACAAATATAAGGAAGTCAGTTCCTAATAATATTTCATTGACATTGTGCTCTGGGTGTACATGTAGGTGTAATAGTATTTCATTTCTATTGTTTAGTCTTAGTGGTAATACTATTTTCATGGACAATTGGGTGTCTATTATTATAGTAGTCCATATAGTAATATAGTTTTCTAATGATATCTATTCCATTGTTTTTATGCTTATTTGTTTAATATGTGAATTAGTAGCTTCAATATCTACTAGGGCTATTTGTTTGTTTCATTTACCATTATCATAACTAGTAATTTACACGTGCGTTGCACGGCTTAATAAATACATATTTTTTTAAAAGTAAAAATTCAGGCACGCGTGTTGTACGGGTTGGTAGAAGGACAAATTACACTAAGGCCTTTTCCCATTATAGTAGTAGAGATATTCTATTTCTATCTTAAATTGATTATTAATTTAATTCTATAACGTATTTATTATTGGTATTAGTTCCAATGTCTGTTGTTTATTTCTTATTGATAGTTATCTTCTACCAAACATTATTTGTGGTGTTTTTCCTTTTGCAATATCTTTTGCTTTGTTAAAGTCAAATTCTATATAATTTGGTATATTCATATCAGGGTTTCCCTAGCTGATTTGTATCTTATAATTTTCCGGAATAGTGGTTATATTTTAAAGTTATCAGTATTTCTGTTTTTTTACTTCATGCTTACTAGTAAAACCATAAATATTTCTTATTTGTATACTCATAACCTTACTTTTTCTATATTCCCGATAATCTGTGATACATGACTAAACTTTTGTCTTTATTTTTTTCAGTCATGCTTATAGAGTAGTTAGGTTTTATTATAAATTTTATTTTTTGATACATTAAGTTTTCTTGTACTATTCCTATTAAGGCATCTTGTGTACTTGATATTATTCTATCATCCATTAAGTATATCTCTAAAGGTGTATTTATTCCTTCCTTAAAATAAGTTTTTATTATTATTTATACTGCTCCTAAATGTATGTGCCTTAATTCTTTCTGGTTTTCTCACTTATTTTTTCAATATCTTGTCTGGTTATTCTTTCTGTTATTAATGGAATTATACTTTTTCCTTGAGCTTGTTCAATGTTTATAGGTTGTTCATCATTTCTAGCTATTATTATGGTATTTCTTTTTCTTTCAAATATTGGAAGTTTAAATATCTCTTTTGGGTTTATATCTAGTTTGGATGCTCTTATTTTATTATATTTTTGTATGTAAAAACTCATAGTTTCTCTTAATTCTTCATTATCTTCTTCTCCTTCTAGTGGTTATCACATTTATTTCATGTTCTTCTATTTCATCATCACTGCTTTCAATATCTTCTTCCCTTACCATTATTTTCTTATCTTCACTTTTTTCTGACCAATCTTCTTTATATTCTATGGGTTCATAGTTTATGCTAAACATTTCTTCTATATATTTTATATTCTCTTTTTTCGTTCTTTTATGACAGTTTGGTGATATATGCCCTACTTCTCCACATTTATAACAATTGCATTTCTTTGGGTTTTTTGGATATTGTTTATTTTTATTTATTCTTTTGAAGTATCTTTTATAGGGTTTTTTATATATTTTAAAAGTTTTTCTGTATTTTGGTTTATATTTTTTGAATTTGTGTTTACGTCTTTTTATATAATTATTGTTATTGTTGCATCCACAATGATTTTGTCTTGCTTCATCACAACAAATTTTTGGATTATATGTTCTATAATATTTTATAGTTGCTCTAGTATCTTGGCACACATTAATCCTATAATTTTTTACAAGTTGTGTTTTCTGCCCTAAAGTATCTATTTCTGGTTTTACTTTTTCACTTATGCATGCACTATATATATTTATACTTCATGGATCATGTAGTTTTAGAAAAGAATGAGTCCAAGATTGAACGATTTTCTTCTTTTGTATAATAATTATCATGAAAATATTCTCGGAATTCACAAGCATAGTTGTCAAAATAATATATGTCGCATATTTCTAAATAGCTTAATCTCCAGCATGCTTGATTATTTTTGTATATCGTGTGTTTTTCACCTTTATCGTAGACACTAAATTTTGTTCTTATTACTATCTCGTAATTTGTAATTATTTCTTTTAGTAGTAAGGTTCGTTGTGCTGAGATTTCTTGTGTTCCTTTATCATCAATTGGTCTTGATTTTCTGATGGTATTTCTTTGTTCTTCCTTTAGTCCATTCCAACATTTACCTACTACTCCTATAAAAGGTTGCTTCTATAAATTTCTCAAATGAATTTTCTAATAGATTTTGCCCAATTCCTACTATTAGTGAAGCTTTTTACACATTCTTCTATTGTCCTATCTGCATCTTTTATGCAGTCCAGATCTAGCCATTCTCCATTCACTACAAAACGCACGGGCTTTCGCGGCGCTTTTACAAAGCTATCGTGGTGTCCTTTGGCGCCATTATAGCCCATAACAGTGATAGCCCATAACAGTGCTTCTAAAATCGCCACCAAAAACATCGTTACAGCATGCATCATTATAACTATATGGGCTATCGCGGCGCTTACCGAAGCCGCTGCTATAAGGTGTCCACCTTTAACGGCGATGCCAAACCGCCGTTATAGGAGCATTTCCTTTCCAATGTTTTTAAAGAATTGATCTGTAGCGGCATTCTAAAAGCACCGGGATAGCTTTTACTGAATATTAGCTAGCTTTTAGGTGTTTAAACTAGTACCCTACATCGGTGCTTGTCATGCGCCGCAATAGAGGGTACTACTTTTTACAGCGGTAGTATCTATTGCGGCGTTTCTTGGTAAACACTGCGGTAGGTCTGTTTTTTTTGACATTTCATTATAAAATTTTGAATTGAAAAAACCAATAATTAATGCATATTATAAATACATGTAATCATATTAAATTTAAATGCTTAAATTTAAAATCAATAATAACATCATAATCAACAACCAAAAGTCACACATCACAAAAAATAACTCAACAGAAAACAAAATATGTAACACATATAAACTGTTTTTTTTTTATCATATCATATAAACTGTTATACAACAAGTGTCAAATGTATAAGTTGTACAACACTTAATTATTACAAAATATAGATATAATTCCTACAAAACATTTTAAAAAAAGTCCAAATCCGAAAAACTACAGCGGGGAAGTCTCCTCGTTTGGCCCGGTGTTGCTTCCAATTCCATCGCTATTTTGCCCTAGTGTATATGCAACTGAAAACCGATGGAATACGTTGGCCCTGTAGAAAAACATAAATGTTTCATCTTCAATTTGTCAAACAAAATAAGAAAAAGAGCACAAATTGGAGCATAACCAATTCAAGTTTTGAAACATGTTGCAGTCATACACAAGATATTCCTCTAATGTTTAAACAAGAAAATAATTTCATCATAGTTCTCAATTTCTCCATATGTCGATCTTTCACAAAGTTTATTTAATGTGATCTGCTTCCGAATGTGGAGAAACTTAACTTTGCATCATATATAGGTTCTTGACTAAATGGAAAACCAAACAACATATAAAGCTACATAGGAAAATAACATGATAATTAACAAGAGAAGATTATGGTTAACACTGAGCTGTGAAACAAAATTCAGAAAATATATTCATATCAAACTCAATCCAGAATAACTTCCATTTTCATTTACAAATATGTTCCAAGTTTTAAAACATCACAAGAAAGAGAATGAGGGAAATAACTAAGTGTTCAGATGCTCTTTCATATTCTATAAAATTCGCAACTCAAGGAAATTAGTAAAACCGATCAAGTTCATATGAACATGAAATTCAAGTTATTCAGTTTGAACAGTTATTACAAACCAATTTGCGTTTCATGTTTAGATGTTCAAGTTTAAAACATATAATTCGCAACTCAAAGAAACCAAAATAGTTATTTACTAATTTCATGTTCAGAAGCTATTTCATATTCTATAAAAGCTAGCTAATACCATCAGAATGTAGAAAAAAGGTGAAGTATAATTTGTTTAAAAACCTCGAAAACTTTCAATGCAGACAACTTTTTCCAGAAAAATCTTTCAATTTTGCATAGGAAAATCATCACACCAGAACCAGTTCTGCTTTCTTCAAGTGTAAATGGTTCTACATACTTGCAAACTGCAACTATATAGTATATATATATTCTGTAAGGTTTGGGGTGGATGCAGAGAAAGGTACATCACATGACATACATAATAGGTATGCATGAACGAATAATTTCTGATACTAAAAAGGATGAGTTGTGTTGTGTATTGTGATCCTGCTCCTAGCTAGTTAGTAGTAGAAAGAAAGAAACAGTGATGTATGAGTTGCATATGTATATACATTAAAGAAGCAGCATGCAAAAGCTTAAAGTAAAATAGCTTATGAAGGAGATGAAGAAAGGAGATTAGTCAATCAAAATTTGCTGTCGAGTATGATTCAAAGTTTTTGTACTAATATAGAAATGTACAAACAAATTTTGGTGATAATGGTACGTCAACGAAATAATACAGGATATCATGTCAATAAGTGGTCAAATGTACTGGTTAGCCCTTCAATACGAAATTCAAGAACAAACAGAGGAAAATCGAAATTGCATTGCAGGTCATCTATCCGATCTATATTGAAATCGCACCGAAATTGATAAAATTAACCACATGTATGTTATTAGCCTCAGCATGAATTATACAACTCGTCAAATTCTCATAGCAAAGACCAAGAAATTTGAAGGAACAACAAATCAGAGGAAAGAAGAATAAGAAAAATTACATTTCAAATATGAATGTATGGCACTTTCTATAGTCCAAGTATAGAGATGTACGATATATAATATGCATAACTTCGAAGTATAACATCTTAAAGTGGCTCATTCATTGCTGGATTGGCCAGTAAAATCAATGGTAAATCAAAGTAACAACAAAAAAACAATCCAAGTTCTGACCAATTATGTTCGATAAGGATGGATACAAGAAACACAGACAGAGATGCACATACATATCCAAACAGCTTAAATAAACTTCATAAGCCTAACTACCAACTTCTACTCCTAAATGGTGAAAAAATCTATACTAGAATGAATTACAGAAATAGACCAAGGGCAATTCAACTGTCATGAACATAAATGTGAGGAAACAAGTACAATATGACCAATAACAGAGTGAAATCAACAAGCCAGTTTAACCGACTTGGATGGAATTATCTCATCCAAGCATTTCTATATAGAATCTATAGATGAGCTCTCTACAAAATTTTATGTTACAAAAACTATAGATGTGCTGAATCTATAGAAGGATCATCCAGATTCAGTAATAATAGAACCCAAAAATAGCAACAAAAGGGTTCTTTTTTTCATGTAAGCTACAGCTTCGTCTGGAAAGAAATAACAAATAATTAATGACAGGTACATATATTCACATATTATTATCGATGAATTATTGTAATATTTCTTCTTCATTTGGTTTGGTATGGCCACCAACAAAAAGAAAGATAAGTGACTGTATAATGTAAGTTGCGCAGCTTCTTGAATCCAACTGAAGGAATGTTTCATGCTTCCAGAGAATTCCATGTTTAAAAATCATGGCTTAATTTCTTAGATTTCTTCGTGAATCAATGTGTCGTGTTATATCATATCCGTGTCAGCTTCATAAGCTAAAAGATTGAAACTCTAAGCAATTAGAGGATTAATGAATGGAAAGTAAAAGGAAAAGTTGAAATGAAGATATTTTAAAAGATATGAAGCATGGATTCTTGCACTTGGAAGTCATATTGAGTTGGACACACGGTTTTGACACCGACACAAGTAACCGACAGCAACACAAGTTACACAAGTCATATTTTTTCCCCCCTAGGTATGGCTTCTGGATTTTATTTCACCAAGCATGGACTCTTGCACTTGGAAGATATTGCGCTAAACTAAGTAGAATGGAAAACCATGATTCATGTAGCCGACCCCAACTAATTGGGAAAAAGGCTTTTTTGTTGTTGTTGTCTATAAATTACCTCATAAGTGTGGTCAATAATTTAACTGATCTTGTCAAATTTCAGATTTACGGATCTCCATTTTATGTCAATCCATTAAATTCTTTAACCTATAAAATAACGACATCCTCTGCATACCACCACTATTACAGATTTCAGAGAATTTTGTCATTGGAACTCGATATCCTTTCTTTTGTTGTATATTATAGCTGAGGTTTTCTTATATCTTAAAAATGTCGAGCACTTTAGGATTTGTGTTTGGTACCAGTGACATGTAAAATTGAAGATCAACGTAAGGGTTATATATGTTTTTATATATGTTTCAATAGCAAGCTCATAGCTTGGCCACTGATTTATTAAGATGAAAGGACAAAGCACAAAGGCTGACATGCTACAATATACCGATACATGATTAGACGAAAGTTTTCGGATCATTTGTTACAAACGCAATCTATCAATGAAATGTATGAAATTTTGACTCACAGAGAAGACTTCGCACAAGGTAATATTGAAACTATGATGGACTTCAAAACATCACAATACCAGATAATCACTCAAATCACTAAAGATAGAAATAGCAACTAGAAAATACAGAATTTAAAACATGAATCAAGTTTCAGTTTAACTACTATACAAGTTTCGAGGGGTCTTACTCAAATCAGAAGTTCCAAGAGGTTTAACTATTCTTTGAGATAACATAATACATCATTTTTTTTTGTTGATAAAAGGATAGAATCCTAAGGGATTCCAGCCTACATGATATTTCGCTTATAGGGAATAAAATTGAGAAGAAGAACAAATAAAATAATATAATATAAAATAAGAAGAAATATAATAAATTTTTTAGTTCTGGTCTAGATTTTCCACTGAGAAATTGAAGTCTCCTGAACAACAACACAATACCTTGGTAGTCCGACATCCGTATACAGAAGAATTTATGATAAATTTGGCACAGGAGCTAAGTTACAATCAACCCCAAACGCAATTTTATCAAAGTCAAGGAATACACCTCCATAACTCGTTGAAACTCCAGTCCTCAAATCAAAAACTCACAATTATCTCCCATTTTCTGTGTTTAAATTCCTCCTCAGTATCAGACCTCACCATCATCCTCAAGTGCACCTTCTATCCACCCTCCAAAGGTAACGGGTGCATACACAACTTCTCCAACAGTCTATAGCTATGGAATTCTTCAATCAAATGCAATCCAGAATAACTTCCATTTTCATTTACAAATATGTTCAAGTTTTAAAACATCACAAGAAAGAGAATGAGGGAAATAACTAAGTGGTCAGATGCTCTTTATGAATGTATGGCACTTTCTATAGTCCAAGTATAGAGATGTATGATATATAATATGCATAACTTCGAAGTATAACATCTTAAAGCGGTTCATTCATTGCTATATTGGCCAGTAAAATCAATGGTAAATCAAAGTAACAACAAAAAAACAATCCAAGTTTTGACCAATTAAGTTCGATAAGGATGGATACAAGAAACACAGACAGAGATGCACGTACATATCCAAACAGCTTAAATAAACTTCATAAGCCTAACTACCAACTTCTACTCCTAAATGGTGATAAAATCTATACTAGATTGAATTACAGAAATAGACCTAGGGCAATTCAACTGTCATGAACATAAATGTGAGGAAACAAGTACAATATGACCAATAACAGAGCGAAATGAACAAGCCAGTTTAACTGACTTGGATGGAATTATCTCATCCAAGCATTTCTATATAGAATCTATAGATGAGCTCTCTACAAAATTTTATGTTACCAAAATTTTATGTTATATAGAATCTATAGCTTGGTGAACTAAAATTTTTTGGGTTCTATTATTACTGAATCGGTTTACAATTTAACTGACTTGGCTTTGTTGTATATTATCAGCACTGAGCTCTCTACAAAATTTTATGTTACCATCAACATCCTCATAAATGATTTCAATAAAGGAATGTAACCATGTCAATTTCATTTGGAATATTCCTCAGTTAACCACAGACATAAAAAAGTCCTACAAACTCCATTACTGAAATATACCTCATCAATTGAAACCCGTATAAATTTGTCAATAATTTCCGTTGTAAATTGAAGGTCCAAAAACTGAATTTAACACTTTATTCTAATCATAAACCAAATATATTCAAATTCAGCTTAAATGTTTTCAAGCTAATGCTTGACAAATATAGGAATTGTGCAATATTACTAAACAATTAAAATGATAATCTTTACCGAAATTGGACGATTAGGGCAGAGATCGGCGGCTGAGGGGTGAAGAGCTTGACGGTGAGGGGTCCGCAAAAGTGAGGAGGAGCGCCGAGGGGTACGAGGAGGAGCGGCGGTGAGTGATGAGCGGCGGCGAGGGAGGCTGGCGCAATGGACAAGAGAAGGCAAAGTAGGAGTGTGTGCGGCACGAGGGAGGTGTGGCGCGAGGGTGGTGCGGTGCGAGGGAGGTGCGGCGCGAGGTTAGTGATGAGGGGGAGAGAAAGGAGTGGGTAAGATGAGAAAGCGGCTTGGAGGGGAGGAATTAGGTTTGGAAAATTGGGGGGAAACGAAAAGAGAGAGTGCGGGATTTTTGAGCGGGTTTAATGAAAAAAAATTAATTGGCCTATCGCGACGTTTTACATATAAACCGCCGCTATATGTCTAATATATAATGGTGGTTTATATGTAACATGCCGTGATAGGTGTATAATATTTTAAAAGCAAGTTATATATATATATGCGTTCTATCGATTCTACTCATTAATAATTATAAATCTACAAACGAACAAAGCTTAATATTGTCAAAAAAACAATAAAATTCTATAATCTTTAATTACTCTTTTCAAATTCGAAAACCAACTAATTCTCAAATTTATTTCTTGCGATACAAAATTGTATGAATCTTGCAAGTTGTGAGTCGAAACTTTCTTATACGAGTTGAATTAGGTTGTGTGTGGTGAATTCTAGTCTAGCGGAAAGTTACATAATTTTAAGATATCGATCGATTGTGCACTTTTCAATTGTGTCGCTTTCTTTTAATTATACTGTTTAAAATATTGATCGAGTTACAAGTGATACATATATTGCAAATCGTGAGTCAAAACTTATTTCTTCAAGTTGTGTTAGCAAAGGTATGGAAAAATCCTATCATATCGCAATATATGTCAAGCTTATTCTCTATTTGGTATATAATACTAACATGATGACTACTACGTACGTACTGTAACTGATTGTAAAAAATTACAATTACATAATGAGATTTTTGATAAATGTATGCATAACAAATATTTTATTAGTAATGAGATTAGGTATAAAATATTTAATAAAAAAAGGAATAATATATATTTGGTAAATTATGTATTATAGAGTAATATTGTGTATAGTAATGATAATCCTATTCATTAATGTTAACTACTTCATAATTATAGAATCAAAATTCTTTCATGCATTCTTCGTGAAAATATTCGATAACCAAATTTCGTGCTATCTACATGTAAAATATTATTTAAATATATATATATATTAAAATATAAAAATATATATAAGAAACCAATTATTTTACAAAATCTATCCCGGTGTTTGTCACGTAAACGCCGGGATAGGTATTTATTTTATTTTTTAAATGATGCTATCCCGGCGTATATAGCGTCCACGCCGTTATAGCTATTTTATTTATTTAAAAAAATAAATTAAATTAGTGTTCGCACGATAGAGAGGAGTTGTCCCGACGTTTATATGTAACACGCCGCTACTGTCTGCACCCATGGCAGCATTTCGTCTAAATGCCGGTATAGAGTGTGTGTTTTCTTAATAATAAAAATTCTTCCACATCTATCGCGGCGTGTACCGGAAACGCCGGGAGAAGTATGCCGCTACAGGCCTTACGGTTTGTAGTAATTTCTTGCAATTCCCTTCTCGTAGTGTTCTGCAGGTTCAAATTTTTTTTTTGGGGGGGGGGGGTTCTTTTTCTTTTCCTAACTTATTATTTTTTGTGTCTTGTCATTTCCATGGTAGGTGATAAGGCCTTTTGTTAGGTGGTGGTCTTAAGATTTCGTATATATTAATTGGATTTTCTGTAGGTTTTGTTAAAATCTTTTTTTTTTATCATTTTTATTTCTTCATTCGTTATATATAGATTTTTCAAGGCTTCTTCTACTCCCTCTGAATTGGGATATGCCATTGGATTTTCTGTAGGTTATGCCTTCTAAACCTTCATTCCTTCTTCTGCTATGCCCAATTCTTCTTCAGTGTCTTCTGTTATATATCTACATACTTTTATGTTCTTATTTATGATTTTTAAATCTTTTCTTATAGTTACTACAAATTTTGGACCATTGTAATCTTCTTTCAAATCTTGAATGTTTATCATATAAATTTCTGAGGGTATTGATGGTTCTTTCTTAGTAATATTATCCATCCGAACTTAATTCCTATAGTTTAAGATCTTGTATGATAATAGTTGTTGGTAATACTAGTTTGCTTCTTCGTTCCGATAATCTAATGCTTTGTATGTTATCTCTTTATGTATTTTCTTAGATAGTTTCTCAATTACTCTACTTGTTATTAATAAATATTCTGATATTTCCTTAACATTTATATGTTTTTTCTATTAATCTTCTATCAATGTATCTTATTTTCAATTTTAAAAGATTTTTAAATTTTAGTTTCTTTAGTTTCTATGAAATAACCAGTTTTTATAAGATTAAGGGATATTATAGTTTATGATTTCAAAAGTAGGGTTATAAAAGTTTTTAGGTTTTTATATTCAACTGGGTCAGTTGGGGGGTAATATTTTCTAGAAGTGGGTTAGTTAGATAATAGTTTAGGAAAGTGGGTTAGTTAGACAAATAAATATTGAAAGTGGGTCATACACTATACTATGGTGTGCCTAGTCTGATGACCTATCTTGACTTTGTCGGTTGAGTACTTCATTAGAGCATCTGTAGTCGTTGGCTATATATCCAAAAAACGCATAAAATAGAAAAGAGTGAGCGGTAGTCGTCGGCTATATATCCAAATTTTGGATTTTGGGTGAACAATACTCTACTATATTTTGAAGAAGATTTAGGTATTTGGAAAAAATAGCCGACGAAAGATGATTTTTCGTCCGTTCAATCAGACGAAAGATCATCTTCCGTCGTTGAATTTTTTTTAATTTAAATATATCGGACGGGAAATGATTTCTCGTCGGGTCCTATTTTTTTTTAAAAAAATCGATCGGACGGGAAATGACATTTCCCGTCCGTTCGATTTTTAAATTAAAAAAATAATAATAAAGAATCGGACGGCCAATGATCCACTGTCCCTCCCCATTTGGTATAAAAATTCCTAAAGAACTAGGCCAATAATTATTCCTGTGCGCATAGATTAGTTATTAATTGATATTTAATTATATATTAAGATGTATTTAAGATTTAATTAGAATAAAATTAATAGTTAATTAGGAATTAATTACTTTCTTAATTTTTTTTAAAAAAAATCCAACGGCCGTTGGTTTTTATTTAAAAAAAATAAAAAAAATTAATTGACGGGAAATCATTTCTCATCCGTCGATTTTGTTAAAATTAAAACCCAAAATTTGGGTTCAAACGCCTACAGCTGAAACCCAAATTTTCTATTTCTATATGCCAAATACCCTAAATTTGAGTTGGGACGACTAGAGATGCTCTTAGATATTCGCCTGTTAATCTTATTTTGTAATTCTATTCTTCTGATAGGTTCTGTCTTCACGATCGTGCGAATTTGCAGCTTATTTTCATAGTAATACATTTTTTGACATGACGATTATGAGGTTGATATGGTTATATGTTATGTTGCTTAAGCACCTTTAGCACTCCTACAAAGCTGACTGTTAACTCATACATACATATTTGAATTTTTTTCCCAAACTGCCCCACTTTTTGAAAGTTTTTCCCAAACCGCCCTACTTTTTTTTTATTCCCAAACCATCCCACTCGGTCTTTGAAAGATCGAGTCTAGTATAAACTAGCGCGGTCTTTCAAAGACCGAGTCTTGCTCTTCGATTTTTTGAAAAGCACGACTCGGTCTTTGAAAGACCGCGCTAGTTTATACTAGACTCAAAGACCGAGTCTTGCACTTCGAAAAATCGAAGAGCAAGCAAGACTCGGTCTTTGAAAGATCGCGCTAGTTTATACTAGACTCGGTCTTTCAAAGACCGAGTCTTAGACTTTGGGGGTTTTAATTGCGCAGATCTCCTTTCTTCTTCTTCTCTCTCTCTACTTTACTCAATTCTATTTCTCTAACTCATCTTCCTAAATCTAGGGCGACCTCCTACCCACAAAATCTCATCTCAATCAAAATATATTTACCAATTCTTTCCTAACCCTCTTACCTTCCACTATAAAAACCCTAAACCCATCTTTTGAAAGATCCATATTTTGGATTTTTGCTAAATTTAAAGAGGATAGCAACTTCAACTCTTTTACCCAAATATCTACGGCTCTATCCTTGAAGCTTGTGAAGGTATGATGAATATTGGCCTTTAATTTTCTACCTTTTTTTATAGATTTTGTTTGTGGTTAGATAATAACTCGCATATTGGTATAAATATACGTAGGTATGGATCTTGAGATTCCTATTTGGTTATACTTTGGTGGTGAAATAATTCGTGATCAAAAGATTGGTAGTTGTTATAGCGTGTTGGATCCGGAAATAGTTTGGGTACCTCGTACCATTACATTTGTAGAAGTAGTTGAGAAAATTTATGAAGTTACTAATTGGGATAGGAATCAATAGAATGTGAAAATTTTAGCTCGATACGCAGAAAGTAGAGGAGATGGTCAGTATTTTATGACAGGGCCCGTATCTACTGATAATGCGCTGAAGTCAATGATTGCTAGGATATTTAATCCCAATTGTACTTGGTCTGCATTAGAGTTATATATTCAGCAAATTCAAATTTTGAATGCTCAGCCACATGATATTCCCAGTTCAAGCTTCATAAGGGTAGTACCTACACAGCAGATGAGGTCTAACCCCGCTCAATCTTCACAACCAAATCCACTGTCCTCACAAGAAAACACCTTCATAAATACAAGAAACCCGGATTCTACGGATGTTGAGTTGCCACGCCAACCTAGTCCAGTTCCTGACTATGTTCCAAATGATAGTGTATTTGAACTCTTTCAAAATGCAGTGGTTAACAACAGCTTATTAGACGATGATGAAGAAGAGGAAGAAACAGACGATGATGAAAGTGTAGAAAATGATGATGGAGAAGAAGATGATGATGTAGCAAATGTAAATCCTACGAACAACAGTTCTAACGAAGTGAGAGCTACTGATAGCTATACTAATGTTAACGCTCATGTTACGGAGGAGATGGCTCAAGGTGCTAGAGTACACCCAGTTCCACAAGAGTCTTCTGGTTCATCCAATGTAGACGAATTGTACGTTGGACAGGAGTTTGTAAGTAAAGAGTCCATTCAGCAAGCTGTCAAGGTATATTCTATCAAAAAACATCGTGAATTTGTCACATTGAAAATTTCACCGTCACTGTACACTGTTAAATGCAAAATGGCACCTAGAAAACGTACAATTGAGGAGATCGTACAAGGTCCCCCAGGAGTAAGTGATGGTGGATGCCCTTGGAGATTACGAGCTATTGTTCCAAAAGGGGGGAGAAATTTTGTGGTGAAGAAGATAGTTGGGCATCATACTTGTACGAATCCCACGTTGAATCGCTAACCTTGTTTGTAATTTGATTGTGGGTGTGGTGAAGAAGGATATTGGTTTATCACCGCGGGCAATTATTGAGATTGTGAAAATAGAATATAATTATCAGATTTCATATAAGAAAGCTTGGAAAGCAAAACAAAAGGCAGTTGAGAGGTTGTTCGGTACCTTCGAAGAAGCATACACGAAGTTGCCTTTTCTACTAACCGCAATTCAAGTAGCAAATCCAGGAATCGTTGTCAACTGGGATAAATATGAGTCTAGTCCTAGCGAGGAAACATTCAAGGGAGTATTTTGGGCATTTGGTCCTTCGATTGAAGGTTTCAAGTCTTGCAGACCGGTTATCAGTGTCGATGGAACTCACTTGTACGGTAAGTACAAGGGTTGTTTGCTAATTGATGTTTCCCCGGATGCAAATGGTTGCTTATTTCCATTTGCATTTGCATTGGTTGATGGAGAGAGTATAAATACGTGGACATGGTTCATGAGTTGCATCCAGTATTATGTCACCGATCGCACTGAGTTGCGTGTTATCTCAATCGTCATGCTGGTATATTGTCTGCTATGGATTTGCAAAACGGAGCTTGGAACAAACCGAATGCATTTCATCGATATTGTATGCGTCATTTTGCCGCAAATTTTTTTAGTAAATTTGGTAGCAAGGCATAGCGGAAAAAGGCCAAAATTATAGCGTGTCAAAACCAACCCAAAAAGTTCATGGCCGCTGAACTTGAAAGCGTCAATGTCGAGGCGGCTAATTGGTTGAAAGAGAAGCCGGTTGAGAAATGGGCACTTTATGCAGATGAAGGTCGAAGATATGGAATAATGACTACGAACCTGTCAGAATGCTTCAATTCAGTCTTGAAAGGAGTCCGTAGTTTACCAGTAACTGCGATTGTTGAGACGATCTTCTTACGTCTCAACTCTTACTTTACTACTCGTCGACAGGAAGCTAGTAAGCTTTTATGTGAAGGGAAGATTTTTGCTAAAAGTGTACATGATTTGATTGATAGTCGCCGTGAAAGAGCAAACCAACATGAGGTTACAATGTTTATCATCAGCCTGGAGTTTTTTCCGTGAGAACGGGTATACGCATGGTAAATGGAGAACGGAAGGGTGGGAATTTGCACACCGTGAACTTGGGTACGAAAACATGCACATGTATGAAGTTTCATCTATATCATATTCCCTGTTCTCATGTATTAGCAGCTTGTGCATATCGTGCAATCGATCACAAGCCTTATGTTGATAAATTTTACCTTGTCACGTCATTAGCACAAACTTGGGCTCCTGTGTTCAGTCCTATTCTAGATCAAGCGTATTGGCCTACTATCGACAGTCCACGACTCGTACCGGATGCTAGTTTGCGACGTTCACGGAAAGGACGGCCTAAATCCACGAGAATACGCAACGACATGGATGTGAGAGATAGTTCTAGCAGGGGTACGGGAATGAAATGTTCAAGTTGCGGTTTGGAAGGACACAACAAGCGTCGATGTACTAACAGAGCATCTCAAAACAATTAAATTTTCATTATGTGCTTTATAGTGTGTTTGTAATATTTATATTGAACTAAAAACTTAGTTTGGATGTGTTTAATTGTCGAAAATGTATGATTGATTGAGGTTTTTAGTTTGGATGTGTTTAGTTTGGATGGAATCAATAAGTTTCAAATATATTCAAGACATGCAACTTTTACGCTCGGCGACGACCTTCAACCACGCCCAACCCAAAAGTTTTCATTAAAGATTTAGGACGCTTGCCTTCGGCAAACGCCCAGAGCCCCGGACCGTTGGTTGACCCACCTCTCACCCGCGAACAACTCGGGGTTAACGGCCTTCCGATCCAAAACCCCGAATTGTTCGAGGGTGGCAGGGAGCCACCGATCCGGAACTCTCGGCCAAAAATTCCACTTGGAGGCACCCGCCTTCGGCAGGCACCCGAATCTCACCTCCGGGGTCGACCCACCTCTCACCCACTGACAGCTCGGGGTAAACGACCCTCAGAGCCAAAACCCCGAATTGTCAGCGAGTGGCAGATGAGTCACCACCAATTGCTAGTGAAAATGATGGGGGGGTGAAGATTATATAGCCCCCCGGAGAGCCGCATTTATAACATCGAGAAGTCCAAATGGCGGAAGATGAAGTGTCTCCATTAATTTTTATCGGAAGACGAAACATCCTTTATTAAATACTACCTACGAGGCGTAGCGGTTCGGCTCCCTAGCGAAACCACAACCTGACGACTCTTTCTGCCTCGGCAGCGACCCCAAGCGAAGCCCTACTCAGCAAGTGTCTCAAGTTACGACCCTACCGGTCTCGCTTAAGAAATTATCAAAGCAAAACGAAGTTTTATTACTCATAGAGCGCCAGAAACGGCCACACAATACAATGAAGATTTTACAAATCGGTCATCGCTCAGATTAAAATTCAAACTTGGTGCTTCCCACGGGATCCTCCGCGCGCGCCGCCGGTCCGACCAGCATGGACACCCCAATAATAGAGCTCTGCGCATCGGCAGGCCGGCCCGTTTCCAAGTAAAATGTGGGAGAAGGTCCCAATACGGAATTGCTCGCCTCCTCGAGCAAACCGGTGCCTAGCATGAGCTTCAGTCTACGAATCTCCAACTCCTCTACAACAGCCTTACGAAGAAAGGACTCCGAAGCCGGTTGCCCAATGAGGCATCCGAGATTGACCAGTTCATCTCAACTATCCACCAGTCCCAGTCGGCTATGGCCTTCTTCAGGTGAGCGGCCTCTAGGCCAAGCTCCTTATACTTGTTCATAAAATAATTCACCGCGGCCTCTCGATCCCGACCCTACTTACAATGGCAAGCAAGAACACTCTCCGTGGCCCCAGCTCAGCTCGGGGCCAGGAGACCTCGGCAGAACCAAGGTCGGCGCCGAGGACCTCAAGCGTCTATCAAGAAGACGGGAAAAACAAGTCACAAAAGAGGCGAGAAATCATAAGTCATAGAGCATCGGTCAAAAATCTTCTATTATAAATTCAAAAAAATTGGTACTACAAAAGGCGGAGGCCAGTCCGTGTGAGGCAAATACAAAATCAAAAGAAAATCCTAAACCATGTTTGGGGGGGAGGGGGGGAGGGGGGACGGCACCTCTTCGTCAGCCGGGTCGCCCCCGACCTCCTTTTGGTGAGGGTCCACCATCTCCTCGCCACCGGGCATGGGTGGGTGCTCTAGCTGCCAGTTGTAGTGGAGGTGGTCGACCCGAGTGTCCGGGTAGATCAGCTGGAAGTGCTCCTTCGCCTTGGCATAGGCCTCATCCTGGGCCAGGATCAGAGTATCCGCCATGGTGATCTCCATCTCAGCCATGGCTTTCTGCGCCTTCTCGGCCTCCGCCTGGGCCTTGGACCAGAAGTGCGCCAACTCATTCTTGTGATGGTCTTGCAACGAGGCCATCTGAGCCTGGACGACCGCCTCGGCACTCTGAGCCTCCTTCAGCTCGTCCTGCAGCTTGGTGACCTTGCGGAAGTACTTCTCCACGTTCCTCCTCTCGACGAGGACCTCCTTCTCCAAGCACTTGTGAAAGTGCTGCCCGTGAAGCACCACCTGGCCAAGGGAAAACAAGTTAGAAGAAATCCTAGATTCTACGCTTAAAGCAAATTCCAAACACTTACCGAGAGTTGTGCCTGGGCCCACCTCATGAAGGCCGTCTCGGACCACCTCATGATGGCCGTCTTGGACGTCTCCATTACCAGAAATATCTGATCTCGCTCCGTAGCGAGATGCTTCACCACCTCCATGGCCACCGGGCCCTCGAGCAGGATATCCCCTGCCTTGACCCCCCAATCCAGGGCGTGCGGCCTGAGGCCGTGCTGCCCCACCATCTGCTCGGCGCTGGGGCAGGGTGGAGGGAGCCTCTGCTCTGGGACCTCGGCCCTTCTTCTGCTACCGGAGCTCGTCCCCGGTTCCTTCGATGACCTCGGTGTGTGGTGGTGCTTCTTCGCCTTCTTCGGGGACGACTCCACCGTCACCGAGGTCAGCACTTTACTAGAACCTACACCCGGGGCAGCCTTCTTCTCTTGGTCTTCCCTCCTCTTGGCGGCTATGGCCAATAAGGCCTGTCGGTTGTCGAGCTGCTTGGTAGTCATCTCTGCAAAAGGGAAGAAAAAGAAGTAAATGTTAATACGAAGGCAGGAATATAAACAAATTCAGAACAAAAATATACTAGGGTCGGCTAGGCTCAGACCGGCTCGGGCCAGGTGCAGCTCCGTCACTCGCGGCCACCCTATACTGTGCCCTCCAACGATCTTCTCCACCTTCGCCCATTCTTTCTCCGACAACTTACTGCGCTTCGGAGGCTTGTGGTTCGGCTTACCGAAGTTCCAAGAGGTTGAAATCTTCCAAGGCTTCTCGCTCCAGACTATGAAGTACTTCTCCTTCCATCATTTGATGGAGTTCGGATGACCGTGCATCACCTTCTTGTGAGGTTACGGCGAGAGGTAGAAGATTCCCTCCGCATCGCCGAGTGAGCTCATCCCTAGGATGGTGCAGAAATATGTAAGCCTCGGCTTGATCCCTTCTCTTGGCACTTCAGGATGAAGCAGATCAAATGTTTTCACGAATTGGGACCGTACTGCATCGGACTCAACTTCACCCAATTCAAAACCCTCATGATGAAAGGGTGCAGCGGCAGCCTCAGCCCCGAGATGAAGGGTCCTCGGGAAACATACAGTAGCTCGACACAAGAGCTGTGGTCGAATGGATTCCAGGGTTCAACATCAAAAGTTCGAACTCCTTTGGGATGAAGTAGGCCGCCCTCAGGATATGCAGATAGTCCGCCCTCAAGACGCACTGGATGCTGTCCATCTTAATCATCTCCCGACCCTCGTCCCGCAGCAGGGAGGTGAATGCAACAAGGCCCTCAATGTCGTCAGGGTACATCCTCATCGACCCTGGGTTTCTAGAGGACACGGGGGAAAACTCGAATCTCGGTCCAGGACCATATTTGTCTGGCGTAGGCGGGCTATCAGGACAAATCCACTTCCTCTTCCTCCTACGAGGACGATGCTTCCTCTCTGGAGATGGGATTGCTAATGGGGGCAGAGGCGGAAGATCATCCTCCTCCTCGGCTGTCTCCCTCGCGGTTCCTCCTTCCTCTTCTCCCCGACCATCGCCTCCCTCGGTCCCCTGTTCGGGCTCCTCCTGGTCGTCCTCCAAACCAAGTTCCTCCCCCTCGGAGTCTCCTTCCTCGTGCTCCTCCTCAACAATCTCCTCTCCCTCGGGGTCTCCCTCTTCATGCTCACCCTCCTCTACAGGCTCCTTATCTGGCCTACGGGATTGCAAAGGTTGCACAACAAAAACTACGTCCTCCTCCCCATCCGATCCTAAGTCTGATTGAACCTCCTCCTTGATTTCAAGGTCGCCCAGAGACCAAGACGTCAATGCTGACTCACCCTCCCCCTCGGAACGGCCTGAACAGCTTACCTCGGAGCCAGACTGAGCGCACGACATTACGAACCAAAAATACTAACCTGGGAGTATCGAGCTATGGGAAGATCACCGGAAAAAGGTCGTCACGGCAATCGGAAAAATTCCTGTTCTTGAGAGAAAAAATGCAAAGTATGGAAATGAAGGAGGGGGGAGATTTATAACAGAGGAGGAGACTCCTCGATTTTTGCGAAAAGATCTAACCGTTAGATCTTGATCATCAAGATCCAACGGCCACTAGGATCTGAATAGCTTCGATTCTTGCGCCTATAACGTCACCCTGAGGCACAAAATTACATCTTTACCCTCAGCCTCTTCAGCCGGTACAACAGCTCGGAATGCGTGGCCAACTGCTCATGTGCTACCCCAGGCTTTTCCAACAAGTCGGGGGCTCGACGCTGGGATGACACCGCGAGCCACAAATTCCTCCTCAATTCAGCCTGAGGCTCGACACTCGAATGACACAGCGAGCTACAAATTCCTCCTCAATCCAGCTTGAGACTCAGCGCTCGGACGGCACCGCGAGCCACAAATTCCTCCCCAATTCAGTGAGGCTCGGCGCTCGGATGGCACCGTAAGCCACAAATTCCTCCTCGAATCATCTGAGGCTCGACACTCGGATGGCACCGCGAGCCACAAATTCCTTCTCAATTCAGCTTAAGGCTCGGCACTCGAATGGCACCGCGAGCCACAAATTCCTCTTCAAATCATCTGAGGCTCGACGCTCGGATGAAACCGCGAGCCACAGATTCCTCCTCAATTTAGCTTGAGGCCCGACGCTCGGATGGCACCGCAATCCCCAAATTTCTCCTCAATTCAGCTTGAGGCTCAACGCTCGGATGGTACCGCGCCCCACAAATTTCTCCTCAAATTAGCTTGAGGCTCGACGCTCGGATAGCACCGCGAGCCACAAATTCCTCCTCAATTCAGCTTGAGGCTCGGCGCTCCGATGGCACCGCGAGCCACGAATTCCTCCTCAATTCAGCTTGAAGCTCGACGCTCGGGTTACACCGCGTGTAACGCCGCTGCACCTAGCTCAGACAATTTATACAATTTTAGAAGATAAATTAGATACTATGTAGTACAACTGCCCACCACAGGCTGCCTCTCAAAAGGTGGTTAACCGATTAGGTGACTTTTGATCATAGGCAATTATATTTATATATTATTTTATTCATCTTCAATCCCGATATGGGACAAATACTATTCATCCTATTCCCTTTTTCTCTTTGCGTGTGACAGCCCAAGCCTTGGTGCCACGTCATCCAAGAGACAGGAGCAAATTCGGGTGGGGCCCCATGGGAATGACATCATCGTCATAGTAGTAACATCACTTGTACATGTTGTTCTTTGCACGTGCCCCCCCCCCACTCACTATTCTTTCATATATATATTTACCAAAGTGTCATTTACTCATTTTACCAAACAACCACTTTAATCAAACCATATTATATATATATATATATATATATATATATATATATATATATATATATATTATTGGAAATTAAGGGGTGTTACACACACCTCTTCGGAAATCAGTGTCCTCGCTGAGCACGGGCATGCAATCTACTACAGGATCTCCTTTCTAGCCGATGTGGAGTGGAGTACTCTGATTCTGCTAGCTGCACCGTACCCCGATTCTGCAGGTGGTCCATTATTTCAGGCCGCCACCCCGCTCCCTCTCGGGCATACCCGTACATCTGCTAGCTCCATCTCATGCATACATCTCGCCCACTCTTACCCACACTCGGTGTCGAAAGTCGGTTCTGATACCATTTGTAATGCCCCTGCCCCTAGCTCAGACAATTTATACAATTTAGAAGATAAATTAGATACTATGTAGTACAACTGCCCACCACAGGCTGCCTCTCAAAAGGTGGTTAACCGATTAGGTGACTCTTGATCATAGGCTATTATATTTATATTATTTTATTCATCTCCAATCCCGATATGGGACAAATACTATTCATCCTATTCCCTTTTTCTCTTTGCATGTGACAGCCCAAGCTTGGCACCACGTCATCCAAGAGACGAGCAAATTCGTGTGGGCCCCATGGGAATGACATCATCGTCATAGTAGTAACAACAGCACTTGTACATGTTGTTCTTTGCACGTGCACCCCCCTCCCCCCGCCCCACCCACACTATTCCTTTATATATATATTTACCAAAGTGCCATTTACTCATTTTAACAAACAGCCACTTTAATCAAACCATATTATATATATATTATTTTTGAAAATTACAGGGTGTTACACCGCGAGCCCCAAATTTCTCCTCAATTCAGAGGCTCGGCGCTCGGATGGCACCGCGAGCCACAAAATCATCCTCAATTCAGCTTGAGGCTCGGTGCTCGGATGGCACCGTGAGCCACAAATTCCTCCTCAATTCAGCTTGAGACTCGACGCTCGGATGGCACCGCGAGACACAAATTCCTCCTCAATTCAGCTTGAGGCTCGGCGCTCGGATGGCACCGCGAGCCACAAATTCCTCCTCAATTCAGCTTGAGGCTCGACGCTCGGGTGACACCGCGAGCCCCAAATTCCTCCTCAATTCAGCTTGAGGCTCGACGCTCGGATGACACCGCAAGCCACAAATCCTCCTCAATTCAACGTGAGGCTCGACGCTCGGATGGCACCGCGAGCCACAATCCTCTTCAATCATCTGAGGCTTGACGCTCGGATGGAACCGCGAGCCACAGATTCCTCCTCAATTCAGCTTGAGGCTCGACGCTCGGATGGCACTGCGAGCCCCAAATTCCTCCTCAATTCAGCTTAAGGCTCGGGCTCGGATGACACCACGAGCCACAAATTCTTCCCCCAACAGTGAGTGGCTCGTCTACCGACCCTCGACGCTCGACTGAGCGAGCTTCAACTCCTCAGATCCCAACGTCCCCTTGCTTTTCCAACAAGTGAAGGGGCTCGTCTCCCGACCCTCGACGCTCGGCAAAGCGAGCTCCTACTCCTCAGATCCTAACGTCCCCTTGGTTTTCCAACAAGTGAGGGGGCTCGTCTCCCGACCCTCGACGCTCAGCAAAGCGAGCTCCTGCTCATCAGATCCCAACGTCCCCTTGCTTTTCCGACAAGTGAGGGGGCTCGTCTTCCGACCCTCAACGCTCGGCAAAGCGAGCTCCTACTCTTCAGATCCTAACGTTCCCTTAATTTTCCAATAAGTGAAGGGGCTCATCTCCCGACCCTCGACGCTCGACAAAGCGAGCTCCTACTCCTCAGATCCCAACGTCCCCTTGCTTTTCCAACAAGTGAGGGGGTTCGTCTGCCGACCCTCAATGCTCGGCAAAGCAAGCTCCTACTCTTCGGCACTCGACACCCTTCATAGCTCCAAAAGGGGATCCCTTTCATCCTACTCCGCTGGCCTCTACAGGAAGATACGGATCCCGCACTTTGCCATATACACCACTGCGCTCTTTCTACAGAGGCAAAAAAACACTCATACATGGCTGGATTATCCAGCCCTCCAGGAGTGGGGGGCTCCTGATATAGGTCAGATGACGTGGCCTCTTCTGGGCCACAGGATCCCCTCGAAAATCGCTCACCTCTGATCATCAGATCAGCCTTAAGCCCCATGGGCTTCTGCCACGTCAGGCGCACAGGCAAACGGGTTCAGACCGGTTTGCACTGCCTATAAATACCAGGCCCTCTCCCACATTCACAGGTAATCAATCTTTCCCCTCTAAATCTCTAGCTACTGTTACTCTTTAGTAACAAACTAGACCGTCGGAGGGCCTGCCACCAGTATCAATCCCGGTGTTCCTAAGCCGAGTGTAGGAACACGAGACCGAGCCGAGCCTCCAGATTCGAGCCGAGCATCCGACCTCCACCTCACTCCTGCCTGCTCCCGAACCGCTACCTCAGTCAAGGGTCGAGCGTATAGCTAGTACCGTGACTTCCACTTTATAAATTGAGATAACTACACATGTTGCAGCCACCCCCAAAAACAAACCGCATCAAAATTGTCATTTCCCAATAATTGCAATCTTATGTATTCCCAAATACAATGGTACTTGTACATTTTAGATCCAACTCAAACTATAGTAGTCTATCTTGTACATAAATAAATTCCTAACAATATAAACATATATCATTAAACCGGAATTGGGCATCAAAGAGTCAGTATTAATGCTGCATACCTTTCAAGAGCAAGGGAAGTTGTCGCGGTCACAACAGCCTGCAAACATCAAACACAAATCAACTAAATCCAACAACAAATGGGTAGTCAATTCAGGCTGGAGCTTAGTGCTCTGTCCTAATACATCAACAGCAAAAAATGGGTAGTCAATTTGGCTCCAAAACATCCAGAATCAATCAAATTTACAGGGGAAAAAAGAAGAAAATAATCCATTAAACGAAAAACGCACAAAATTATAAATCTTACAGCATAATGAGCAGAAGGCATCCCCCCAGATCGAATGACGGACTTCAGATTCAATCCATCTCCTCTAATAGCACTTGTACATAGTTTTGACCGCTGACCAATTGTAGCACCAATAGTAGATGCTACCAAAACCTATTAGTTTTTTTAAAACAAAAAAAACCATGAATAAATTATCATCTACAAGTCAAACATAAACAAAATTAAGAAGTGGGTTTTGAGCTCTGACCCTGTTATGGGCAAGCCTTCATGTGACAGATCAGGGTTTCAACCGAACGGGGGAGAGAGAGCAGATCTCCGCGGGGGGGGGGGGGGGGGGGGGAGGATTTTGGAGGGTAAATCTGAGCCATTAATTTTGTTTCGATTGAAGGTTAGCAACTTGTTTTTTTTTTTTTTTTGTTTGGGGGGGAGGGGGGGGGGGGGAATTTTGGAGGGTAAATCTGAGCCATTAATTTTGTTTCGATTGAAGGTTAGCAACTTGTTTTTTTTTTTTTTTTTTTTGGGGGGGGGGGGGGAAATTTTGGAGGGTAAATCTGAGCCATTAATTTTGTTTCGATTGAAGGTTAGCAACTTGTTTTTTTTTTTTTTTGGGTTGGGTGCGTGGGGGTGGGGGGGGGGGAGAATATATTTTGGAGAGTGAATCTGAGCCATTAATTTTGTTTCAATTGAAGGTGAGCCTGTTTTTTTTTTTTCAAATTACCTTGTGTTTTATTTTATATATATATATATATATATATATATATATATATATATATATATATATATATATAGGGTAAAAGGGATATAAGCAACTTGCTCATTTAATAAATAAGCAATAGATTATGTGGCATGCATGTGATACATTGGACAACTAACTCTTTTAAGGCTTTTCCAGTCACATGTATGCCACATCATCAATTGCTTATTTACTAAATGAACAAGTTGCTCATACCCCTTTTTCCCATATATATATATATATATATATATATATATATATATATATATATATATATATATATATATATATTCAAATGCTTCGGTTGAGCACTCCTCTAGTGCTCACCGCGTGAACACTAGGCCTTCGGCCGTGCATATTGAAAATCCGAACCGTTCACATTGATCTACACATTTAAATTAGTCTAAATATTTAAAATCAAATCATTTGAAATTCATTTGTCCATTCATTGAAGTGTTACAAAATTGTATGGCTGAAAATCATTGTTTTTATAGTCACATGATGGATGGGCAAATGAATTTCAAATGATTTGATTTTACATATTTAGACTAATTTAGATGTGTAGATCAATGTGAACGGTTCGGATTTTCGATATGAACGCCCGAAGGCCTAGTGTTCACGCGGTGAGCACTAGAGGAGTGCTCAACCGAAGCTTTCCCTATATATATATATATATATATATATATATATATATATAGGCAAATGCTCGGTTGAAAAAAGGTTAGTTTTTAACCGGGTTGGAAAACACCCATTTTAGCCCTCCGATCGCTCATGATCTTGATGAGCGAATCAGATCGAAACCCGTTAAAGTCTCCCACTACCGGCTCTAAAAGCGGAGGGGCAATTTCGAAAATTTACGCCAAAAAACGTTTCACACTTAGCGTTATTTTGACGTGAAGTTTTTTTTCTCAGTTACCTATATTTAGGCCGTTGTTGGGAACAACGGCCTAAGTTATTTGAAGTTTTTTTTTTTTAAGAAAATTGTACTTAGGCCGTCGTTTGGAACAACGGTTTAGGTTGTTTTTTTGTTAACAAAAAATTCAACCTAGGCCGTTGTTCCCAACAACGGTCTAAGTATGTACAAGTATTTTTCCAAACACTTGTACATACTCAGATCGTCATCTCCCTCACAACTCTCTCTCGCTAGTGGAACTCGAGAATCCCATTTCCCCAAACCCTAGCTCTCTCTCTATCGATCTGAAAACCCTAGCTCTCTCTTGCTCGCTGCTTCTCACTGAATCTCTCCCTATTCTCATACTCTTGCCCTCTTCCTTTAAAGATCCCTATTACAAAATAATCCTAACTCATACGAAATATTCCCAGCCCTAAAACCCTAATCCGAAAGAAATTAGCCAAACCCTACTCCCCTTCCTTTCTCTACAGCAGCGCGCAAGGACCTCCTCTGTCTCCTTTCCGAACACCCTCATTGTGAAAGGTATTAATTATTTCCTACTTGAGTAGATCTAACTAGGTTAATTGATTGAAATTTTTTCTCTAATATTTGAGTGTACAATTTCTATAGTATGCGTAGGTATTTATAGAGTAGGTAATTCTAGTTTTATTGTGGATGTAGATGTAGTAATAGTTTTTGTTGGTCGTTGTTTGATGTTAGTAATAGCGCACAAAGAGGAAAAAAATTATGCAACTTTGCGAGTCGTCGGGCTCGCCATGCACAAACCAACGCAACTTGTAGAAGTGTGTTTGGATTCACATTTGAAGTGTACGGCCGTATATCGCTTTCGAGTATTTCCCGTGAGTGAAAGCGATACATCGGCATATTTTGCAAACCGTGAGTCGAAACTCACATCTACAAATTTTGTTGGCTCATGTGTTTTGCGTCCGTCCTACTCCCAAAGTTTCGGAATTTTTTGATCTCGTTTGTGCAGATTTGTACCGTATATCAAACAACAACCTCAATTAATGTTTGATTTCTGTCGATGGTACTTTTCAGTACGAAACAATATCCAAAAAAAAGAAATTTTGTGAGCATACTGGCTTACCGCTCGCTACCAAACGGTACTTGTAGTTGAGAGTTCGGATCCCCGGTTTGGGGCCTACGTCAATGTATCGCATTATTGGCATTTTTCATGAATGAATGCGATACACTACCGTATCATGCAAACCGTTGGTCGGAACTCGCTTGTACAAGTTGCGTTGTCTTGTGTGTGGGGAGCCCGACCCAATCACAAAGTTTATTTTTTTTCCGTCGATTGTGCGGTTTTCTCATGAATTTTGTTATGTTTTGAGGGAGTTTTTAATAAAGAACCCACTTGAAAAATTCGTAATTTTGCGAGGAGGTCGGTCTCGCCACTCACAAGTCATACCAACTTATCATTGCAAGTTGTCACCCGCGGTTTGCTATATGCGTCCGTGTATCGCATTTCTCTTATTTCCAAGAGTGAAAGTGAGCAAGACACGGCCGTATCTTGCAAACCGTGGTTCGAAACTCGCTTGTACAAGCTGTTTTATATATGATGTGTATATTAATTTACCAGTAATATATTTTTTCCCCAGATGAACAACGATACAGAGAGTTCTGCTGCCGGCGATAATTTTGTGTTGGTAGAACCAATCATTGATTCCAGCCGTTAGTCCAAGAACATCTAAAACTAAAGTTAGGTATGACGTTTCTCACTTTAGTTGAGGCCGAAAATTTTTATTCTTCATATGCTCGTTGTGGGGGTTTTGCAATGCGTAAGGGTGTGAATAAATTAAAGGAATGAGTGGAAGTAGATAAGTCATATCTTTGTAATAAAGTCGGGTCGTCGCCGAGTCAACATAGTGATGGAAGACGGGGAACAACCTGTAGAACGGGTTGCAAGGGTTGCGTTCGTATAAAATTGAACGAAGCAAGTAATACATGGGTGGTCTATTCATTTCACGAAAAACAAAATCACGAATTCACCTCACCCGGTAGAAGGTATCTTTTGCCTCGAAACCGTTTCGTGTCAAATATGGATAAAGGATAATAGAGCAATTAAACCAAGCTAATATCCAGACATGTCGACAAATGCCCTTCTTCGAAAGTGCTAGTGGTGGTCACGATTAAGTAGGATTTACAAAAAAAGATGTTAGAAATTTACTTAGAAATTCGCAAGAAGCATTGAAAGCACATGATTCTACAATACTAATTGATTTTTTTGAATCTAAGAAACAGACGGATCCTTCATTTTTTTATGACATTCAAGTAGATCCCGAAGGGCGGTTGTCACATTGAATGTGGGTTGATGGTATTTCTAGGATAAATTATCAAGAATTTGGCGATGTACTTTGCTTTGATGTCACGTACAATACGAACCGGTATGGAATGTTATTTGTTCCCATTGTCGGAGTGAATCAACATTAGCAATCGACTTTCTTAGGAGGTGGGTTCATTCCAAATGAGCGGCCTCTTCGTTTGAATGGTTTTTTGAAAAGTGGTTAGGGGTTATGAATCGTGGTCCATCCGGTATCGTTACCGATCAAGACCGTGGGATCACCACCGCAGTTAGGAAAGTTTTTTCCCATACTCGGTATCGTTTTTGTATTTGGCACATTTCGGATAAGTTACCGCATGAGGTGCGTATGTCGAACGATGCCGACAAGTTTAGCGAATCTTTGAAGAATGTCATCTACAATTCCGAATATGTACATGACTTTGTAGGAAAATGGAATTTTTTGATTTTGCAATACGGATTGGAGAGTAACAAATGGTTGAACGATCTATTTGATATCCGTGAAAGTTGGGCACCCGTCTACGCTAAAGATTCTTTTTGGGCCGACATGTTGAGTAGCCAACGGGTTGAGTTAGCGCATTCTGCCTTGAAGCATCATACAGAAAAGAAATATTCCTTGCATGAATTTACCGTCATCTTCGACCGTTTTTGGGGAAGCCAAAGACACGATGAACTGAAAGAAAATTATTGTAACCATGAGAAGAGACCGAAGTTGAAGAGCGAATGGGCTTTGGAGTTACAAATGGCGAAAACATACACTTTAAATTTTTTTTACAAATTCCAAGATGAAGTTACAAAAAGCTTCATGTACAATGTGAGTTACGTTGGCGATCTTGAGACACCTGATAGTTCAACCTTCCATGTGATACTCTGTGGAGAATCAGAACCGGCTCACCTTCTTCAATTATGCAAAATCAACGGAATTATTACATGTGCATGTCACTTCTTCAACTTCGTTGGCATTCCTTCCAGGCATATTTTAGCCGCGTTTCGGTTCAGCCATCACACTTACCTTCCGGATGTATACATTAAAAGAAGATGGACCCAGAATGTGATGAGAAGAAGTTATATATCTGTTCCAACCGAACCCAATACCGAAAATTTTGCTTCTCAATATTGTGAGTTGAGCTACCATGCAAAACAGATTGTCAATCTCGGTTGTTCCTCCAATGAAAGTTACAAATACACGTTAGAGAATTTGCAGAAGATCATTGACGTCGTCTCTCGGCTACAACCCAAATTGGGTGAACAACCAGAACAGGCCTCACAACCACATTACAGTGTAGAACCGGGAGGTAGTTCACAACTGCATGGTAGTGCACAACCTCATGATGAAGGGAGTGGACTACCTACACGCGTAAGTGACCCACAACAATGCATGACAAAGGGAAGGCCTCGCGCCAAAAGAATGAGGCCGATAAGAAAGCAACTTCGCATAAAAAAACCGAGATGGTGCCGAAGATGCGGCATTGTGCAAATGAATCATGATTCAAGAAATTGTCCAACATTATTTCAGGGGTAAGACTCGTATTTATTTGTTTGTCCCTCTTTTAAATTTATTATACTTTATTTGTGGTAAATGAGTTTCTCACTAACGAAAACTTATCTTTGAATGGAAGCTAAACAATCCGCTAGAAGTGATTCCATCCGATGAAGAGAGTTCTGACGAGAGATATGATGATCCATTGTGAAATGAAATTTTTTTAATGTAATGTTTAAGTATATTACATATTGATGCAAGTGTTGTTAATTACTTTTTGTTGTTAACTGTAAATGTTCTTGAAACTCAAGTGTTGTTGGTTTGTGTCGATTGTTAATATTGTTGTTGTTGTTGTTGTTGTTGTTGTTGGGAGTTTGTAGCTAATGGGTTGTATATAATTTAGCTGCATTTTGGGGGTGATTCAATTGTAGCAGCTGCAGCTGCTGTTGGAGTTGTAGATTTTTTTATTTATTTTTTAACCTAGGTCATTGTTTAAGACAACGGCCTAGATTATTTGTCGAATTTTTTTTTTCATCAATAACTCTCTGTGTTTTTGGAGCATGAAGACAAAGAGCAAGACCCTTGTTTTTTTTACCTTAGGCAGTTGTCTCCAACAAGGGTCTAGGTTGTAGGCCAAAAGTTGAAGTTTTTTGGGGTGCTCTCTGACTTGGACAAGTTAAAAAGAGCAACAAGTCAGAGAGCAACACCCTATTTTTTTTATACCTTAGGTCGTTGTCTCCAACAACGACCTAGGTTGTAGGCCAAAAGTTGAAATTTTTGGGGTGCTCTCTGACTTGGCCAAAAGTTGAAGTTTTTGGGGTGCTATCTGATTTGGACAAGTAAAAAAGAGCAACAAGTCAGATAGCAACACCCTATTTTTTTTATACCTTAGGCCGTTGTCTCCAACAACGGCCTAGGTAATAGGACAAAAGTTGACGTTTTTTGGGTGCTCTCTGACTTGGACAAGTTAAAAAGAGCAACAAGTCAGAGTGCAACACCCTTTTTTTTTTATACCTAAGGTCGTTGTCTCCAACAATGGCCTTGGTTATAGCTAAACATTTGAAGTTTTAGCTTTTTACAATTTTCTCTTCACTCTTTACGAACAGTCTCTATGGAACTTTATACCAAAAACAGATGATCTATGCTTGTATATCGTTTATATTTTTTTTTTATTTGTCCATTTTTTTCCACCTAAGTAACCAATATAAAATCAGGATGGTTAAATATTTACAAAAAATACCAGAAAATAAAACATAATTTTTTATTTTGTAAAAAATAATTTCTTAAATATATTCTTATCCCTAATATGTAAATTTTTCTGCATAGCTTACACCTATCTGGTTATTTGTTAGTGTAGGGTTTCAACCCAAGTAGTAACATCTAGGTTGTTTAAGGATAGGGTTAGGGTAAGGTTAAGATTAGGGTTATGGGTTTTTTGTTTTTCCGCTTTTTACAACTTCCTCTTAACTCTTTACGAACAGTATCTCTAGAACTGTATACCAAAAACAGATTATCTATGCTTGTATATCATTTATATTTTTTATTACTTTCCAATTTTTTTCACCTATCTAACCAATATAAAATGATAAAGGTTATATGTTTAAAAATAATTCCAAAAAATAAAATGACAAAGGTTATATATGTAAGGTTAGGGTTAGTGTAAACGGGGGTTAGGGGAGGGTTAGGGTAAGTTAGGGTTATGGCAGGGTTATGGGTTATTGTAGGGTTAGGAGTGTAGGTTTATGGGATAGGGTTAGGGTTACGGTTAGTGTTAGGGTTAGTGGTTAAAAAAACATTCCAATCTTCAAACCATCTGAATTTTCCAAAAAACGGCTTGTTAACCTTAACCCTACCCTTACCCTACTCATAAGTACGATTAAGGTAGGGTTATGGTAGGGTTAGGGTTGAGCGTATGGTTATGATAAGGTTATGATTGGTTCATTAATTAGGTTAATATTTGTAGTTGGAGGTAGTACAGCGCACTGAATCTCTTCCCTTATTGGGTTATACATGTGGAGATCTACATGTGGTGCCCACTTTGTAATAACAAATGTAATAGTAGGCAAGTTATGGACTTTAGGTTTTTTTCATATTGGATCTGATGAATCTCCGCTCTATAGCGCACTGAATCTCTTCCCTTATTAGGTTATACATGTGGGGATCTACATGTGGTGCCCACTTTGTAATAACAAATGTAATAGTAGGCTAGTTATGGTCTTTAGGTTTTTTCCATATTGGATCTGATGACTCTCCGCTCTATAGCGCACTGAATCTCTTACCTTATTGGGTTATACATGTGGAGATCTACATGTGGTACCCACTTTGTAATAACAATTGTAATAGTAGGCAAGTTATGTACTTTAGGTTTTTCCTATATTGGACTTGTTGTACATATGGGTTTCTACATGTGGTGCCCACTTTGTAGAGTCTCCATTAATAGTAGGCAAAGTTACCATAAACAAAATGAATACTCCATTCCTCGACATAGACTTAGCAAAATCTATCCGAGTGAAGGGAAAACTATAAAGAGAAAAAGAGCAAGGACCGAGGATGCTATATGAAGTGATAAACCTCCAATGTGATGTTAATATATAGCTATTTCCTTGATCTTTTCTCTTATTGGGTTATACATGTCGGGATCTACATGTAGTTTTTCCCATATAGGATATACTGATGGACCGCTCTAAAGCGCACTGAATCTTTTTACTTATTGGGTTCTACATGTGGGGATATACATGTGGTGTAACTTTTGGAATCCGTGAGTTGATAAAACTCCATTCCATTCTCATTCACATGATCCTTGTAATACTGCTCTTTGTACTTGTCACAGATTTTGCATATATTGGCCACAAAGAGCATTATAACCACTAACCCTAACCCTAACCCTAACCCATAACCCTACTCTCCTAACCCTACACTAACCCTTAACCCTACCATAACCCTAGCTTACCCCAACCCTACCATAAATATCATATTTAATTGATTTTTACGAATGAAAATGTCATATTTTATTTTTTCTAATTTTTATTTTACATTTAACCTTAACAATTTTATATTGGTTAGTTAGGTGACTATAAATAGAAATTAATAAAAAATATAAACGATGTACAAGTATATGAATGTCGATTTTGTAAAGTTCAGGAGACAATGTTCGTAAAGAGTGGAGAGATAGTTGTAAAAAACATAACCCTAACCCTAACTCGATCCTTAAACAACCTAGAAGTTACTACTTGGGTTGAAACCCTACACTCACCAGTAACAAGTTTTAGGTGTACGCTATGCAGAATAATTTACACAGTAGGGGTAAGAATATATATAAGAAATTATTTTTTACAAATGAAAAGATCATGTTTTATTTTCTGGTATTTTTTGTGAACATCTAACCATCATGATTTTATATTGGTTAGTTAGGTAGAAAATAATGTAAATAAAAAAAATATATAAACGATATAAAAGTATAGATCATCTATTTTTTGTATAAAGTTCCACAGAGACTGTTCGTAAAGAGTGAAGAGAAAGTTGTAAAAATCATAAAACTTCAAACCTAGGCCGTTGTTGGAGACAACAGCCTAAGGTATTAATATAAAGGGGTATTCTCTGATTTTTTACTCTTTTCAAGTTGGTCAAGTCAGAGAGCAACGCAAAAACTCCAATTTTTTAGCTATAACCTAGGCTGTTGTTGAGGACAACGGCCTAGGCTATAAATAAAAGGGGTGTTGCTCTCTGACTTGTTGCTCTTTTTCACTTGGCCAAGTCAGAGAGCACCCCAAATACTTCAAAATTTTCCCAATAACCTAGGCTGTTGTTGGAAACAACGGCCTAAGGTATGAAACAAAAAGGGTGTTCCTCTCTGACTTGTTGCTCTATTCAACCTGGCCAAGTCAGAGAACACCCCTAAAAATTAAATTTTTTAGCCTATAACCTAGGCCGTTGTTGGAGACAACGGCCAAAGGTATAAAAAAAGGGTGTTGCTCTCTGACTTGTTGCATTTTTTTACTTTTTCAAGTCAGAGAGCACCCCAAAAACTTCAACTTTTGGCCTATTACCAAGGCCATTGTTAGAGACAACGACCTTAGGTATAAAAAAAATAGGGTATTGCTCTCTGACTTGTTGCTCTTTTTAACTTGTCCAAGTCAGAGAGCACCCCAAAAACTTCAACTTTTGGCCTGTTACCTAGGCCGTTGTTGGAACAACGGCCTAAGGTATACAAAAAATAGTGTGTTGCTCTCTGGCTTGTTGCTCTTTTTAACTTGTCCAAGTCAGAGAGCACCCCAAAACTTCAACTTTTGGCCTACAACCTAGGCCGTTGTTGGATTAAAAAAATAAGGGTCTTTCTCTCTGACTTGTTGCTCTTTTTAACTTGTCCAAGTTAGAGAGCACCCCAAAAACTTCAACTTTTGGCCTACAACCTGGACCGTTGTTGAAGACAACGACCTAAGGTTAAAAAAAATAAGGGTCTTGCTCTCTGACTTGTTGCTCTTTTTTACTTTTGCAAGTCAGAGAGCAACCCAAAAACTTCAACTTTTGTCCTACAACCTAGACAACGATCTAAGGTTTAAAAAAAAAAGGTCTTGCTCTCTGTCTTCATGCTCATATACACAAAAAGTTATTGATGAAAATAAAATTCAACAAACAACCTAGGCCATTGTCTTCAACAACGGCCTAGGTTTAAAATAAAATAATAATAAATATCTACAACTCCAACAGCAGCTACAGCTGCTACAATTGAATCACCCCAAAATGAAAACACTTTCCCATCACCTACACTCTCCAAATAAATTTCTGTGTACGGCCACCAAAATTGCCAACATAATTGACTATTACCAAGTAATAACAACAATATCAACAACACTTAAACCTGCGAACAACAATTATCACATAATAAGTTACAACAGGAAAAAAAACAAATTTTGAATAAAATACTACAACAAAAAAATTGTATACGGTATTAGCTAAGAACCTGGCGTGTATGGTTATGGTGCTCGCCTCTTCCGAGCAGGATTTCATCGCCGGAGCGGGGATGACACCTCAGGAATTTCTTCTTCTCCCTCCTCTTGTACGTCTCCAACAACCATTTCTTCATTCTAATCTTGTTGATCTTCTTATTGAGATAGAGGTGAAGATGTAGCTTGTTATTCTCTGAGTTGTTGTTCTCGTTGTTGCCCCAGCACTGCAGCTGGCCTACCACTCACGCTCTTATGTTGCCCACTCTGTGAGCTTAATGCTCTATCCAAATGTTCAGCCTCTCCCAAAACATCCAAATTGGTACAGAATGAAGAGAGCATCTTCTGTGCAAACTTCTTCATAGGTATGCCAGCATTACTTTTGATTACCTCTACGCATTCTTTTGCCATGTCCATCGAATTATCAATCTAAAACAAAAAACCAAAAAAATAACTAAACACATTCGGAAAAGTAAACAATTTAATAACTTTAAATATAACGAACATTCAACAAAATTTGAACATTGTACTCACCAATAAATGTATAGCTGAGGCCTTCGGTTGGAACATGGGTTGTGAACTAGAATAGGCCGGTGGTGGTTCAATCTCCCCCTCCTTAATTACTCGTTGAACACCGGCAGGTAGTTCTGTATCAGGAGAGATGTACAAATGTGTAATTGATCTAAACCATTGCATGTACTTCCCTTGCAGCTTGCCATCGTACTCTGAAACATTAACAATTACAAGTTCAAACCGTCGTTCCATTCTGCAACTGAACCCGTTGAAAATCTGCCCAATCATGAGTAGGCATACGACCGGTACCCCTCACATCGTGTAACTCATGGTCGTATAGGTTTGCGCACCTTGGGGGACAATCTTATTGAAGACCGAACTGCCGAAGGACTCTCTCCGACTGCGGATGCTCCACTATACCAAAGTTGATGGTGGAGCTGTCGTCATCCACAATTGCGACCTGGTCGTGCATATCGGTGGTAGTCTTCCCACCCGCTAAGGTGCATACGGCACCCACATCACGAACTCTTCTCGTAGTTGGTCAAGCTCGTCTCTGTAGTACGTTAGTACACCTTTTGGGTTGTCTTTGTAACTCCGACTACCTGCCCAATGTACTCCTAAGAGTGCTAACATATGAGGATTTGGTGGTTCAGCCATCCAACCGCCCGTTGATCTCCTAATTCAGGGACTACCCAAGTGCAGTCGCTTTCATGAACAAATCTGTAACAAAACCATTGGACCGGTCATTTCGGTCCCATCTAGCTCTACAGATTACAATGACCTGTATAGCGTTGCCAACGCGCAACTTTCCAGCTGTACCGGCCAGCTAAGCCTAGGTCGGCGAGCAATCGTAGATACATGAGGTGTACCGTATTCTCGGATGAGTTAGGCAAGAGAACCCATCCGAGCACCGTTAGAATGTACCCTCTGGTGTAGGACTTTACATAGTGGTCAGGTGATGCATCAGTCAACGTCCCTTCAAAATGTCCCTTCAACCAAGATAGTCGGATTGATTGTTCGACAAAAATATTCTTATTTTCCGTGGCCACCTCATTAAACTCTGTACCGAGGAGTTGATTACACAGCTCTATTTTATCGAAGTTTATATTACCCGTCACGGTCAACCCATCTATTGAAAGACCAGAGATCATCGCTATATCCTGTAGCGTCACCGTCTTCTCTCCGACAGGTAGATGGAAAGTGTGCGACTCTGGCCTCCATCACTCCACGAGTGCTGAGAGAAGTACTTGGTCAAGTTTAACCTGGCCCATCATGCTGATTCCGTAGAAACCGGCCAGAACTAGGTACTCGACAATACGTAGGTGCACTGACATGGTCTCGTGGGTGCAGAAATTACACCTCCGCGTCGTCCCACCCCACACTGCCGCGGATCTATGGCGTTCTTGCAAGGTTAGTTCACCGGCATATATTGGTCCTGGACCACGACGTGGTGCTATCGAAGAGGATGCACCAACCTACACAAACACAAAACACAATTATTATTAGTGTACTAACAATATCACTAAATACAAAATGCACAATACAAATTAATAGTTCTCTTACTTCTGCGGAATGTTCCCCCCGAGCATCTCTAGATGTCCTTCCGGTTTCCCGCGTTCTAACCATTTCTCTGTAAGAAAGTTCGCATATATAAAACAAATTATTCAACAAAAAAAAGCAAACACAAGCCAATGAGATGCAAAAATTTAAAAAGTTCACTTATACGTGTCAAAACAACACAAACGACATGCAAAAATTCCAAACTTTAGCCGTCAAGTCTGGCACACCAAACACAAGCCAACGCAACTTGTAGAAGTGAGTTCCGACCCACGGTTTGAAAGATACGGCCACGTATCGCTTTCACTCTTGAAAAACAACGGAAAGCGATACATTGACGTATCTAGCAAACCGTGGGTCAGAACTCGCAAATACAAGTGCGTTGGGTTGTGAATGGTTAGCCCAACCTACTAGCACAGTTCCGTATTTTTGGGACTTCGTTTAAGAATTTTTCTATTGAGACCGTACTAAAAAGTTTCGAGGTATATTGAAGTTTTTTCATACGCGTCAAAACAACACAAACGAGATGCAAAAATTCTAAAATTTGGTCATCAAGTCTGGCACACTAAACACAAGCCAACGCAACTTGTAGAAGCGAGTTTCGACCCACGGTTTGAAAGATACGGCCGTGTATCGCTTTCACTCTTGATAAAAGAGCAGAAAGCGATACATTAACGTATCTCGCAAACCGTGGGTCGGAACTCGCAAATACAAGTTGCGTTGGGTTGTGAATGGTTAGCCCAACCTACTCGCACAGTTTCGTATTTTTTGGACTTTGTTTAAGCATTTTTCTATTGAGAACGTATTAAAAAAGTTCCGAGGTAGATTGAAGTTTTTCATATATGCGTCAAAACAACACAAACGAGATGCAAAAATTCCTAAATTTGCCCGTCAAGCCTGGCACACCGAACACAAGCCAACGAAACTTGCGGATCTGAGTTCCGACTCTCAGTTTGAAAGATACGGCCGTGTATCGCTTTATATCCATTTTTATTGAATAAAAGTGATAAACAGATGTATCTTGCAAACCGTAAGATGGAAATCGCCTCTACCAGTTCCGTTACCTTCTACGCGATGAGTCCGACCTACTCGTAAAATTTTGAAACTTTTGGATCTCGTTTGTTTGCTTTTCCTATATTCCACAACTACAACTAACACTACATCTACAAAAATGTCAAAAAAATATATACAACATATATGATCCGAGCTAATTGTATACTCTCTAAATTATAGACTACTACGCATAATACAAAAAATCAAACTCAAAAATTGAAAAAAAATTCAATAAATTAACATAGTTCATTATAGTAAATTGTGATTAAGTAAATACCTAGTCCAAAGAGAGAGAGAGAGTTGGCGAAGATGTGAGAAGCCGCTGCTATAGATGAACAAGTTGTAGAGGCTAGGGCGTTGGAGAATTTGTGCTAGGCTTCAGGTGATTTGGGATATCGGGTTAGGTTAGGGTTTGGGGTTTTCGGGAGAGGGAGAGATAGATAGAGAGGCTTCGAAAAGAGGGGGAGATTGAGAAGGCAAAGAGATCGACAAAAGGAGTTTAGAGAAAGAACTAGGGTTTGGGGATGGGTTTCGGGAGCTCAAGAGAAAGAGAGAGTTTGTGACGAAGACAGAGTGAGGGAGATCTGGGTATGTACAAGTGTTTGGAAAAACACTTGTACATACCTTGGCCGTTGTTTATAACAATGGCCAAGGTTGATTTTTTTTTTTATAAAAAAGCAACCTAGGCCGTTGTTGGACGCCTAAGTGATTTTTTCGACAAAAAAACTTCATACCAAAAAACCAAAGCATTTTTTGGCGTGAAGTACCAAAAATACCCCTCCACTAAAACACTAACGAACCTCTTCGATCAGAGCAGAGCGAATCGGATCAGCTCATCAAGATCTCGAGCAATTGGAGGGCCCAGAATGGCGTTTTCGAACCCCGTTGAAAACAAACCCGTTTTCAACCGAGCATTTGCCATATATGTATGGATGTATATATATATATATATATATATATATATATATATATATATATGCTAATATGAGATGGTGAGATGGGTGAAATGAAAATATATTTTGTGAGATGAGCGATTTGAATCATCCAAATCTCGATCACACCGTTCACATCATTCTACATATCATGTAGATGGTGTGTACAAAATTTCAAGCGATTTGGAGACCTCTAGCCTATGCATCAAAGCGTTCAAATAAATGCATATGTATGTATTTCGCATCATCTTCATGATGTGTTGAATGCTTTGATGCAAAGGCTAGAGGTCTCCAAATGGCTTAAAATTTTGTACACACCATCTAGATGACATGTAGAATGATGTGAACGGTGTGATCAAGATTTGGATGATTCAAATCGCCTATCTCATAAAAAAACACTCCATCTCACCATCTCATAATAGCATGACTCACTCTCTCTCTCTCACACACACTCTCTCTCTCTCTCTCTCTCTCTCTCTCTCTATATATATATATATATATATATATATATATATATATATATATACACACCCTACGGCACGTCTTCAGAATGATATAGCATATGAAAAGCCTTGTAAACAGTAAATCAACAATTATGTAGCCCAAGTTTGAATAGTATGATAATAAAGTTGTAAATAAAAGTCCATGTTTTCAATTGCATATATTGAAAAATAATTATAAATTGGGATATAAAAGTCCATATTTACAGATATATATATATATATATATATATATATATATATATATATATAATAAAACACAAAGAAAGCTATCAAGTGGCTCTCATTCATTTGAAAGAAAATCAACGGTCTAGGTTTTTGCTCCCAAAAGACATTTTTCCTACCAAATGTTGCCCCCCCCCAAAAAAAATTCAAAAATTTCCCCCCAAAACAAAACAATTTCTTCATTTATTACTTTCTCCCTCTCTTCCCCCTCTTTTCTCCTTTTTCATAATTCTCTCTTCTTCTTTTTTTTACCCAGGTATGGCACAAAAATTAATAATAATAAATAAATAAAAATAGTGAATGTTTTTTTTTGTTATGCAATTTCGGATTATGCTTTTTTTATTATTTCAAAATTTTAATTATGTTTTTATTTTTCGGATTATGCTTTCATAACTCAATAACATTACTTCCATTTAATTGTTTTTGAATTACCATATTTGATCTGATTGTATTATACTTCACTGAGTAATTATTTTAGATTAGAATACTCCACTGAGTTAATTTGATTAGAATACTTTTTTTATTATTATGCAATTCCGGATATATTTTTTTTGAATATTTGGGCATTTACTGCTTTGAAAGATCGTTGCAAATTCTTTAATTGACTCGCTTGATCGTGCTTTTATGGACAAATCCATGCTTAATCCCTGTATTTCAGGTTTTTGTAGCTGCAAAATTGTATCCTAATCTGTTTTGCTGCAATTTCACTTTACGTATCCATCACAACAAATTTTCTCTTTTAAATTCATACATGGTTAACTACATCAAAAATAAATAAGGGGGAACTAACTCATGCAGTTTGAGGCGTTAACTGTAACTCATGCAGTTAGAAAATGAATCGCTACTTATGTTAGACTCCAAATCAAAAAAGAAATCTCTTATGTTCAAGTCACACATAGCAAGAAATTTCCGATTCACTACTGTTGTAGATTTACAATACTATTTTTGAACCCCGAGAAGCTGATAAATAATTCTGCAATTTACAAACCAATAAACATCAAGGTCACTTCATAATCCTACTTCAAAGTACATCAATACATCAACGTTTACTAGAAAATAAACATCTATATAAATCATCCCTTACTGTTTACATAATTTTCATATGTTGTATCGTTCCAAATATGTGTCGTAGGCACGTGCCCATGGGAATACCTAGTATATAATAAAACACAAAGAAATCTATCAAGTGGCTCTCCTTCAATCCCCCAAAATCAAAGGCTCAGATCTAACCTCACAAAACATTTTTTTCCTCCTAAAGTTTCCCCCCCAAAACTCAAATTCAAATCCCCCCCAAAACAACTTCTTTATTTATTTAATCATTTCTCTCTCTCTCTCTCTCTCTCTCTCTCTCTCTCTCTCTCTCTCTCTTATATATATATATATGGGAAATGCTCCATTGAAAACGTACTGTAGCGTGGAAAACGTGAAAACAAGCCTAGACCGTTGTTGGGAACAACGGCCTAGGTTATAATGCATTATAACCTAGGCCGTTGATCCCAACAACGGCCTAAGTTGTTTTCATGGGTTTTCACAACATTTGCATTTTCAATTGAGCATTTCCCATATATATATATATATATGGACATATGGACTTTTGTACCCCAATTTATAGTTATTTTTCAACATATACTATTGAAAACATGGACTTTTATTTACAACTAATTATTGTCATACTATTCAAACTTGAGCTACATAATTGTTGATTTACTGTTTACAAGGCTTTTCATATGTTGTATCGTTCTGAAGACGTGTCGTAGGAACGTGCCCACAGGCAATTCTATATATATATATATGAGAGAGAGAGAGAGAGAGAGAGAGAGAGAGAGAATTAAATAAATAAAGGAGTTGTTTTTTTTGGGGGGGGGGGGGGTTTGAATTTGAGTTTTAAGGGAAATCATTAGGGGAGAAATGTGTTTTGTGAGGTTAGATCTGGGTCTTTGATTTTGGGGGGATTGAAGGAGAGCCACTTGATAGCTTTCTTTGTGTTTTATTATATAGATATATTTTTAGATATTATGTTAGATGAGAGATATTAGTTTAGTCCCATATCGAATAATGTATCAGTTTAGTCTTTCCTTCTGTCATATATATAAGAGACATTGTACTCAGTTATAATAAGAATTTAATAAACTACTCTTTTCTATCCCTAAATCTAACATGGTATCAGAGCTTGTACTCCTATAAGGCCAATACTACTTTTATCCTCGTCATCGAAGTGGAGTGGTTCTCGCCTTGATCGGAATCACTCCACTTCCTGATATCTTTCTCCTAATCCCAATCATAAAAAACCCTAATCCAATACCCTAACTCAAATCCCCTACTCCTAATCAAAACCCTAATTAGCACCTAATCTCTCTTTCTACAGCCGACAATCAAACCCCAATCTCTCTTTCCCTATGCGCCACCACCATCACCTCCGCTGCCTTCTCTCAAATCCCCTAAACAACTCTAACAACAATGGCATCGCCTCCAAAAACTCCGATGACACCACCACTGCAACAACCCGACCCAACAACGGCATCAATCACAAATTCCAACAACATCCTCCTACCCCGACTACAACAACCAGCAAGAGCGGCAATATCCCCAACACCGCTACAACTCCAGACGCCCACCCCTCGCTCTGCAACTCCCTATCATGACTTCTCCCCACAAAATCTCAAATCCCAACACCACCAACGACCACAACTAGCACTGGGTAGAGCACGGCTGCCTCGACTACTCCCGCTCCCTTCTCTCCTCCCTCCTCCAAGACCTCTCCATTATCACCAACATCAACGGCCTCTCGATCTTCACCAAACCCTCGACAAGCTCGACAGCATCTTCACCAAACCCAACTTCCACACCAAACACCCTCACCCTCACTCTTGCTGATCGTCTCCCAGTCGCCATATTTCCCCTATCAGCCCTCCATCCCACTGCCACTTTCCCAATTGATTTTCCAATCCCTAAACCTTATTCTACCCAAACTCCTCTTTCTACAATTTGATACTCGAAACCCTACCCTAATATACCAAACCCAACCCGCTCCAAACCCTAACCACTTTCGACTCAAAATCTAAACCCAAAACCCGAAACCCAATATTCGAAACCCTAACCTAACCCGAAACCCGACCCAAATCCACACCTAAACCATAACCCATTTTGTGTTTTAAAAAGTAATCTTTCTTGCAAGTACTTCAAGCTTCTACAGTAGTCCCGATCCCAAGAGATTCCAATACTTCGTCAACAAACTCACACTAGTTGATCGATTGTGAGTTTGAGAGGGAGAGATATCGACATCATCCCAGTTCCTCGTCTCCCTCATCCCACCTCCCGCCGACGTCCATTCTAACTTTCGCATCCAGATCTCAATGCAAACTCACATTGATTAATCCATCGTGAGTTTAATAGGGGGAGAGATCCCAACATCATTCCAGATCCTGACGTCCATCTCGAGGCCATCTCGTACTTCCTTTCTCCACTAATCCTACTTCTTCTCATACTTCCTTCTTCCACTACTACTACTTTTCAATTCGGGGGTGAGATCCCAACATGCGGCGCTACCGTGCACCACCAACACACTACTTCCTTCCTCCACTACTTCTACTTCTCGGTTCAAGGGTGAGATCCCAACATGTGCCGCTATTGTGCACCACCACTACTACTTCTACTTCTCAGTTCAAGGGTGAGATCCCAACATGTGCCAACAGTCGTGCTCCACCACTACTACTTCTACCACTTCTACTTCTCAGTTCGGGGGTGAGATCCCAACAAGTGCCGCTTCCATGCGCCACCACTTCTTCTACTACTTTTCAGTTCAATGGTGAGATCCCAACCCAGTTCACCATCTAACAGGAGGAACTCTTACTGCAACTTCTTCAGTGTCAGGAGCCGACACAAACTCCTACAACTTTCCACTTCTACAGCTTTCAAGATCCAAGAGTCGGATTTCCCATGGACTATAGTGCACCATCCTATACGCCATCTACTTGAGTGCCTTCCCCACGCCATGTTTTGTTACCAAGTGCATCACCGTGTGCCGTCCCTGCCATAAGAACACCGTCAATATTCCAAACTCATGTTGCTTGCACCAACTTGAGTTTGAGATAGGGTGTTAGATATTATGTTAGATGAGAGATAATAGTTTATTCACATATCAAATAATGTTTCAGTTTAGTCTTACCTTCTCTCATATATAGGAGACATTGTACTCAATTATAATAAGAATCTAATAAACTACTCTCTTCTATCCCTAAATCTAACACACACACACACACACACACACATATATATATATATATATATATATATATATATATATATATATATATATATATATATAATAAGCCCACTAATTTTGAGATCCAAAATTTTCAAAAAAAATTAGGTGTGTGTATATATATACTGAACTTTATAAGGGTAAAATTGTTATTTTACCCCAAATTTAATGGTGTTAGCAAGGAGTAGGATCATCTGCAACAACTTTGGGCCAATGGTTGGGTCATCCATCAAAAAAGTATTGGGTAGTGTTATTTGCAAATTGATGAAAACTGGATAAGGTTTAATGAAATTTACCTAACAAAACTTATTTACTTTGATAAATGGTTAAATTAGATTTGACCCTAGACTCTAAATAGAGATGTATCTTTTCAGGTCATGTAGGGCAATAAGTAATTTACCAAATATCTATCTGGACTAGTGTGCCAAAAGCATGGGCCTTTAGTAGTGAACACTATCCCTAGTTAGAAGTGTCAGATACATTCTATTTTGGTGTCATTGGATTACAGAATATGGCATGGAGTACTGGTTATAATTTGTTGGCCTTTGGTATCAAATGTATATGGATATCAATTATTATATAATTTTTGTTTGTCACGCACCGTTTCCCAAAATGCGGAAATTCGGGCATGCAATGGAGGCCCAGCGAAAGATATAAGTATACCAACTCATATCATTCATAAGCTGTACAATACCAGTAAGCTCAACTACCATAATAATCACATGATCAAGAATATTTAATATATAAGATACAAGAACTCACAAAATGCTCGAGAATGTACAATGCAGTAAATAGTTCACCAAGTTCCTTTAGTGCTCCATCTTCTATACCTGTATAAGCATTAACTGAAATGGAGGGGTGGAATGCCCGTTAGAGCAAGATAAGGGCGACAAGTTGTAGCAAGCAATAAACAAGATATAGAAGAAAACAAGGAGAGAAACAATACTAACATGTACAATATCAATAAGAACGATAAGATGCAATTATAATCATTAAGTTCAATCAATTGATATGCAAGTCAATAATACGATGGTCGGTAAAAATAAATAATAATCAAAATGCAAGTATCAATGCTCAGTGTCAATCGTAAGTCTATCATTCTTTTATTAACATATCTAATGCACGAAATCTTGTGTCTCATATCACAAGTTTGGTGCATACAATCAAGTGAACGTTTAGACTATAGTGGTGGATTCTACAGGATCATGTACTCGGCAACAATAATCAGTATCAATAATCAATAATTGGTGCATGATACAATACACAATACAATCGGGATACTAAAGTCAGTAATCTGCAATCAATCGATAAAACAATAACCGATGTCAATAATTAATATGAGAAACACGAGCCCCTCCTTCGAGTACAGTCTCCTATATTGTCCACTACTTAAGTTGAATCCTTATTACCCCGGCTTGTTATTCTATTACAATGATCAATTATAACATGCAATGGGTACAATTGGTGGTATCGAGGCGATGTCAAGAAGGCATCAAGGGCAATGCAATGCATGGTATAGAATTTAATTTGTTAGATGCATAATTAAACATATTTATAATAAAAAATGTAAAAACATAATTTTGAACAGCAATACATTGTTGTACAAAAATAAACTTTTTCACTACTATATGAAAGCAAATCATGATCCGTCAGGGGTTCCGGAAACTAGACTTCCTGCCGGTTCCAACGCATATTCACTAGAATTAGTATAATAACCTGATACCCGGACCCGAACCAGACCTGACCCGGACCCGGCATTGGACCGGAACCGACCCAGCCTATCCGGGTCCGGGTCCGGGTCTTAAAATGGGACCCGTTGTACTTTCGGGTCCGGGTCCGGGTCCGGGTCCGCTCAAAAGAGACCGGACCTAGACCCGGACCCATTAAAAAAAACTCAAGAAATCAACATAAAATTAAATATTCTATCCTCATCGTTCTCCTCCTTCATCCTCAATTCTTAATTTTCCTTTTTCAAACTCAAAACTCATGCCTTTTTCTTCTCTCTTCTTTTTTAAATACTTCACTCCCCGCTTCCGCTCGCCGCTCATACTCCCGCTCCTACCCGAACGGGTAGGAATATTTTAATAGGACCCGAACCTGGAACGGGACCCGGTCCTCACGGGTCCGGTCCGGTCCAATTTTTGGATCCGTAGGGGAACGGGTCCGGGTCCGGGTCCGAGTAGTGAAGGACCCGACCTGACCCGACCCGATACCAATGCTAATATTCACAAACTAGACTTCCCGCCAGTTCCAATGCATATTCACATAATATGTTTTAATTATAATAGCTACATCAACCAGTCAGTTCTTTACGAGTCTGCTGTTTAGATAGCAACTCAATGTCATGTTTTTATATAAATAAAGTGACTGGAAAACTCATTTAAAAATTTTATAAAATCCATAATCTATTTCTTAACATTGTTCAGTAACAACATGATTAATCTCGGGTCTAAATTCTTAATTTAATCTACTGTTTCAGTTAACTTAATATGGCGATGTATTTTCAAACTGTATTCTAGAATTCAGACGTTACGGCATGAGAACCTGAATATTTTGTAATCCATAAGTCGGATTATGAAAATGTCAGATGGTCTGGATTCCCAGACACAGATGGCCACAATTTTCATTTAATAAATTCTAAATTATATTATCAGTAACCAAGTCATAATCTCACCACAAGTTGGAGTAAATACTAGGATAGCAATATAATAATTGTAATTATAACCATTGTGATTTACAAACATGTAGTCTAATATCTAGAATTGAACACACATTCACATTTAGTAATTAGATAGGATTCATAATGTTAACATGATGATAGTTATTATTATTTCTAAGATATTAAACTACGGACAAAACTATAATGTTACATACAATAAAATTTCCTTTAAATCACTATATTTATCTATATACACATATTCATACATGATTCTAGTTCGTGTTCATGCAATGCATATGGTGACAATGAAATCTATGATTTTTCGGTGGGTATTGAATCAATAGAGGCAATTGGAGTGATTCAATGTATATAACGATTGATTTAAACATAGAACAATCACAAGCCATGCAATGATATTATAGTTCAACAATTTAGATCTACAAGGGATATTTTTATGAATATGGATGATATACGGACTTCAAGATATGATGATCAAATAGAGGTACTACTTGTGAGATGTCAAATAAGATGCTTGCACAAGAACAATAAGGGTGTACAAGAGACATTTGCCTTATATATATGATGATTACAAATGAGAGTAAAATAATAGCGGGAAGAGAATCAGAACGGTAACATTCCACGGCAGTAAGAACGAGCTCAAGCAAGTGACGACGACAAGAATGCAACAAGCTCACACCGACAGCAAAACACGAACAACGGCGTCGGGGCAGCAACAAGACAGCAATACCAAAAGCGAAGACAATGGCAGCAAGGTGGCATCGGTATTTGGAGGGTGGTGTGGTGGGAAGGCGAAGGCAGGAGGTCGTCGGGTGCTGTCGTTCGGCAGTGGAGTAGCAAAGGGGTCGTGCGGGGATTCGAGTTTGGGGAGCTTGGGAACAAGGCCGGCCTTGAGTTCCCGGGGGCCCGAGGCGAACTCCTGAAATGGGGCCCCCCATACACTACAAAAAAACATGTATACAAAAATTTGTACATTGTTGAAAGCAAAATATGCAAAATATATAAATTTGTATTACTCAAATTTAAAGTCTCAATTCCAATTCAAGTCTTCAAGCCTAAACCCAAATAATTTTAAAAACATTTTAAAGGCTCAAATAATTATTTTTAGGCCCCTAATAACAGTATTTTTTACACGCAAAATACGTGCCTATATTTACAAAGGAATTACAAATTTGGGGCCCCTAAAATCGCAAAAAAGTCAAAGAAAATTTTGCCGTACTGCCCCACTTTTTGAAAATATTTGGCGCTAGCTCTACCCCACTTCCGAAAACAATTAGCGATCTGACCTTATTTAGGACACGTCAGCATAAACCGTTATTGGAAATAACGGCATAGGTTATTTACATGCTGTTATTTCCAATAACGGCATCTATTTTACATTTTTTTTCCATGCCGTTATTTGGAATAACGACATCAGTATATTTCTCTTACAAGTGTGAATCTTCTAACTTTAAAAAACTCTAGTGTGAAAAAAACTTATAAATAATACCGTTATCCTGAATAACGACATTCGAATGACTGATGCCATTATTGGAGATAACGGCATCAGTTATATATAAATGAATTCTTGCCGTTGTTTGGAAATAGAGAGAATGAATAATAAGTTAATTTTTTTTTAAAAAAAATTATAACTGATGCCGTTATTTGGAATAACGGCATCAGTTATAATTTTTTTTATTTTTTAACTTATTCGTTAGAGAGGATAAATAATAAGTTACTTTTTTATAAAAAAAATTATAACTGATGCCGTTATTCCAAATAACGGCATCAGTATTGAAAATGCCGTTATTTGAAATAACGGCATCTGTTATAAGGTTTTTACACTTGCAATTTTTTCTCTAAGTGGAGACTACAAACTGTCGAAAAACAAAACAACCTATGCCGTTATTCCAAATAACTGCATTACATTTTTTTTTCAAACAGATGCCGTTATTGGGAAGAACAGCATCGAAATAACCTATGCCGTTTTTTCCAATAACGTTTTTTGCTAATGTGTCCTAAACAAGGACATATCGCTAATTGTTTCGGAAGTGGAGCAAAATATTTTCAAAAAGTGGGGTAGTACGACAAAATTTTCAAAAGTCAGGGGCCTGAGGCAGCCGCCTCACCCGCCTCAAGGGTGGGGCCGGCCCTGCTTGGGAACTGCAGTGAAGAGAGGGAGAGGTGGAGATGCGGGGTTGCGGGGGCATCAAGGTGGTCCGGTGAGGGAGGCAGGAAAAGGGTTGCGTCGGGGAGTTGATGTCTGGTGGAGCAATGGCGGTGCTTGAGATCAAGGCAGCAATGGCGGGTGGCGATCGAGAGTTGCGGGGAAGGCTGCGATGGAGGGGCTGACTGCAGTCGAGGGGGTGGAGGAGGCGGTTCTTGAGGTCGGGGAAACAATGGCGGGTGGCGCTCGGGAGTTGCGGGGAAGGCTGCGATGGAGCGGCTGACTGCAGTCGGGGGAGTGGAGGAGGCACTGCAGCGGGGTGCGTCAAGGTGGCTTCGATGGCAGCAGCACGGTCGGAGAGATGTGAGGATGAGGGAGCAGCGGTCGAGGGCAGGTGGCTTGGAGGTTGAAGATGAAGGGGCGATGGGTGCTGCGGCGTGCGGTGGTGGTGCAGTCGAGGGTTCGGCTGGTTGGAGTGAAGGAGGCAATGGATTTGAGATTTGGAGAGCTTGCAGGAGGGACAGAGTATGGCTGGTGAGGGAGGAGCTTGGGAGTGGATTGCGGCTGTCAATGAAATGGAGAAGAAGAAGAAGGGGACAGTGTATGGGTTTCGGGGTCAGTAGAAGAGAAGGTGAAAGAGAAGGGGATTAAGAGCATCCACTATGGTTCATGCTATATTTTAGCTATTATAATCGTTTTCGTCACTATGGTAAAAGCTATAATTTGCAAAAAAAAAAAACATTAAAATATATAGACGGAAGAAGATCCTCCGTCTGCTTTCCATTTTATTTTTTTGCTTTTAAAAAAAACCCAGCCGGAAGAAGAACTTCCGTCTGGGTTTTTTATTTTTTTTAAAAATGTTTTAAAACACCACAGCCGGATGTTCCTCCTCCGTTTGGCATTTTTTGATTTTTTTTTTTTTTTGTCTTTTAGGAAAAGGACAAAAAAGAATAGGACGAAAAATAAAAAAAGGAAAAAAAATGAAAGGGACGGATGTTCATCCTCCGTCTCTTTCAATTTTTTTTAAAAATAATTAAATAAATATAAAGACGAAAGATCTTCTTCCGTCTATACAATTTTGACCGGTCAAATTGTATAGACAGAAGATCTTCTACCGTCTATTAGATTTTTTAATTCGAAAGAAATCAAACTTTTTGGTAGACGGAAGATCGTTTACCGTCTTCTATAATTTCCAAATGCTATTCTGCCCTGCTATATATGGCCGACTACTGTTCACTGGTCTGCTATAAACTAGGTTTATAGCAGACCGTAGTGGGGTAAAAATTGCCAAAATTTGCATTTTTTAGGTAAATAGCCAACCATAGTGATGCTCTGTAAATTGAGGTAGTAAGAAGGAGTAAATAGGGTGATTAATGGAAATAGATAATGGGGGTATAATGATAGAAATTAAGGGGTTAAGTGGCGGTAGAATGCAGGATCAGTTGTGGAGGTGATGGGATGGAGTTTGGCTATTATGAATTTGCTTGGATTTCTTTTTGTTTGGGTTTGGCTATATTAGGTAATTGGTTTAATAATGATAGAAATTAAGGGGTTAAGTGGCGGTAGAATGCAGGATCAGTTGTGGAGGTGAAGGGATGGAGTTTGGCTATTATGAATTTGCTTGGATTTCTTTTTGTTTGGGTTTGGCTATATTAGGGAATTGGTTTAAGTTAGGCTCTCAATAATATAAAGAAAATAAATAATCAACTAGTAGCATAATTGAATTGATTAGAATTTAAACTATGGGCTTGTAAGATAAATAATTAAACAAATTACAAAATGGGCAAGGATTGAGCTTCATGATATAATAAAAAATTGAATAATTTATAGAATAGGCCAGGATAAATAAAAGTAGTTGCAATAATTTTTCACGAGTGATGCACGTCTTAATAAATATTTTTTTAAAAGTAAAAACTCTAACGTAGTTGGGCTCCGAATCTGAGACATCTTTTATATTAGTTATGCATGAGCGATGCACATGTTTGTTTGTCTATAAATGATAACTCTAACTCTCCCATTATAATATTAGATAATAAAGAATTAAATAATTAAGAGAATGAGCTAGGATAAATAAAAGTAGTTGCAATATAATAGAATAAGTTTCAATAAGAGATTCAAAAAATGAATCTCATACAAATATAATTTAGAGTTATCATAAATCGTAAAAATAAATCGAATTACAAAAAAAATACGTAGAAAATCGAGCTTGGGTTCAATAAAAAAGGAGATGCACAAAGAAATGACTTTAAATAGAAAAAAAAAATTATAAGGAAATTGAAGTACAATAATACGAAGAAAAGTAAAAAAGAAAATCTGTATAATCCAGGGGCGAAGCTAGAACAAAATTTTCAGGGGGGCCAAGAAAAAATTCTATAACTATATATAAATATATAGGTATTTTTTAATAATTTTTAGGGGGGCTAAATAATAAAATTTAATAGATTTAAGGGATTTTTTAAAAAAATTCCAAAAAATTTAAGGGATTTTTCAAAATTTTGGGGGTGCCCGAGCCACCCCGGGCCCCCACATAGCTCCGCCCCTGGTATAATTGGAAAGAGGAGTTACAGTTTTTATGAAAATTATAATTTTATGCTCTCTCTTTATGTTTTTATATTGGTGCATGTGTTGTAAATTTCTTTAAAGAAAGATAAATGAATAGATCTAATCTAATACTATAAAGTGAGAGTTTGGGTTGTTTAAGTTGTAGACAAACTTTAATTTGTAGATAATCAACTATCTAATATCAACTATTTAATTTGGGTAAAAGGGATATGAGCAACTTGCTCATTTAGTAAATGAGCAAGTGATTATGTGGCATGCATGTGATACATTGGACAACTAACCCTTTTAAGAACTTTCCAATCACATGCATGCCACATCATCAATTGCTTATTTACTAAATGAGCAAGTTGCTCATACCCCCTTTTCCCATTTAATTTTAAGTGAAAGTTATATTAATCATTTATTTACTCAACTGTTGTTAGTTACCATAATACCTTCAAAGTTCAAATTTATTTACTACATAATTATGTATAACAGAGCCACTCATATAAAATAAAAGTTGGTGCCACTAAGGGTAATTTATAAAGAGTATGTAATGAGTAAATGGAAGTCTAAGATTTGAGGTCAGATTATGTCATAGTTTTTTTTTTGTTTTTTTTTTATTAGAGCGTGCATCGCATGTGCAGATTACTAGTTGAATTAAGTCAACAAGTTACAGCGCACTCAAATTACAGCACATCTCAATTATCTAAGACAACTTCATCTTTCCTTCCCATTCTCACTTGTACTAGTACTATACGCGTACAATGCACGTATTAATTTTTTTAAAAATTAAAGTAAAAACTCTAATTTACACATGCGATGCATGTCTTAATAAATAGAATTATATATTTTTAAAAATAAATGTGAAGACTATAATGAGAGAGTTGGAGTTGCACGTGTGTTGTACGTAAGTAGGTAGATTTACAACTCCAACTCTTCCATTATAATAGTTATTATACATTATATTATAGATAGATAGATATAGATAGATAGTAATTTACACACGTGATGCACATTTAATATATTTATAAAAAAAATTAAAGTAAAAAATACGACGTAGTGAAGACTCGAACCTGATACCTCCTTAATATTAGTTATGCACGTGCAATACACACGTTGGTAGATTTACAAATGACACTAAGGCCTTCTCCCATTATAATATTAGAGATTAGAGATTAGAGATATAAGTCAACAAATTACAACGCACCCAAATTACAGCACATCTCAGTTATCTAAGACATCTGTTTCTTTCCTTCCTTCCCACTCTCCATTTACACTCTAATAACAAGATTTTAATATCTTCCTGAAGCAGCCTGAACATCTTTAATTATGATGCTCAGGGGCGAAGCCAGAATAATTTTACCAAGATAAAATTATATGATTACATGTAAAAATATAGAGATTTTTTCATAATTTTTAGGGGGGCAAACAATAGAATTTAGTTTTCATGGGGTTAAATTATAATTTTTTGAAGGGTTTATAAAATTTTCATTAGTGTGAAGGAGTTTTTTGGATAATTCAAGGGGGGCTCACTAAGCTCCGCCGCAGATGATGCTTCCTAAAACTCTTATATTCCTTTCTTGCCAAACATGCCAAACTGTTGCACATAAAGCTACTCTTGCTAGACAATATACCCTTTGAACTTTGACCTTATACTCTCCACTTCTTCAAGAAAGCGCAATTCATTAGAATGGTTCAAGTAACATTATGCATGTTAGGGTTTATGTCTTGCATATTAGGTTCAACTATAAGAGAAATGGGCGAAACGAGAAGAGGTTTCGAAGCGATGAGAAGAAGATGTCAGTCGACTGCCATATTAGGCATTCGACCGCATCGTCCAGATTGGCTCTCTAGATGCTCTCGACTCCAAAGCAATCAACTGTTATTTTAAGCAGTCAACAACAAGTGTTAGTCAATAGTTAAATGGGCCAACCTTTTGGGATTCATTTGAGTCCAGTTTGTTCTCCAAGTTATTTCGCCACTACAAAGGAAGAAGGAAACAACGACGTTTTTTGGGGATTTCCCGGCGACAACGCCGCACCAAACGCCGGTGTTGCGCATGCCGGGATTTTTTTAGTAGTCTTCCCTGGTGTTTGTGGAAACGTCGCTGTACACTTTCTATACACTGACATTTGGAAAGCATCAGTGTATATTAATTTTAAATTTTTTTAAAATTACTGAACTTAATCTACCCCGGCGTTTTGTAACGCCGGGCTATGTCATTTTTTAAAAAAAAATTAATTATGATTCTTTTTACAATTCAAATTATTAATTTAAAAAAAATTATACACCGGCATTTTGAAAATGGCGGGGCATCTTTTTTTTTAAAAAAACAAAAATTTGGGTGATTTTTTTTCAATATAAAATCTGTAATAATTTCCTTTTTGCAACAGAAAAAAACCAATAGTAATTTCCACTAATCCACCATAACACAATAAAAAATTTAAACGACAAAATTCATTATCTTTTCCACTGATTAACACACTCCGCTTAAGAAGTTTAAAGTTCTGTAGTCTAAAATCCAGAATCCAACGTTTCTCACACAAGTTTCAAGTTACATATAGCTCAGTTACAAAAAAGTTCGAACAAGTTTCACCATACAAAATAATTTGACCACTTAAAAAGACTAAAAAAGACTATTGTAATTAATAGATTTTCTTAATGGGTACGCCTCCTTATGTAGTCATTGCTTCCATCATGCTCGCTTCGATCATCTGGATTGGCCCGACTTGAACCAATTGGAACTCTATTTTGAAACTGTGTAAGTCACACATTGTACAAAAAAATAGTCAACATATACTATAGCTAAGAATCCAAAAATAGCTATAACCGCTTAGCGACTAACATTATAAGTTCGGAAAATTTTATGATGCAAACTCCTAACTCCCATAACTAACATTAAAAAATAAATTAATTTTTTACTAATCCTACTTTTACTCTCAGCCGTTAGATTATCATTTCATATTTCAACACCACTCAATGGTATTCTTGTAAATAAAGAGAAATCATAGGATTAATATTTGTGGTTAATTTGTTGTAGGTGTAAAGTTACTGATTGCAAAGGAAGTGATTGCAAACGAAAGCGAGTAATGTTTCAGTTTTGAAGACTGAGATATACATACAGACTCCATGAAAAGCAAAGGAAAATATGAGAAAGAAATCAGAGGGATCCAACGAACCTAAAGAGAGGAAGAACGTTTACCAAGGGATCACGCGCCGTATGTGGGGGAAATGGGCGGCTGAGATTCGCGACCCAAGGAAGGGTGTTCGAATGTGGCTCTAAATGTACAACACGCCGGAGGACACCGCATGTGCGTATGATGTAGCCACATTGTGAGATCCGCGGCGCGAAGGCAAAGCTCAACTTCCCTGACGAGTCACCGTCACCGCAAAATCTGGCGCCAGCCCTCAAGAGGCACCGCGTGGATGAGATAGATGAGGTCAAGGTTTGGCTATGAAAAGCATCAACATTCATTTCAAGCTGGTATATGTTAAAAATTGGTTAAAAGCTGCAAACAAATCAACCGGATCTTCTTGAAATTGAAAAAAAGAAATGTGGTTGTATGAAGGGTGTATATTATTCTGGAACTTGGTATTCGTACAGTACGTATTCATTTAGCACTTCTTTTGGTGTTAGTGTGCATATGTGTGTTGTGGTGGTTATGTTTTTATGGTTGGAGTGATCTGTGTAGAATTCAGTTCGCATTGAGGTATAGTGTTTATTACTTGATTCTTGCACTTACCTTCTATTTGCTAGGATTTGATTCTTGCACTTGTCTTATGAGCTGTAGAACACCGTGGGTTATTTTTGTTTTCACTTTTTTGAGTAAATCTTAATGATTTTGAGGAGGAGATGTTGTTCTTAAACTGAAAGTTGCTGTCAGTTTTATTATGTCTACAAAATGCTTTCCGCTGTATATATATGGGTTGTTTCCAGAGTGAGGAAATTGATGGAGTGGTGGTGGATTTATAAATACTGTGGTCCTACTAAATTTTGTGGATTCCTAGGCTTTATTATCTGAGAATAACTAATTGGTTTTGTGTATAGCCTACTTAAATAATAATTTTCAGTTAAAATCGAAAGCTTTTAAATATGTAAAAGTCATTTTTTTAATGTATAAAATCATATATTTTCTGTTTCTTTATTAAATTTCACTAAGTTTTCACTGAACTAAATATGAAGCTCAGATGAACGATTTCAGTGGGTCTCCATTGAATTAAGATTTTGTGTTTAGATTGGAGGACCAATTGGAATTACTGTTTTCGAAGAGGTTCCCTGTAACTTGGCATGATTACTTAATTATCGGTGAGGATATGCTTAAACATTTCATATTTCATGTGAAATTGTCAGTTGCTTTGTTTGTGTAGTGTGTTTTTCAAGGTCGAAAGGTATGAAGATCATTTTGGTACATGGAGTAGGAAGAACATGAATGACATTTGTCTCATGGTATGACACAGATGCAGGAAAGTGCTTGTGGCAATTCTGTGGAGTATTTGACGAGCCAGCAATGAATGCAGGAAAGTGCAAGGCAGGGCCGGCCCTGAGTTCCGGGGGGTCCTAGGCGAACTTCCGAAATGGGCCCCCCCTGCCCCATATAAAAAAAAAAAAAAATTACGCGCGAAACGCGTGCCTATATTTACAAGAAAAGTTTGAAATCGGGGGCCCAAAAAATGGCGAATTCCGCGGGAGCCCGAGGCGGCCGCCTTGCCCGCCTACATATCAGGGCCGGCCCTGGTGCAAGGTACCGAAGAGTGATTGCTAAGACTAAACAACCACCAAAATTGATTCAAGGCCAATTGTGGTGCAGTCGTGGGTATACTGTGTGGCCAAAATAGATTCAAGAGGCGCCGCGTGGACGAAGATGATGGAGATGATGGTGAACTCGAATATGGGTGGCAGGGCCGTGATAAGTTGAGGAAGAAGAAGACGGATGGAGGAATTTTTTTTAAAAAAAGAAATTATCATGACATCACATAGATTACATCTTGACACACTTTTCTAAACAATCAAGTGGTTCTTGTTATCTTATATATCAAATCATATGGATATTTTATTTAGAAGATTTAATCCAAAATGAAGAAACTGACATAACCAGTGGGTGTACAATTTTCAGACTATTTTAAAATGTAAATAACGGAAATATCCTATTAAAGAAAGAAGAGAGAAATTAATCCACTTTTTAAGGGGTTGTCTAATTATTATTATAGTAGTTACTAGTTTGTATCATAGAAGAACTCTATACGTTATATTATAACCCCACACAAAAAAAAGAGCAAGCTTTTATAAAAAAAAACATAACAAACATGCAGTATTTGTTGAAAAGTATAGATCACTTAATTAGAACTTTTTTGAAGCTTCAATTTTTCATGCTCTCTCTCTCTCTCTCTCTCTCTCTCTCTCTATATATATATATATATATATATATATATATATGAGAGAAGTGAACCTCATATAGAGTATGAGGAAAATTTTCTCATATAAAGTGATTATACTCACTTGGTGGAGCCCTTATGGAAGATCCACTCCATCCAACATGTTTATCATGCTAATATATATATGTGTAGAAAAAATCAAGTTGTTTGGAGATCATTCATCAATGCATCATGTGTTTGGAAAATGAACGATTTAAGGTACCCAGAATGAGAGCTCCCCATCACCCTTCCTCCCATCGTATCCTAACTCCTCACCCTCACCAAAGCTCCAGACACGACTCATCTCCACCAATGCCGAAGCGTGGACGAGACGAAGCGGATCTTCACCGCCCAAGCAAGCGCCAAGGGGATCAGACTAGACGGGTTTCTCGAGAGGGTGAGCAAACCAGGGAAGCACCTCCAACTGTTCACAGGGCTAGGGGTGAAGATGCTAGAGGAAGAACAGAGTACAAGGGATGTAGAGAAGACGAGCAGAGCCTCAGGGAGACTAGAATCAAACACTCGGAAGCCCAACCGCAACAACAAGATAGAGTTCATAGCAGAAAGAGGTTAACATACGCCGATGTTACTAGAGGGAAACATCAAGACGACGAGGAATATAGAGTTCAACGTCGATCTTCGTCACCGCAAAAAGTGCCCAAGCTTACTAAAGAAGACGAAGATGGTGAGTGGGTGTTGGTTAAGCCGAGAAAGAGTAGGAAGCCCAGTAACAGCAACACTTCATCGGAGATCTCGAAGAAAGATAGTAGACAGAACTGTCACAAGTGTGCCAGACCGGGGCATTCCATAAGCAAGTGCAAATCCGACTGGTTTTGTTACGTGTGTAGGTGTTCAGGGCATATCTCGACCAACTGTCCGAATCGCACAATCGCCGCCGCCTCCAACTCGAAAGAGTCGAAGAGAGCTGCTGCTGCAACATCGGAGGGGAGTAAAACACAAGAGAGTGCGACGGGGGATAGGCATGTCATACACGCCTCTATCACTCCTACGCCATTAATGGCGGAGTTCGAAAGGCGCTTTAACGGTGGGATTCTGATTAAAGCACAAACGGGGAATCCAACGGTGGAGGACATGTCTGACTTGTTAATCGCTGCGCTCATCACTCATCCGACTCCGACATGGGTTATCTAAGAGATAGCGGTTAATATGTTCTACGCGCACTGTAGTGACGACAAATTGGCAAAGGAGACGATCAGGGTGAAAGGAATGGAAGGGAAAGACTCGTTTGGCTTAGAGTTCTTCGTAACTTTCAACTGGTGGTCGCGCGAGTTTGGGTCTCTGAAGGCAGCGAATTTTCTGCCGGTATGGATCAGATTGTATAATTTGCCGTTCCATTGTTGGGTTCGTTCTGCCTTTCAAAATATTGTCCGAAGTTTCGGTATGCTTATTGAAATTGACAGACAGACAATCACCCATTCAGCTTGAAAATTTGCAAGAATTCGAATCAGGGTCGGACACAAGAACGACATCCCCTCTAAGATCATCACCGACTTCGAAAATGTTATCTACGACATTAAAGTGATTGTCGAGATGCAAAAGAATGTGTCCTTTCGTGGTTTAACAATGGCGGAGAAAACTCACGCAAGCTATGCAGAAGGTGGACGTGAGTTTGAAGACGACACTGTTCCTTCAAATGGGAGGAAATTTGAGCAGACACCCACTTCAACGAACTTGGTCAACAAAGCATCTCAACCGTCCACTACTGAGCGACAACTCCAATCCTCAAGTTTTTCAAATAAGTTTCAATCTAGACCCTACATTCTACCTAATTCGACTGCTCAAAACTTTAACAGCTGTAAAGTAAGGAGTCCAACGTGTAAAGAGAGTCAACCTACCTCTCAAGCATGGAAACATGTAGGAAGCAAAGATGATGGGACCCCATTCAGTGATGGGATTGAGGGTACGAGGACAGTGGTAAAGGCTGGCATACTCAAAAGCAGCGCCAACACAGGGCTCGAGACAACGAAGGAAATGGGCTTACCGTTGGAAGACTGGATGCGCTTCTTTCAGGACGACATCGAAGTCTCGGTTAAAGCAGCAATAACGGCCTTAATGCAAAGCAAATGTCTCAGTCACGGGCCCAAGCCCATGGGCCAGGAGGTTTCTATTAGACTGGCTGAGTTTAACAGTGGAGGGGAAATTCCAAGTAAGCTAACTGTTAACGTCATACAAGACCATACAAAGACGATGCAGCTCGAGGCTTTGCAAGACTTTGTTGATTCGGAAGGTCGAGAAGGGATTATTGGAGCGTTAGAAGGAATGCGGGAGGACAATGTCATCTCAGCGACGGAAACAGAATGCGAGGATAAATAAGTAAGAGGAAGCATAGGTAGTAACAACAGCAAAAAGATTATGGAATACCAGAGGAAAGGGAAAAGACAGATGGACAGCGGTGGAGGACTAGACTTGGGGAAGAAAAGCCTATCCCTAAGGGGACAAAAGCATCGAAGCCAGACACGACTGGGGAAGGTACCTCTACTAGTTATTATTCAGTTCTTAACTCATTGAATGATGATTCGCTTATTTACATTGCTAGTCTCTACGGCCTAGCCATGGGTTTCACTAGGACTGAACAATTAATTAATGTAGCTCTCATTAGAGAGAACCCCAGAGTATTTATCATTTAGATACGTGGGTGGAGAGAGTTGGGGGGAGAGGGTAGGTGTTCAAATAGTTTTTATGGTATACATCTTTTGGAGTGTAAGGGGGACGCGTCAAAAACAAAAAAAAAAGAGCGATAGGGGTTACTCTTAACAAAATTAGGCCCTCGATCTGCGGTTTTCAAGAAACGAGAATAGAATCACCCACCAAGGAGGACTTCACTGGCCTCAAAGGATTGGTAGATTTTGACTGGAGGTACAAACCGGTGGTGGGATATTCGGGGGGTATCGCGGTAGGAGCAAACTCAAGACTATTCGAGATTGTGGACAACTATATAGGAGTATTTACGGTCTCGATTAGAATAAGAAGAAGAAGTGACAACTGGTTATAGACGATTACCAGTGTGTATGGTCCATACGACTCTAGAAGGCGCAAAGAGCTTTGGAAGGAATTAAGTGACATCAGGAACAAATGGGATGGACCATGGATAGTAGGAGGAGATTTCAATGTCACCAGATCGCGAGAAGAACATAAAGGTAGAGGTCACAGTACCAACGATCAGGATTCATTCAATGCGATAATAGACGAATTAGAGTTACTGGAATTAGATATGTCAGATAGAAAATTCACCTGGTTGAACATGCAACAAAACCGGATCATGGCAAAGCTAGATAGAGTAGTGGTGTCTAACGACTGGAGGAGGTATTTCTGTTGGCAAAGGTCAGATCCGCAATGAGATTTACGTCAGACCATCTGCCACTAGTTATAGACTGTAGGCAGGGAGGGAGAGACATGTCATTCTTATTTAGATTCGAGAAGGTGTGGACCGTATGTGAGGAGACTAGAAAAGTAATTGCTGATTCATGGTCTACCAACACCGATGAGGTATCAGCAGTGGGAATCTGGGTGGAAAAGATGAGGAGACTACGTAGGAGATTGAAAGGGTGGGCTAGACAAAAGATGGGAGAGATCAATCTCACAAGAGAGACGATAGGTAAAAGAATCGTAGTCCTGGAGACCATTCAAGAAAACAAAGATCTTCTGGAGCAGGAAAAAGATGAATTAGGGAGCTTAAGATTGGAGGTTCAGAAGATAGGGACCATGGAAGAGATGTACTGGAGACAGAGATCAAGGGTCCAATGGCTCACGGAGGGGGACACAAACACAAAATATTTTCATAAGGTGGCAAACGAAAGAAGAAGACAAAGCCATATTACAGGGCTATCAATGCACGGCTCGTGGACGGAGAACGAAGGGCGCATCAGAGAACATCTGGACAAGGAATTTCGCGACTTACTGGGCTGTAAGTCTATGGGTAGAAGAAAATGTGTGTCGGAAATGTGGATTTCTTCCAGATTGGATGGAAGTGAAGGTATCGAAGCAAGATTCTCAGAAGTAGAAGTGCTCGATGCTATCAAGAATCTCGGCCAGGACAAAGCCCCAGGCCCGGACGGTCTGCCTATATTCTTCTATAAGATATACTGGCATATCATCAAGGAGGATTTAATGAACATCTTCCATGAGCTATACGATGGGACGACAAAGCTGGAAAGAATAAACTATGCCACAATTGTACTAGTCCCCAAGAAAAGTCAGGTGTCCACCTACGAGGACCTCAGACTAATCAGTTTGCTTAATGGGTCTTTCAAAATAGTCACGAAAGTGTTGGCTCAGAGATTGACACCGCATATGGAAGAGGTGGTAGCCCCTTCGCAAAGTGGATTCATCCGTGGAAGAGACATTATGGACAGCATAGCATCAACCCATGAAATTGTGTACAGGGGAAGCAAAGCTAAGGCAGATGGATTTCTACTAAAATTGGACTTCCAGAAAGCTTATGATTCCGTACATTGGGAATGTATAGAAGAAGTTATGGATCTCAAAGGATTTTGGGCCGAAATGGAGGATGTAGATAAAAAAGTGCGTGCAAGGCGGAAAATCATCCGTTCAAGTTAATGGGTGGCAGAGCAGAGAGATTACCTGTAAAAGAGGCCTTAGACAAGGAGACCCGCTATCATCCCTCCTATTTGCTTTAGTGGCGGACGGTCTGGCGGAAATAATTAGGAGGGCTCAAGAACAGGACATTATCAAAGGGGTAGAGATTAGAGGAATCGCACAGCCGATGTCGATCCTATAATACGCAGACGACACTTTGCTTTTTGGAAAGGCTAAAGTTGAAGAAGCAGTGGCTATAAAGACGGCTCTTATCTGTTTTCAAGGATGGTCCGGTCTGAAGGTTAATCTAAACAAAACAAGCATCATCCCCATTAGTGATCACTTATCAACACCTGTCAGTGACATAATGGATATCATACAATGTGGGAAGAGCGATTTTTCGCTAATTTACCTAGGGACCCCCATTAGACTGGGCAATCTTCTTAAGGAGGATTGGACTTTCCTGATCGAAAAGATATCAAAGAAATTGGTAGGATGGAAGAGCCGTTTCCTTTCTTTGGGAGGAAGGATTATCTTGTTAAATTCAGTTATTAGCGCGATTCTGACGTATTTGATGTCTATGTTCGAACTACCAAAGTGGGTTATCCAAAAGATTGACAGACTTAGAAGAAAATTCTTATGGAAAGGAACGGATGAGGGGAACGAGGGACTACATCTGGTAAAGTGGGGAAGAGTATGTAAGAGGAAGGAATTTGGGGGATTGGGTATCACGAACCTCCAGGACATGAATAGAGCACTGCTTAGCAAGTGGTGGTGGAAAATAGTTAACAAGAACAAGAGCTGGTGGAGTTTTTTCTTCAACCTGTTCCGCAGGAGAAAGAAATTTAGGTTTGGTGGCAGAAGTGCGTCAGCAAAGGTGTCACTACTATGGAAAGAAATTATGAAGCAGGGAGAGGTGCTCTTTGCTAATACTACAAGTAGAGTAGGGAACATGAGAAGTACCAGATTTTGGAAGGATAAGCGGTGTGGGAACACGACACTACAGAACAGATTTCCTCACGCAGCGGCCTCAATAACCAACTTAGAATGTTTGGTGGTGGATGTTCGGAAGAGAGGCAAACTGAAATTTATTGTCACGGAAAGCCTAACCTCGGAGAGCATAGCCGAATTCGAGGACATGAATAGGTTAATCCAAGCAGAGGAGGACAGGAGAACAATTCAGAAGATGAAAGATGGTGGGACTTAGAAGACTCAAAAGTCTATTCGGTAGCGTCTATGTATAAAAGGCTAAACGCCGCCTTTAGTTCACATTTCCAGTCTCTCCACTTCTTTCCCATAGACTTATTCAACCATTTCTTACCAAGACTGTCGGGGTATTCAAATTTTTGATGTATAATATGTTTGATTAACAAATATATAGGATAGGCAGTGTAGTCGAAGGCGTAAGGCGCAACGCAATTTTACTACCCCGTACACAGCCTAAGGCGCAATGCGCAATTTGAGGCGTAAGCCTCACTTAACCGAGGCGCACTATTACTTTTTGGGGTTTTAAAAATTTATAAATAAGATTATATAAACAAGATCACATTATAGCAACAAAATTTATCATACAATGACCAAGATAATTGTGTAAGTTATCATTTTTGCAAAACTACAATGTGTTCTGCTGTAATGTATAACTATAATGTGTTTTTTGCCCCAAAGAAGAAATACAATTTGTTTCTCTGTAAAACTACAATAATATAATGTTAACCTTCAATTCATAGTTTCATACATTAATAAGCATACAGTAACAGTAATGAAGATACTTACCATACAACATATAATATTACAGTATTACAGTTTTGAGCATACAGTAAAAATACAATAGTATCAAATTAAATATTACAGTAATGAGCCTACAAATTAGAATATTACAGTCTTAGTAAATGGTAAGGTATTTTTGAAATATTATAGTAATAACATAAAGTTAGCCGACCATAAAATTTGGTCATGCTCTACAGTGAGATAAGATGCAACTGTTTGAATAAGGCATGGTTTCATGATTATAGTAAATTATGGAAAGAACTAGCTTTACAATTTTGTTTCAAAGTAATTCGCAAAAACATCATAAACAAAGATAGACGAACACCCAAGAAAGAAACCAAAAAAGTGTAAAATCAGAAAGGAAAGAAACTAGAATAGGCGTGGAGAGTCTGGAAACTGAGGAGTAGGAGTGTCGCCGGCGCCGCTGATCTGCTTCCGATGTAGCTGCCGATCTGCTGTATTCTGTTGTGTTGCCGCTGAGCTACTTCATTGTCGCCGCCGATGCTGTTGAGAGGGGGGATGAAGAGGAGTGCAGATTGAGGAGTTAGGGAGGTGGAGATTGAGGTTAGAGTTTGGAATTGGGGATGAGAATGTAAGAGAGAATTGGAGGAGTTACGGAATTTGAGAAGGGTTGAAAATGGGTCAGATTGTAAAGGCGGGTCGGATTGGATCTGTTATGTTCAGGCGCGCCTTTTACTTAAGGCGCAAGCCTCAAGTCTTTGCTAAGGCGCGTCCAGGCGCAAGCCTGAGTGAAGTTTCAAATAAAGGGGGAGCTTTAACTGAGGCTTGAGGCTCAAACTGTTGTTAAGCCTGAGCCTTGAGTTTGAGGCTGAGCCTGAGACGAACCTTCAACTACACTGAGGATAGGAACAAGTAATGTAGTAAATTTATTAGTCAACGACAATCACTTTATATAATTTGTGTATTAAGTTAATATCAGAGAGTGATTGAATACTAATCAGTTCCCAATTTAATTAGTTTTTTTTTTTTTTTGATTATACTGGGTTCCATCCCCCTCTATGGGTCAGACTAATCCCAGTCCCGTGACCAGGAGCCCCAACTTTGGTTGGGTTTGTGCGCCAGCCCATCTAGCATAGCGGTCACTGGCCACCCAGAGGTATTTAATCCCCATCTTTTGAGAACCGTAGGGTTCGAACCCAGGATCTTGGAGGAGCACACTTCAAGTCCCAGCGCTCTTACCACTAGGCCACTTGTGGTGGTTCCAATTTAATTAGTTAGTATTGAACTCTTTGCCTTCAACTACTCGTCAATTATTCACAAATTAACTCCTTAAACATATAGTTTTAGCACCATAGAAGTTGTAAGTATGAACATATTTGAACTCACTCTTAAAGAAAGCTTGCTTGTTTAAATTGAATTTATTCATAATAAGATGCTAAGTCATATCAGCATATCAACAATAAAACTTCAACAATTTTAGCATACACATTTAAAAATGATGGGACTATAACAAGAGTATTCTATAAAAGGGGAAAAATCAACAAAAGAAAAAATCATAAGGCTCATATAATGCACAAAAACATATATGCATGTGCAATGCCATGCATTCAACAAAAAAGAAGGTCATAATATTCCAATCCACAGAAATTTCGAATCTCGGAACCTTTAGAGCAGTTGCAGACTAACATGCAAATCAGGGAAAGTAGAAAACTTTAGGGTATTCTCTATAAATTAGCTAAAAATCTGTGGTAAACAAATTATAAAATCCAAACTAAATAACACAAAATTCTTGTTGAAGGGATAAATAATACTAAATTGCCAAGAAATTTCTCTAAACATTTTGCGAAATGATATGAACTCCTAGAGAACTGACTGGGCTCTCCTTGTGCTGCAAAATAATCTATCTCTAAAATAAGAAAAATAACAATGCTCATCATATTTTCTTCATAAAGGAAGATAAAAATAACACATGCATTATATCAAACAGTTATGATACACAAGTATGGGGCTAGTATTTAACATCAATTTCAACTAGTAAGTGCAAAACAACAACCTAATTTCTCAGGACCAAAATTCACAAATACTACAAACCCTAATTAACAAATTCACAAATTTAACAAACCCTAATTAGTCCACATTCTCAAATCCTAAAATACTCTACAATCCCTGATTATTTATCACATAATCCCAAATATTTTCATTCATAAATACAAAATTTATTAAAAGTTAGAAATATTCATAAATAGGGTTTGAGAGCTAGAGAGAGGGAAATAGATGGCAGGCAAGGGAGGGGAGGACGCCGGAGGAACAATGGCGAGGAGCACGGCGGAGGGTACGAGGGCGGGGATTACCGGAGGGGACGAGGTCAAGTTTGCAGCAAAGGGGATAGAAAACCGAGAGAGAGAGAGAGAGAGAGAGAGAGATGGATGAAATAAATCGAAGGACCCCAGAATAAGTAGAGAATTAATGACACCCTGGTGTTTAATCAAAACGCCGATGTACTGAATTTTTTTAATTTAGTTTTTAAAATTGAACAGCCTACCCAGTTTTTTCAAAAAACGTGGGGGTACATTGAGGAAACCCCGGCGTGTAATATAAAATGCCGGTGTACTTATATTCTTTAAATTTAGTTTTAAATTTGAACTTCCTACCCCGGTGTATTCTAAAAGCATCAGGGTTAAAACACCGGTGTAGGCATATTATTTTGTAGTGTGCACGACTCCTATCGCATGGCTTTCTCTTCAGGATTTTCTAGATTTGTATAAATAATTCTAATGGCCTCCATTAGGAATGAGTACGTCATATGAGAGTTTTTCATTGTAAATAGTAGAGTATCTTCTAGTAAGACTTGAGAAATAGATAAATTCTTGGTGAGCGTAGTGTAACTCTTGTGTCTAGAAAAATAATATCTCGAATATTTCTCCCCCCGAATTAGGTTTGTCAAACTAGGACAAACTGTGTGCATTTGTGTTTGGTGTGGTCTACGTTGCTTGCTTGTTCGCTGTGATTGGTTGTCACAAATCTCTTACGTCTAAAACTTCCGCTGCGCTGACTTCCTGACTCTACAAAGTGGTATCAGAGCAAGAACTGCTCAAGTTCTTTGGTGAAGATGGCAGATCATGGTTTTCTAAAAATCAAGTAATTGAATAATGAGATCATCTTTAATCTCTTGAAGGCGGATATATACGACATATGGGTTCAATAGGAATTGCATTTTGCTCTAGAAGGAGATAAAAAGAAGCTGAATGTGGTGATAAAGCTAGACAACTTGAAGCAGGAGAAGTAAGATGATATTTGTTTAAAAGCGTTGAGTTTAATTCGGCAATCACTAGCGGACGATATCAAGTGCAACTTCTTTGAGGAAAAAAGCACGGCGAGTCTATGGAATAGACTCATAATTAACTATTTGGTATCGTCATTACTAGATTGGATGTACTGGAAGAGAAAACTGTTTTGTTTCTCAATGAACGAATGTACTGCTCTTCATGATCATATAGTGGAATTCAATAAAGTATTAGACACAGATGATCTATGTGAAGAGGATAAAGATTTGAACTTGATTTATTCATTACCAAATTCGTACGAGCATTTGATAACCACTAGGTTACACGGGAAATCTGCCACTGAGAAGCTCTAGGTGCTTGGTGTAATCAAGGGCTTGAAGGAGGATAAACTTAGGAAGAAAATAAGAAATCATGGTCTACTTCTCTGAATTGTATGACGGTGGAGGGAACTTCAATTGGAATAGAAAGTATGCTTAAAATTGGGATCTATTGCCACCATTACAGAGTAAAATGGCATTATAAAAGGAATTGTCACAAGTTGTTGAATCAAAAGAGTGCCAACATAGTCAGTGCCACTGAATCGGGTGATAACTTCTATTATCTTCTTGTTTCAAGTTCTATTGATGTGGATTATGGTTAGTATCTTGAATCGGGGACTTATTCTCATATTTGCTCTGAGAGAGAGATATGTTTTCGACTTACAAGTCTACAACAGGTCGTTCTTTGAGAACATAAATTGGTGAGAGTTATGACATAGTGAGTGAGGAAATAGTTGAATTGGAGATGCCAGATGGGAAGAGGTTCACAATGAAGAATGTCATGCATGTTCCTTTGTTGAAGTGTAACCTAATATCCTGGGGAACTCTAGAAGCACGGGGCTGCATGAACACATCTCAATGTGTAGTTCTATTAGTTTGGGGAGGTCGATGTAAGATGATGAAGGGTAGGAAGGGTGTTCGGCACAACTTCTACAACGGAAAAACACGACCGAGTGTTTTAAAGCACATCGTTCATAAAGCATCTAGTCTGTTGCCACTAGAATCACTGAAGCAACTTCACAAAGTTCGTATACCGTCGAGAGGTGGTGGATGCCTCGAGGTACGTGGAGTTCATAAAGAGGATGGTGTCTCTGTATTAACACCTACTAGGGTATGCTATTGAAGGGGCATACAATTGGAGAAATAACAAGTTAAGGTAAAATCGACTAGTAGAAAAAGTCACTGAATTGGTTGTTTACAAGAGAAAAAAGGGGAGAGTCTAGAAACAATAAATCACATAGGTGTGGAAGCAGTTTGTATGCAATCCAATGTGGAGATTGTTAGAGTTTATGTCTTGCATACTAGGTTCAATTAGAAGAGAAATGTGCGAAGCAAGAAGAGGTTTCGAAGTGACGAAGATAAAGGAAGAAGTTGATATTTCGGGATGAGAAGAACACTACAAGGAATTTGACATATAGTGACAGCAAAAATCCATGGGTAAAAGGCGAAAAACCACAGGTATAGCTCGTAAAACCTATACCAACGGATATATTTTTCCATCGTTTTTAATTAGCTATACCCACGACAAAATGCCGTTACTATAGCCTATAGCGACGGTTTTTTTACCCGTTGGACAAAACCTCGGTGTTATACCCACGGTTTCGTATCCGTTGGTATAGGTTTTAAGGACACCACTTGCTTTCCTATACCCACGGTTGAAACTCCATTGTTATAGGTTTTAGTGATGATTTTCGCATCCAAATATTTAAATATATACCCATCGCTCTATACAAAAAAATTTCTTATTAATTACGCATATGATAATTTAATATTATCTTTTATAAAATTAATCCAATCATAAACTAAATACACAATAAAATAGATAAATGTGTTTATGAAACAAAATTAAAAAAAATTAAACTTCAATCATATTAAAAATTAATGAAGTATTATAAGCATGTCAAATTACAAAATAGTTAATAACCAAATACACAATTGAATTCATGTGTGCAGACATGAGAATCAATACTTAAAACTACGATCAACATATTCAATGACATTATAAGATAACATTCAATTGACTTCTCACTTAAGATACGACTCTAACAATTTTCTTATTTTATGGCGACCAGATCTTGATTGATCTTGATTCTCTTTGCAGTAATCTTTTTTTAGCATCCTGCAAATCTCCTTTACAACCTTCTTCACTTCATCGTCGGCAAACACAAACTCAGCTGCATTTTGAGCGAGTTCAATCATTTCTCGCTTGTTGAGAGCCCTTCACAAACAAAACAAAGCAAAAAGATCCAACTTTGGTCATCAACAAATAGTCAAAAAGAGAACAGTGCACAAGTTTCATATAATGGTGGGACAATCTTTCTTTAAAAAGCCGAGTCAGTTAAACTTACACTAAATCTGCATTTGTCTCAGATTTATTCACAGCTTTTCATTCAGCATGTTCAAGGCAAGAGTAGTGCATTATCATTTCTTTCAAAGTATGTTTGGTGCTTTTGATATCATTGTCCCACAAGATGCACTGTGAAATAAAAAACTTCAAGTGAATTGATCGACAATTTAACAGAGATAACTGAAAGGTCCTAAATAAGTAATTTAAGAGCAAACTCCTCACTCAACTAATAATGACTGGTATAGATAAAAGAAAAAAACTATGAACTGATAAATTTGTTATCTAGGTGCACCTTTCGAATGTACTCTCTTTTGACATCCTCCCAAGCTGATTTTCCTTTAGCACAGAAAATTGAAGCATTCCATAGTGCACCTCTGGCTGCCATCACAGATGTTGCACCTGAAACAAAGTCCAGCACATTATCAAACAATACACCTCAATCATTTCTATAGAAATAAGAAAAGACATTAATCTATAGAAATACCAGAACTATAGAATTAGTTAATCGGACGAGAATTCAATATGGTATGATCCCCTCAAATTTTGGAGAAATCATGCAGCACGAACATTGCGATGAAGGATTACTAATATCCCAAAAGTCTGAGTCTGAATACAAGGGTGCTGCATGTTCTTCTCCAACATGATGCACGAACATTTCTTTCGAAAGAAACCCTTGTATTCTTTCGAAGATTCAGCACCCTTGTATTCTTTCGAAGATTCAGCACCCATGCACGAACATTCAGCACGAACATTTCTTTTGAAGAATACAAGGGTGCTGCATGTTGCGATGAAGGATTACTATTATCTCAGAAGAATACAAGGGTGCTGCATGTTCGTGCTTCATGTTGGAGAAATCATGCGGCACGACCAATAATCAATTCAGAGTCTGAGTCTGAATCAAAAGGGTTGGAGCCAGAAAAACCAGGGTAAACCTTGGTCGGAGGTGTCCTTGATTTACTCACTATAGACATGTTGGTAGTAGCAAGAATTCTTGGATACTGATTTTTCGCACTACCTACCAAAAGACACAAGAACTGTTATTTAAGGAAATACTGATATATATAAAATCAAGCAGTGTGTTTGTTCACTCACTGACAAGTCATGATTTATGAATCAAATCAACCCAAATAAGTAATGATTAAATTTATCAATAAAAGGAGGAAAATGAAGAAGATAGTGATGAAACCAAGAAAACAAAGAGCGGTAGATGTTGTATAAAAACTAACAAAATGGAGAAGAGATGCAAAAGACTATAAAACTAGCCGATAAAGTAATGGACATTATGACTTAGGGGAAATGGACATAAATTAAACAAACATTGACACACCATATGATGAATGAAAAAGCAGATTAGAAAGAAAAAAAATCCTCATTAGAGTTATGAGTATAAATGAATTGAAGTAAAAGTTTAAAACAATTTTGGCTTAAAAGCTGCAGGATTCATCTGAATCCCACAGCGCAGGTCGGACTCCTGCTCGTGAGTAGGCCAACGTGCGATGCCAGCAAGGATGCAAGATAAGATGTTGCTAAAATTGTTCATGACTAATAATTGCTAATATTGACAATGCAAAAATTACACACAATTACTACGAACAAAAAAACCATAAGCTCGCTAATCACTATCAAGCATAAAGCATTCCAGTGGTGGTCTTAGTGGATTACGTGTGCAAGAACAAACCTACAAGTTATGTTGTAGCTTAACATGTGTTATACTATTTACAGAAACTTAAATATGAAACTAAATCCAATACAAGCAAACAAGAACAGAGTGAGAACTCAAATTGGTGTACAAGATAATCATAGATAAAAAAACAGATGGTCAACATACCTATTATATCATTTCATTTCCTACATATTCATCATCAAATGTCACAACACTAAATAGAAATTAAGAACAAAAAACAACAGAAACCCAAAGCCAAAAGGCAAGGAAACTTTCATGAACAACAAGAAACTTCAGACAAGTACAAAACCCCAAGTTATATGCACCTACAATCCCAAGAAACGTGACTCCAAATGAAAGGCACCAAATGGGGCATCTTGCACAGGTTATTTTTTTCTTTGCTAATCCTACAGGACAAGCTAATCAAGAACAAACCCTCAAACCCAAAACCAATAAAAATCCAATCTTTAACTATCGAATCAAACAACAACCCAAACATAATCAAACAAGAACCCAAATATGACAAGAAAAACATAGATTTTATGTAATAGGGTAAAGTATATTAAACCTAATTCATAGTAGCGTTACATATAAGGCTATAAACTAACCTCTCAAACTCAGTGCCTAAGTCAACAACCATATTCTTCAGGTCACCCAACAGGTTGCTCAGATCATTCAGTGCATCATCCTGCTTAGCCTTCTCTACCTATGACAGTCAACAAAACAACAAAATGACCAAATAAGCATTTAACAACTAGTTGTATTAGAATGAATCACTAGTCAATATGTGTAATTGTATAAAAATCAAATCTACCTGAACTTTCTCAAGTGTAGATGTAGGTTCAGGTACAGACTGTCCCGGCTTTGTTCTTGACTTGGTAGGAGCTGAAGAAAATACCCAATTTTTCTCTCTGTTCTGTATGATTACTGCTTCTCATGTAGGACTCATCTGTATGTAGATAATATAAATTAAATAAATATTTAATAAAAGTGCATGTGTATTTGTTCGAAAGTCTATTGAATTTACCTCTAATTAGAACAGGTCCTCTTATCTTCCTAGTTTTTTTTGGCTTCCACGTTTTAGAAAACAACCCGCCGAGGCTTCCCAGAAGTTTCTCCCCCTGCAAACAAACATGGACAGGTTTAAGTATGCACTTCAGCTCAAGCAAGATGGTTAGTTGCTCAGATCATTCAGTGCATCATCCTGCTTAGCCTTCTCTACCTATGACAGTCAACAAAACAACAAAATGACCAAATAAGCTTTTAACAACTAGTTGTATTAGAATGAATCACTAGTCAATATGTGTAATTTTATAAAAATCAAATCTACCTGAACTTTCTCAAGTGCAGATGTAGGTTTAGGTAGAGACTGTCCCGGCTTTGATCTTGACTTGGTAGAAGCTGAAGAAATACCCAATTTTTCTCTCTGTTCTGTATGATTACTGCTTCTCATGTAGGACTCATCTGTATATAGATAATATAAATGAAATAAATATTTAATAAAAGTGCATGTGTATTTGTTCGAAAGTTTATTGAATTTACCTCTAATTAGAACAGGTCCTCTTATCTTCCTAGTTTTTTTTGGCTTCCATGTTTTAGAAAACAACCCGCCGAGGCTTCCCAGAAGTTTCTCCTCCTGCAGCAAACATGGACAGGTTTAAGTATGCACTTCAGCTCAAGCAAGATGGTTAGCAAACTAAATCTCTGTTAAATAACTCAAAAATGGACATGTTTATCTAACTTTGAAGGTTGACTGATTAGTTTTATACTAATTACTAAGGATCATCGAAAGAAATACAAGGGTGCTGAACATGCAGCACCCTTGTATTCTTCGAAAGAAACCCTTGTATTCTTCTCCAACATGATTTCTTCGGCACGAACATGCAGCACCCTTGTATTCTTCTCTTATTGTTGTTGCTCGATAAACCTGTAAAACTGTATTAACTTAACTCAATTCATCTCAAGTAGAAATTATTGATTATTGGTCATCCACATATTAGAGTAACAAGGTGAAATTCTTTTTTTTATGGGCAAAAAAAGTTAAATGCTTATGTAAAAAAATAAATAAATTCAGATGTAGTAATTAACGAGGAGAGTGACACCGGGAAGATGGACAAAGCGACTGAAGTTCCGCTGCTCCACCACCACATCCTCCTCACCATTGGCACCTTCGGCTACTCTGACCCTGATCCCCTTCTTCTTCTTCAACCCTCACAACTACCACAATCACCCATTAATCATCATGAAAATTCAAACAACATCGATAAACAAATTTAAAAAGCACGTAATTTTACCCCAATCGAAACCCTAATCGAAACCCTACCTATTCAGAATAAAAGATGTACATAATCAAAATCGGCGAACCTCAATGCCTACGCCAGTGGTGGAGGAGGAGGAGGAGGAGGAGGCGGATGCAGGGGAGATCTCGTCGAGATCGACGCCGAGGAAGAAGAGGATGATGCGGGAGAGATCTCGTCGTCTTCGTGAGGGGGAAGGAGCAACGGCAGCGGGAAGAGGGGGACGCGACTCGGGAGGAGAAGGACTTAGAGATTGGGTTTGGGGAGAGAGGGATTCGGGTGTGAGAGAGAGATAGAGGAGAGAGAGGGAGAGATGGGTGTGAGCGTGAGAGATACTGCATAAATTGGGGGTATTTGAGATTTGGGGGGAAAATGAAAAAGTTGGGGGGAAAATAAATTATAGAATATACCCACAGTGTTTTTTCCCGTTAGTAAAACTTATAGTTACGGATTAAAAACTCTAAAGCTATAAGATACCTATACCGACAGTTTACTATACGTCTGTAGATATACAATGTCTGTACCCACGGTTTTAGTGATCCGTCACTATAGGTGTCCGTTGGTATATGGCAAATTTCTTGTAGTGGAAGATGTCAGTCGAATGCCATAATGGGCAGTCAACTGCAACATCTAGACTGGCTCTCTGGATGTTTCGACTCCAAAGCAGACGACTGCTATTTTGAGCAGTGTTGCTGCTAATTTCTGTGTGGGAGCAAACATATATGTGAATTCTTTTACTAAAAACAAAAAGATCAAACATTCACGGTTCACTGGTGTTGACCGACAAAAACTGCACTTGACTCCGAGATATGATTATCGGTGATGGCTGATATCGCTCCTGCGGACCTACAAAATAGCCTGAAACACCGGGGTTAGCCCCAGCGACAGACCCGCCGACACCCAAGTCAGAAACACAGAGATAGGGAGGGTTTTGATAGCGAAATTTGCAATTACCTTTGTTTTTGAAGATGTCTAGAGGTATATATAGTCATTGAGGGGGGACAAATTCAAGATATTCTTCTATCTCTACTTCCTGCTGTCTTGATAAGGTTGGTTATCCTCTACATGTAAAGAGATCAAGTCAGGACTTTTCACTTGGTCAAGAGATTGAGTTTTCATACTCTCTCTTATGTACGGAGAGATAAAAAGCGGTTACCCACTTGGGATAGGGGGTTTAAAATGGATTCTCCAGATGAATCGGGACTCCTTTCCGTTAGGGCTGCCTCGGTAGTCCTTATTACAGGCCGGATCAGGTCGATGGAACCGAAATCGGCATAGCCCCTTTTGTTGGGCATGTTTTTACTGTAACATTTTGCCCCTGAGATCTTTAAGATTCGTGACCAAATTGAACGGTCCAGATTTTGTTCTATTTTTTACTTATATCAAGCAGTCGACCACAAGTGTCAGCAGGCAGTTAAATTAGCCAGATTTTAGGGATTTATTTGAGCCCAATATGTTCTCCAAGTTATATCGTATGGCTCCTATCACATGGCATTTTCTTCAGGTTTTATTGGACAACAAGACTACAACCTAGGTTTACTAGATCTTTATAAATAATTGTAATGGCCTCCATGAGAAAGAGTACTTCATATGAGAGTTTCTCATTGTAAACAGCATAGTATCGTCTGTTGAGTTCTAACTGCGGAATAACTCACCAACGAAATACAAAATAATAGAATCACAAGCAAGAGAACAAAAACAATCAAAAGCCAACACACAAGAACACACTAGTTTTTTTTCGAGGTTCACCTAATGCAACGGCTACTTCCCCGCGCAAAGGCACTCTTACGATTTTCGCTAGAAATATGAAGAATAAGTTTACAATTCTCTCAAGAACTCACCCCCAATGTGTAGGGTTTTTCTCTATCTCCCTCTCTTTTTAACGGCTGCTAAATCTCTTTATCCTGCTAGAACAATCTTTCTCTTAACCCAAAAATCATACTCAATACAATATATATAGGTTTACATTAGAACATATTTCAACCATAGATCAAACAGCGCCACGCAGTCTATCGCAAACTTGGATGGTTGACTGCACATGTCCTTCGAGTGTACAAAGATTCGTGGTTGATTGTGCTAAAACCTTTTCTAACTGTGTTTCCCAACTAACAGTTGTACCTCCAACTGTAAATACATACCCTGTAGTACTTCTGTAATCATCATGATTGCCCAAAAAATATGCATCCCATAACCATGTATACACAAAGAATCTCCCCAAAAAATAAATAGAGTGATCTGAAGTACCTGCAAGATACCTGAGAATCCACTTCACTGCATCACAACCTGGATTCTTCATGTAACGGCTGACAACTCCCACTGCTTGTACAATGTCTAGTCTTGTAGACACCATCGCATTCATCAAACTCTCAACGGCTAAGGCATAAGGAACTACAGCCATTTCCTCCATCTCTGCCTCCATTGTCGAACACAAATCCATAGATTACTTGAAGTGTGCGGCCAAGAAACAAGTGACTGGCCTCGCGCCATCAATATTGAATCTTTTCAACACCTTATTCACGTAGTCTTCCTGTGATAACCAAATGTTCTTGCTTTTCCTATCTCTAATGATCTTCATGCCAAGAATTTGCTTTGCTTCACCCATGTCCTTCATCAAAAACTCTGAAGGTATGACCTTTTTCACATCCTTGATCTTTTTAATACATGAACCTGCTAACAACGTGTCGTCAACATACAATGCCAAGATAATTGTATCATTGTATTGTAACCCTCATTTCAAGTTGTACGGATTGTAGTTACGTTCCTTTTCTCCGTATTCTTGTAATCTAGTTTTCTAAATAAATCATAATATTCTTTTGGAAACTGATTTCTTTCTTTTGGATATTTAATTATATTGTTAGAACCCGAAATTTCAATCTATACTAGTATTATTATTATTATTATTATTATTATTATTATTATTATTATTATTATTATTATTATTATTATTATTATTATTATTATTATTATTATTATTATTATTTAAAATTTTAAATTTTTTTGTAAAAGAAATCCAGGCCCAATTCTAATCCATACTATATTTAATATCCTAGCACATTCTATAAATCATTTAATTCTTTATTATATTATGAAGCCCAATCCCAATCCATTCTATAATTTTTTTAATTATTTATCTTATAAGCCCACATTTTAAATCCTAATATATTCTATTATTGTACTAGTTGATTATTTCTTTATAATATTGAGAGCCCAACTTAGCCCATTCTTATTTTTCTAATTCTTATTTACTTGCATTATTGAGTCCCATGTGTTAAGCCCAAATCTAATTTAATATAAACCCAAAACCCTAGCCCGTTAACCCATTAGTCCTACCCAACCCAAATTCAACTATCAGCATACAAATCTCCCCAGATATCTCCACTACCTCCTTAAGCTCTTTAACGGCCCAATAATTACTCCCCACTAACCCCATCATTATCTCAAACCTAACCCACTAATTAATCTCCATAATTAACCCCCAATCCCTCTCTAATCTAATCTACAGCCTCTCTCTCTCTCTCTCTCTCTCTCTCTCTCTCTCTTCTTCTTCTGATTCTCCTGAAACCCGAGCCCCTACCTCTTCACCGCTCGCCTCCTGCTCGAGCGCTACCCTCGCCACACCGCCTCCACCTCTTTGACGTCTGCCACGTCATTGCACCTCTTCCTGCCCCTAGTCCACACCCGACCACAGCAACTCAACAGCAACCCAGAGCTTCACCGATGTTCCTTGCCATCCCTCACCATCGCCACCGCCATGGATGCCTCTCATCCACCGCGCTACAACCCCGATCACCTTCCTCGCACCCACCCACAATTCCTCATCATCGCCCTCCGTCATAGTCACCACGAAAACAACCAATAATTCTCCTCACCACCATTGCAACAACCACCATCGTCGCCTCCTCTTCGCAGCAATCAGCTCCCCAAGTCTCCATTGACGAAGCCCACAGCACCGTCGCTCTCCCTCCTTGCAGCTCCTCCCGAGCCCCTGTCGACCACTGAACGAGAGCACCATCGCTCCACCGAGCTCTCCATCACCATCACTCGAGCCACTGCCTTCACCACTCGTCGTCGCCTCCTCCCGCGGCTCCTCCCGCTCTTGTTTCATCCCCTGCCATCGCCACCGCTCTGCTCCTCGCTGCGCCCCGACCACCGACGCCAGCCAGCACCCCTGCTATCCATCCACAACCCACTGATGTCCACTTTCGACAACCACCACCTTGCCCCTTCGCCTCGGTGTTTTCCTCTGAAAGCAACTGCCTCGATCGCTGCCATTTTTGCCTTGCTCGCTGCTTGTGACCATAACGGTCGTGCCACCGTCATTGCTTAGGTCTCTTGTTGTTCTCGCTGTTGCTTTTGCTGTTGTTACTGCATTTTCTTTTGCACGTGTCGCCGCCGTTGCCATAGCGTTTCTTTTCCCGTTAATCGCTCACATTCTCCGTATAAAAGGCAAGTATCCTCTTGTACACTCTTTTGTTCCCGTACAAGCTTTACTTGAATGCCGCAAGTAGTTTTGTTTGAAATGTCGTCACATAATTTCGTTCTTAATTCCTTCCACATGTTGATTAAATCTTGGCCTGTTAAAATCTATTATCTTACTCGGTTCTTGCACATCCCGTACACGTAAAATGATTATGAACATCCTTGTTATCACATGCATTACACGAACACAGGATAAAGATGCATAGTATGAGAATACATGATGTGCCTTGATGTCATTTGATTGCGGTGTAATATAAAGATGTGAATGTTAATCTTATGTGCAATGTCGTAGAAATAATAGTTTTTGTCATTAAACAGTAGATTTCACCCCTAACTACTGTATTTGGAGGTTTGCTAAGAACTAATCAAAAGACTACATGTTGTTAGATTTTCAATCGCTATTTAATTCAAGGTTGTAGTTCTACATGTTGTCTGCCTGAGATTGAAATGATATTTAGAACTAATTAAAGTTAAAATAATTAGAATCTATTAAACAAGAATTGTAGCCCTATGAATCTAGTTTCTGGAACGTTTCATGGATACAGATTCCGAGTTGTAGGCTGCAAGTTATCACACTTTTAGTATTGTATGCTTTCCAATTTCTAGATTACTGTGTAGTAGCGTATCTTCCCGATTTACTGATTGAAACATCATGTTAACAGTAAAATAAAGAATTGATATTAACTATAATGTTACTAGACATGATTAAAAGTCCCTTTATAATTTTAAAGATTTTTTTGAACGATTTTACAGTCACTTTTATACATAAGAAATTGACCCCGACCTGCATCCTGAACAGTAGACCCATAAAGAAATGACTACAAGACCTAGTTCCTGTTTTTATAATATATTGTGTGAATATACGTCAGAACCGGCAGGGAGTCTAGTTTCTAGAACTCCTGACGGAACTGACTTCCCTTTCCTGTAACAACGGAAAAGTGAGTTTTTTTCAGTAACGTATTGTTGTCCAGAACTTGCATTGTTATGTTTTGGCATATGAACCGATTATTTTATATATTTAATGAATTGAATTATGTACATTTCATGTATTGCCTAGCCCTTGATACATCTTTGATCATGTTCTGATACCGTTCTCATTTATCGTATTGATTGCATGTCCACGTTACCGATCATGTTACCATTCATACTTACAGATTATGTTTACTATTCATGTTTAGTTATTGTAAAAGAATAACAAGTCGGGTAATAAGGAAAATACATAGTAGTGGACAATATAGGAGACTATACTCGGAAGAGGCCCGTGTTTCCCGTGTTACATGTTTACCGACCAAGTAACCGACCAAGTTTACCGACCAAGTTATCGACCAAGTTTATTGACCAAGTTTACCGATCAAGTTACCGACTAAGTTACCGACCAAGTTTACCGACCAAGTTTTATAGTCATGAGAAGACCGAGTACATGATCTATAGAGTTCACTAGCGTCTAAAAGTTCACATGATTGTATGCACGCGAACTTGTGGTATGAGATACATGGTTGCATGCATTAGTTAGGACTGATAAAAGATTGATAGACTTAATATTAACACTAAGCATGTGCATGATTCCTGTTTCAAGTTACATGATTCATGTTTACAAATTTACAAGTTTACATGATTCCTGTCTACACGTTTGTATGATTTTCGTTTACATGACATGTTCCCTTTACCTAATTCCTTATTTCCTGTTATATCCTTGTTCTTGTTCCCATTTTTCTTATACTACTTGCGGCCCATAGCTTGCTCTAATGGGTACCATCGATCTTTCTTTTGAGTTAATGTTATACAGATACAGCGATGGGATACTGAAGGAACTTAGCAGACTGTTCACTGTGTGTATATTCTAGAATATATTGTAAGTTCTTATATCTGAGATATTGGTAATTGTATTACATTCTTATTCATGTGCTTATTATTGTATTATTGAGCTTGCTGGTATTGTACAGCTTATGGATGATATGAGTTTGTATACTTATATCATTCGCTCGGCCTCAGTTGCGTGCCCGTGTTTCCATATATTGGGAAGCGGAGCGTGACAGGGTTTATAGTGGTATTAGAGCCAGGTTAGGCCCTAACCAAGTTAGACTCTAACCATGTTAGAGTTTAGCCAGGTTAGGTTAATGTGTTAGCCAGGTTGGATTTCGGCCCTAACCGGTTAGACTGTAGCTAGGTTCGAACCATGTTTAACTCAACAATATGTACACCATATTGATCACATGAACATGTAATAACCATCTTACATTCTGGATACTTGCCTTATTCCCTTCTATTTCTGCTCGATTCGTCGATCGGCATCGCTTGATCTTCTACGAAATGTCAGCGGCTTGGATCATCACCACGAGATGAAGCGTTGTTGCTCACTCTAAATGTGCAAGCAAAATCCCAGAATCTCAGGAAAGTGTTCAGAATCCTAGATCACCAGGAGTTCGAATCTCATGCTAGAGAAATGCAGTTTGGATATGTCAAGGATATGGCGAGTCATGAGACAGATTGCTGGAGTTAATGGACGTTGGTGACAGAGTCTTCCCGATCAGAGTGGCGCATCGGAAGCGTGGTTGGCCCGTAACCCACGGTCTCAGGATTCTCATGTTGCTTCTCTTTCTTTGCATCGTTTACTCCTTTTTCGTGCCTTCCATTCGTCGGCATTCGCCGATTCTTTATTTTGACTTCAATCTTATCAATATTCTTTCTTATTCTGGTGTTGACACCCTTTTGTTTTTCTCCCCCTAATCTTCTACTTCATCATCTTATGGGTTTTACACTTGCTCTATCCTATGTACCACCTAAGCAAATTTTGAGGATGAAATTTTGTTGTAAGGTGAGTAGGATTGTAACCCTCATTTCCGGTTGTACGAATTGTATTTACTTTCCTTTTCTTCATATTCATGTAATCCAGTTTTCTAAATAAATCATACTATTCTTTTGGAAACCGATTTCTTTCTATTGGATATTTAATTATACTCTTAGAACCCGAAATTTCAATCTATACTATTATTATTATTATTATTATTATTATTATTATTATTATTATTATTTATTTTTATTTTTATTTTTATTTTTTATTTTTTTTGGTAAAAGAAATCAAGGCCCAATTCTAATCCATACTATATTTAATATCCTAGCCCATTCTATAAATAATTTAATTCTTTATTATGTTATGAAGCCCAATCCCAATCCATTCTATAATTAGTTTAATTATTTATCTTAAAAGCCCACATTTTAAATCCTGATATATTCTATTATAGTACTAGTTGATTATTTATTTATAATATTGAGAGCCCAACTTAGCCCATTCTTATTTTTCTAATTCTTATTTACTTGCTTTATTGAGGCCCATGAGTTAAGCCCAAATCCAATTTAATACAATCCCAAAATCCAATCCCACATTTGTACACCCAAAGCCTTTAACTCATTAGTCCTACCCTACCCAAATTCAACTATCAACATACAAATCTCCCCAGATCACTCCATTACCTCCTTAATCTCTTTAACTGCCCACTAATTACTCCCCACTAACCCCATCATTATCTCAACCTAACCCACAAATTAATCTCCATAATTAACCCCTAATCCCACTCTAATCTAATCTACAACCATTCTCTCTCTTTCTCTATCTCTCTCTCTTCTCTCCAGATTCCCCCAAAACCAGAGCCCCCACCTCTTCACCGCTCGTCACCCGCTCGAGCGCCACCCTCACCACACTGCCACCACCTCCTCGACATCCGCCACATCGATGCACCTGTTCCTTCCCCTAGTCCACACCCGACCATAGCAACTCGATAGCAATCCAAAGCTCCACTGCTGTTCCTTGCCATCCCTCACCATCACCACCGGGCTGCCTCTCATCCACCCCACCGCAACCCCGATCACCTTCCTATCAGCCACCCACAATCCCTCCACGTCGCCTTACGTCACAGTAGCCACAAAAATAGCCACCGACGCTCCTTACCACCATTGCAGCAACCACCATCATTGCCTCCTCGTCGCCGCTATCAGCACCCTAAGTCTCCATTGCCGAAGCCTACAGCATCGTCGCTCCCCCTCCTCGCAGCTCCTCCCAAACCCCGGTTGACTACTGAACGAGAGCACCATCGCTCCACCGAGCTCTCCATCACCATCGCTCGAGCCACTGCCTTCACCACTTGCCGTTGCCTCCTCCCGTAGCTCCTCCTTCTCTTGTCTCATCCCCTGCCATCGCCACCGCTCTGCTCCTCGCTGTGCCCGACCACCAATGCCAGCCAGCACCCCTGCTATCCATCCGCAACCTATTGCAAACCACCGCTCGACAATCACCACCTTGCCCTTTCGCCTCGTTGCTGTTCTCCGACAGCAATTGCCCTTATCGCTTCTCGCCTTGCTTGCTGCCTGTGACCGTCATGGTCGTGCCGCCGTCTTTGCTTGGGTCTCTTGCTATCCTCGATGTTGTTTTTGCTGTTGTTGCTGCATTTGCTTTTGCACGTGTCGTCGCCGTTGTTGTGGCATTTCTTTTCTTCCCGAAAATTGCTCACACTCACCGTATAATAGGCATGTATCCTCTTGTACACTCTTCTATTCCTGTACAAGCTATGCTTGAATCCCGCAAATAGTTTTGTTTGAATCGTCGTCACATAATTTCATTCTTCATTCCTTCCACATGTTGATTAAAGCTTGGCCCGTTAATATCTATTATCTTACTCGGTTCTTGTAGATCCCGTACATGTAAAATGATCATGAACATCCTTGTTATCACATGCACTACACGGAAACAGGATAAAGATGCGTAGTATGAGAATACATGTTGGGCCTTGATGTCATTTGATTGCGGTGAAATATAAAGATGTGAATGTAAACTTATGTGCAATGTCATAGAAATAATAGTTTTTGTCATTAAATGGTAGATTTCACCTCTAACTACTGTATTTGGAGGTTTGCTAGAACTAATCAAAAGACTACATGTTGTTAGATTTTCAATCGCTATTTAATTCAAGGTTGTTGTTCTACATGATGTCTGCCTGATATTGAAATGAGAATCAGACCTAATTAAAGTTAAAATAAATTAGAATCTATTAAACAAGAATTGTAGCCCTATGAATCTAGTTTCTGAAACATTTCATGAATCCAGATTCTGAGTTGTAGGCTGCAAGTTATCACACTTTTAGTACTGTACGCTTTCTATCTTCCAGATTACTGTGTAGTAGCGTATCTTCCCGATTTACTGATTGAAACATCATGTTAACAGTAAAATAAAGACTTGATATTAACTCGAATGTTACTAGACATGATTAGGAGTCTCTTTATAATTTTTATGAGATTTTTTAAAATGATTTTACAATCACTTTTATACATAAGAAGTTGACCCCGACCTGCTGCCTGAACAGTAGACCCATAAAGAAATGACTACTAAACCTAGTTTCTATTTTTATAATGTATCGTGTGAATATGCGTCGGAACCGACAGGGAGTTTAGTTCCTAGAACTCCTAACAGAGCTGACTTCGCTTTCCTGTAGCAACGGGAAAGTGAGTTTTTTTACATAACATATTGTTGTCCGGAACTTGCATTGTTACGTTTTTGCATATGAACACGTTATTTTATATATTTAATGAATTGAACTATATATATATTTCATGTGTTGCCTAGCCCTTGATACATATTTGATCTTGTTCTGCTACCGTTCTCATTTATCGTATTGATTGCATATCTAAGTTACCGATCATGTTATCGTTCGTACTTACCGATCATGTTTGTTGTTCATGCTTAATTATGGTAAAAGAATAACAAGACGGGGTAATAAGGGAAAGACATAGTAGTGGAAAATATAGGAGACTGTACTCGGAAGGGGGCCCGTATTTCCCGTGTTACATGTTTACCGACCAAGTTTACCAATCAAGTTACCGACCAAGTTTACCGACCAAGTTTTATAGTCATGAGAAGACCTGAGTACTTGATCTATAGAATTCACCACTAGTGTCTAAACTTTCACATGATTGTATGCACCCGAACCTGTGGTATGAGACGCAGGATTGCATGCCTTAGTTAGGACTGATATAAGATTAATAGACTTAAGATTAACATTGAGCACGTGCATGATTCCTGTTTTTAGTTACATAATTCATGTTTACAAGTTTACAAGTTTACATGATTCCTGTATACACGTTTGCATGATTTCCATTTACATGACATGTTCCCGTTACATGATTCCATGTTCCATGCTATATCCCTATTCTTGTTCCCATTTTGCTTGTACTACTTGCGGCCCGTAGCTTGCTCTAACAGGTATCGTCCATCTTTCTTTTGAGTTAATGTTATACAAATATAGCGGGATACTGAAGGAACTTGGCGGACTGTTCACTATGTGTATATTCTAGAATATATTGTAAGTTCTTGTATCTGAGATTGGTTATTGCATTACATTCTTGTTCCTGTGATTATTATTGTATTGTTGAGCTTGCTGGTATCGTACAACCTATGGATGATATGAGTTGGTATATTTATATCATTCATTGTGCCTCAGTTGATTGACCGTGTTTCCGTATAATGGGACGTAGGGTGTGACATGTATTCATATCGACGAACATATACACAATGATTTATTTCGCATCTCGCAAAACACTTTCCTCTCATGAAGCAGTCAAACTTCAAGTACCATTGTTGTGGCGTTTGTTTGAGCTCGTGAAGACTCTTCTTCAGTCAACACGCCATGTCTTCTTTCCCTTTTGCTTCAAAACCTGTGGGTTTCCTCAAGTACATCTCTTCTTCGACATCACCATGGAGAAATGTTGTTTTCACATCCAACTGTTCTAAGTGCAAGTCTTCAACTGCCACAATACTAAGCAAAATCCTGATTGAAACCATCTTCACAACCGGTGCAAAGATTTCACTATAGTTGACACCTTTCCTTTGAGAGAAGCCTTTCACAACAAGCCTCACCATATACCTCTTACTGCCATTTGCCTCATTCTTGACTATGAAAATTTATTTGTTCATAAGAGCATGTTTCCCTGCAGGTAACTTGGTCAACTCCCAAGTTTGGTTCTGTACCAAGGAGTTCATCTCATCCCTCATGGCTGACTCCCACTGAATTCGAGCCTTATCCTTCAAAGCCTCCTCATGAGTCTCTGACTCTCCTAAATTCATGTACATAATATGTTCATGAACTACACTAGCTGATGGATCAAATATCTTGGTTAGCCTTATCTCTCATGTCGATCTTCTCGATATGGAAACTAGTTCACCGACCGGTTCAGGTTTCCTGAACTACTCTGGCTATGTCTGTTAGTCTTGGATATCCTGATCATTCCCAACAAGCTCTTCATGAGCCACATGTTCTGCCTGTGGTACTTGTACCAGATGCTGCATTGTAGGCCCCCTACCACTAGGACCACCTTCAAAATCTGAATCTGAATATGAGTTGAATCTAAATCTGACTCTGTACCAGTTATACTGCTTTGACCAGTGTGCTTGTCCTTGTACAAGGCATCTTCATTAAACATTACATTCATGCTACGAATGACCTTGGTGTCCATAAAATTCCAAAATCTGTAACCAAACTCATCACCGCCGTAGCCAATGAATACACACTTTCTGGATTTCGAATCCAGTTTCTTTCTTTCTTTCCTATCGATTAGAGAATATGCAATACAAAAAAAAAACTTTCAAATGCGAATAATTGACAGGTTTACATGACCATAGTTCTTACAGAATGGCCCAATTAAGGGCACTAGACGGGCAACGGTTAATCAAGTACACTGATATATCCACTATAGCTACCCAAATATGGACCGGAAGAGCCACATGAAGTCTCATACATCTCGCCATTTCGAGTATCGTACGGTTCATTCTTTCTGCTACCTTATTCTCTTATGGAGTCCTAGGAACTTTCATGATTCCTTGGATACCTTCCTTTGCCATATAGTCAACAAACTCTTTACTTGTGTGCTCACCACAATTGTTTGACTTTAATGTTTTCACCTTACAACCCATCTCATTCTCAGACCTGGCCTTCCGACCTTTGAATGCCTCAAACACCTCTGGGATCTCATGAATTGCATAAACCCAAACTTTCCTTGTATGTCGTCGATAAATGTGATGAAGTATCTCTTACCACCATAACATAATTATTGAGTCGGACCCCACACATCTATATGTACCAACTCTAGCTTCCTAAGCTTCTTCTCCCACCCATTCAACTGAAAGCTAACTATCTTCTGTTTTCCCATTACACGGTTCTCACAGAAATCCATCTCAACCTTCTTAAGTCCCGTCAAAAGATTCCTAAAACAAAGTTCATTGACACACTTTTCACGAAGGTGCCACAACCCGACATGCCACAAAATTGAAGAAAAACTACCTGTCGATGTTGTAGCAATGATATCACCTGAATCACCTCCTCTGAGTAAGTACAATATGTCACATGTCAGCACGTTTTCCTTTTGCCACCAACTTGGCACCTGTAGTAACCTTCCATTCTCCACATCCAAATGTTGTTGTAAATCTGTCTTTGTCCAATTTACTAGTCGAGATTAAACTCTTCATCAAGCCTAGTGATGCTTCTTATTTTCGGTGAGGAGCAACTGGTGTGAGTTTTTGTAATTTGTAAAATGGAAGTGATAGGTCTCAACAGCATATCCAATCTGTTACTGGAGGTCAGCTCAGAAGAGTAGCTGGTGGTTGGCACCTGCAAAGCGCTTAGAAACATCAGGAGAAATCCCAGTGATAGGCCCTCCGATGATCTAGTCAGTCACTAAAAAAGAGAAGAAAAGTAGGGTTCATGTGAGAATTTTGAGATTACCTGTTTCAAGGAGGAGGGGGGCTGGTGTTTATAGGCAGAACTAATGAGTATCAAACCCTACTTAGCCAGGTTAGACCCACTCGTTTGTGGGCCTGAAGCTACAGAAGGTCCGTTGGACCTTTTGAACTGATGATCTAAGATGAGCGAATATCGAGGAGATCCGATGGCCCATATTGGGCCACTTCACTTATACTCACATCACTTGGAATATATCTTGTGTTATTCAAAACCTGTCATTGCAAGCCTTCGCTCTCACTGTGTCTCTACCTACAACTGGACATACTTTCTCATTACCAACTGTGACTGCACCAAAACCACTTGTCCTGTAATCCTCAAAAGCATCCCTTATGAGTGTACAACGATAAGAAACACCTGAGTCTATACACCAATCATCTTCCATAATATCAAATCCAGTAGATAAATACAATTCATCTAAACAGGCTTCGATACTTGCCATATTGGCTACCTATGATCCTGCTTGCAATTTCTTATACGTTTTACATTGGTCTCTCCTCTGTCCCGACTTCTTAAAGTGCCAACACTCACCTTTGTGATGTCATGCTCTTGACTTAGACCTGTGATTCCTACTTTGCGACTTTCCTCTATTGTTGCTTTTACCACGATTATCAACTGACAGCCCGACATTGCTAGGATATAAGGTCGAAAACTCTCCATGTCTCTTCCTTCTTGCATCCTCATTCAAGATGCTGCTTATAACATCCTTAAGAGTTGTCGCATCAGTCATCGTGCTCGTGACAGTTTGTTCTACTGTGTCGTAACTATCAGGAAAACTGGATTGTAACAACAATGATTATGCTATTTCCTCAAACTTTAACCTTGACGATTCCATCTAATTGTAAACCATATAGATTTTGTTGATGTGCTCCGCCACTGAACCCCTTTCCTACAACTTCAAGTTGACTAACTTCTTCAGGTGAAGTGTCTAGTTCACTGCATTTGGCTTTGCAAACATGTCAAAATCTCCATTGCCTCCTTCGTGGTTTTCGCATTCTCAATGTGAAATAGTGACTTCCTACTCAGCAACAACTAAATCTATCCAAGCACCTTCTGATCAAGTCTATTCTAAGCTGCCAAAGCAACCAGATCTACCTCTGCCCCTTCTCGCTTGATGCCAAATAATGGATCATCTAGATCCTTCTGTCGGAAATACACTATCATATGGATCTTCCACATTGTGAAATATGTTTCATCGAACTCCTTGACTCTACTATTGTCTCTCATCTCAATTAACTCTACCAACCAGGTGCACTGATACTACTTTGTTGAGTTCTAACTGTGGAATAACTCACCAACAAGATGCAAAATAATAGAATCACAATCAAGAGAACAAAAACAATCAAAAGCCAACACACGAGATTTTTTCAGGTTCACTAATGCAATGTCTACTTTTCCATGCAGAGGTACTCCTGCGATTTTCACTAGAAATATGAAGAACAAGTTTACAATTCTCTCAAGAACTCTCTCCCAAGGTGTAAGATTTTCTCTATCTCCCTCTGTCTCTAACGACTACTAGATCTCTTGATAGAACAATGTTTCTCTTAACCCTAAAATCATACTCAGTATAATATATATAGGTTTACATTAGAACATATCTCAGTCGTAGATCAAACAGCACCACGCGGTCGACCGCAAACATGGACGGGCGATTGCTCATGTCCTTCTAGTGTAATGGGTTCCAACAGAGAGCAAATGTCACGCCCCGCTTCCCAAAAGAGAATACGGAATACAGATACGTGACTAAGCCCAGCGAATGATTTTCATCATCCATAAGTAGTTCGGAATTTTTACAACATCTCACAGAAATAATCAGAGTCGGAAGCAAAAGAATCAACCAAATATGCATAATTGAATCAAATAGACCAACAGAAATTTACTTGAAACCAAAATATAATAATCTCAAATAAATCAAGTCTGGACAAGTCAAATATTCTGGATCACATTGCTCAAATACAAAAATATATCCAAGTATCAAATATAATTGTTCAAGCAAGCAACAGAAATAAAAATTAATAACTCCAGCACTAATATCTCATATCACTAACACCATCTGGTACCTGTTCTCCAAAATCTACAATTTAACAATTGCAAGAATAGAAAAAAAAATAAACTCCCGTCAATACAAGTTACGGGCTGCTTGTAGTGCAGGATACAAGTACATGGGAAAATCACAAATATAAAATAACAGCAGGAATAAAGAAGCATGGTATAAACATGTCAAAAGAATAAAATGTCTAACATGAATCAGGAAAATAGAAACAAGTAGCATGTATACTAACAGGTACAGGTAACATGTATCAGGTATCAAGCAAACAGGTAAACAGGTAAACATGTAACATGCAATTAGGTAATCAGGTATACAGGTAAACAGGTGAACAGGTAAAAGTACAGGTATCATGTAACAGGTATCAGGTTATGTCAAGTCTTGTATTATTACTATCTAGGTAGCACTTCATGCGCCCCAGCCTTTATCACATGGTTGCTACATTCAAACAGTTTCGTTTAGATTTCGTAGTGGAGTCCATAGGGCAGTGTACTCAGGGATCAGGATAACAGGAACAGGTAGAACCTAGTGGTTCTCTTCTGAGTACACCTTCCTATAGGGAAGTATGCAGTCAGGTATAGGAATAGGCAGAACCTAGTGGTTCTCTTCCGAGTACATCTTTCTATAGGGAAGCATGCAGTCAAGTACAGGAACAGGCAGAACCTAGTGGTTCTCTTCCGAGTACATCTTCCTATAGGGAAGCATGTAGTCAGGTACAGATAAACAGATCGTGAATCATGTATTCATGAACACGTAATAGGCAGGACACAGGTCCTCTTCTCAGTACACATTTCTATATTTTCCACTACTAGATCTTTCCTTTAACTCCGGCTTGGTTATTTTGTTATTATTAATCGAACATGCATGTGTGTGTCACAAACAGGTCAAGAATAACAAGATATAAACATGTAACAGGTTCAGGATGAAGAATAAGCATGTTCAGGTGAAAGATAACTCATAACAGGATGATACAACGAAAACTCCAGTTCAGGACAGCACGGCAGTACTGCACTAAAACTGACATTTCCGTTGCTACACAAATGCAAATCTGAATCCGTCAGGAAATATAGAAAATAGACTCCCGGCCGAATCTAGCGAACATATATAAGTCATATAGTATTTCACAAAAACATAACTCAAAACTGAATTGAAACCAGAAAACATGTTCAGTCAGAAATCAGTAGTTTGTATTCAAAGTCAAGAAAACAGCATAAAGACTCATCAATTAAATCCACGAAAAATCTAGGATATTCTCCTATATGTTTAGTAACAGAAAAACAAGTTTCATAATTTTCCAGCAAAAATAGAGTAGTCAAGTAAAATAAAAAAATAACAAGACACGATAGTTTTGTAAATCTGAAATCGCAAACACTGCAGTACAAAAACAGTAATATCTCAGAAACCATAAATCGAAATCCAAATCTGCCAAAAGGGTGATAAAATAGATACAGTAGGATAACTTTCATATTCAGAAATATTTTGGAAATAGTAAGTAGAAATAGGTAGAAAATCAGGTTCTTTACTGAACAGTAGTAAAATTCTGTATGTAAAATATTTATTTGAAAGCATGAAAAAGTTTGTAAAACTCCTCAAATAAATCCACCAAAATTCTGGGTAAACTCCAATCAAGTATAGAAATACTGAACAAAATTTCAGATCAAAATAATAATTTAAACATCACAATAAAAATAGATTACTTTTCAGAATTCATAGATAACAAAATCTGGAAATCTTTCGACACTACTGTAGTAAAATAGACATAACTCACAAACCGTAAAACGAAACTGAGATCCGTCAAAAGAGTTGGAAAATAGAAAAAATTCTCTACAAATCATGTTTACAAAATATTCTCAAATACTGACCTAAATAGGGTCTAAAATACTGATCAAAACAGAAAAGCCAGCAAAACTAAAATTATCGCATATGCACAAAATCCACTAGTTCACATAGAACTCATCCAAAATACAACCAAACATGAAATATCGTATACTAGATGTCCAAGCAACATGTTATAGGGTATTTTACAAGTCCATAATAAGCCTACCACGAATAACATGAAGGAGCACAAGATAACATATGAATAACATGCATATATGCAACAATATGTGGTCAATCCTAAGTTATTTCATGTCATGTATGTCGTGAGGCAACTATGGTCAAATCATCACTATAGAGACAATATGAATAAGGGGATTCACACACAAATTGTCTCTAGAACCCAACTATACTACAGGCAGTTCTTAGTACTTGTATTTACAAAGAAATTTAATACAAGTTACTTGCCTAGAAGACGACGATGAGAACGGAGCAAAGAGCAAGAATAACGGGAACAGACCCGGACACAAACTCAACGAACGAAACGAACCCACGAACTCAACACGGATCACACGAACCGAAGATAGAAAATGAATTCAAAGCCCACGAACTAACGAACAACCACACGCACAATGAGCACACGAACAACGAAACCCAACGAACACAACCACGAGCAACCAACCCAACTATCGGCATCACAACCACGAAAACACTCGCACCACAATCCCACTATCGCAACTCCAACAAAACAACACCCACACACACGCGAGGGTAAGAGGAACTCCGGGGTGTGCACCGAAGAACGACGATGCAGCGAGGTGCTGTCACTGTTCGCTGTTGCTGCAGGCCGTCGGGAAGACACAAGGCGGAGATAGGGGAGAGGGTCACGGCTGGGGTGGTCGGCAAGCTGAGGGACGGCGCACGAGGGTGTTGGTGCGTCAGAGGGAGAGGCAGCGAAAGCAAGTAGTCGAGAGGGGAGGTTCGGGAGCGGCTAACGAAGGTGGATGAGAGGTTGGGGACAGAGATAGAGATCGAAAGAGAGAGAAGGCACAGAGAGAGGGATGAGTTGCAGCTGTAGCATGGGTTACGGTATAAATACACAGGGTTGGGTTAGGATTTCTTTTAGGAAGATGCAACGACTGATAGGTTTAGGGGGTGCAATTGGGTGGGTTTTTGTGGGTTAATGGGTGCATGGGTAGTATTAGGTAGATAGTGTAATAGATTTTAGATAAATGGATTTTGAAAACAAGGTAGTGGATAGTTAACTGCTATAGGGTATTAGGCTTTAAGTAGTTAGGGTAAAAGTAATTGGTTTAGGATTAAGGAATAGGTTTTGGGTTTTATTATGTTTAAATGGGTATTTGGGTTAACGAGTAAAATAAAATAACCAAATAATAAAAATATACAATTAGGACTTTATAAAAATATTATTAATAATAATAAAAACAATAACAATAATAATAGTATAAAAATAACAGTAATAATAATAATACTGATAACAATAATAACAATTAGAAAAATGATAAAAATAATAATAGTAATAATAATAGAAACTCAGGTAATAATAACAATAATAAGATTTATATAAAACTCATAGGAAATAGTTACAAATAAAATTGTTGATGAAAAAAATAGGTTTTAATGGAAGAGCCAACAATACATTTTGACAAAAGAATTTTGAAAGCAGTAATTAAAATAATTTTCGAAAATTTTAAATACAAAAAAATACATAAGAATACGTTTTTGGGAAAACAGGGATTACAACGAGTCGGTCGACTGTGCGGTCGACTGTTTTTCCTTCGAGTGTTCCAAAGGGCGAGCCTGTACAGTCGACCACATATTGATGCCTGCAGCTACAGAGTGCTGTTGAGTTGCTTGCTCCCATTTGATGCCTCTCCTTCTTGTCAATCTTCTTCAACTCATTATCGTGTATTGGATCCAATAATCCCAACATCTTCTAGCGAGGCTAGAGAGAGATAGATTCTTGGTGAGAATATTGTAATTCTTGTGCCGTCTTTAGTAAAATAATATCTCGGTTATTTCTCCCCCGGATTGATACGCCAAAACGGAACAAATTGTGTGCTTTTGTGTTTGGTGTGGTTTACGTTGCTTGTTTGTGCGTTGTGATTGGTTGTCACATATCTGTCATGCCTAAAACTTCCGTGGTGCCGAATTCCTGAGTGTACACAACCTTCATAAGCTCCATCTATACCTAGTGTAAGGGCATTCAAAAATAGTTGCTCCATTGTTTCTGCCGCTTATTCATAGAAAACACAGAGATTAGAACTTAAAATTCCTAAGATAGCAAGCTTAGCCTCTGGACGTAATTTATTATGTGTTTTTATGTGTAATGTCAGTTATTTACATTGTATATGACTCGTGTGATAAATATCATGCATAGTAAAATTCGATGACAATGGTAGAATACAATTGAACCAATCTGCCCATCAGATACCGCCACTTTATTGATACATGTTGGGATTAAACATTTTGCCGGTACAAAATATGTGATCAGACCAACTTTTGTCAATTGGCGTCTGTGATAGTCACTTTCTATTTTATTATTTCTTAAATTTCCAAAATTCTATCCCAAAGACCTCGCTTAAGCGGTTTTAGTTGTGACCGGAAATTATTGTTTATTCTGTAACAATGAACCTTATCTATCATAGATATAATTACCATTTGTTTGAGAGCTTACAAAACACTTCTCCATTTGAACTTGGTAGCTATTATCTGAGTTTCTGCATTGTCTTGCAGTTGCTACCGAGAGAGAAATGCGAGGATCATCTGTGTAAAATAAAGTTGATTAAGACAGGAACCGAAGAATATGAGCAGGGCGAAACGAATGCAGGGATTACACAGAAAATTCCATGGCCATGTCCATAATCTTCTTCGAAGGCTCATGAAAGATGAGAAGAAACCCACGCAATCTGGTCCATACAATCTAATATAGGAATAAGTTTATTGAGACCACTGATTCCAAAGTCCTCTTGTAACATCAGCATTTTGTTCTGGAGCATAAGCTACGTCTAAATTTAGTACATGCATACTGTGCCTCAGTATTTGTGGTTGAGAAGTTCTCATATTTGGGAAGATACCAAGAGCACCTGCAATACTTGATCGTTCAATACCTCATAAATTAAGCTCAGTGATGTATAATATAATGGTTGCAGGTTTTCTCTGAATGTCTGGAAACATGAAAGTATTAACAAAAGTAAAGGAAATCTTATATATGCAGAAAGAATGCATAGATTTGGCATATTTGGTTGATTGTAATAGGGGAATCAATTCAGATATCCAATCTTGTACTCTAGGAATTGGCCACCTTTGTAAAAAAATGGTAAACAACAGAGTATGAATCTGTTGGCCCAAGAACGAACAATCCACCAGTGAAAGATTACAATCAAAAAGAATGAAATCCTCAAATATGTAGACGAGAAATTATTGTGGAAAGGTGAATAAAAAAAGAGACTTGTATTACTTCTTGTTGAACTATATATTACACAAGTAACTATATTTATACTACTCAAAAGAGACATCTAGAACATCTACTAAATGCCTTAGAAGACTGAAAAGACAAAGCAGACTAATTAATGCATGTAGAGAATCTAAGGGTCATTTCCTGGAGAATTCTAGAGATGGATAGAGCAATAAAATCCAAAAAAACAACTTCAATTCTTCACACTCCCCCTTAAAGTGATTTTTTGGAAATTAGTCCCAACTTGGAACGCAGGAGCTCAAACGATCGTTTAGGAAGCGACTTTGTAAAAATATCAGCAACATTTTCTCGACTTCGCACTTCCATGGTTTTGATTGTGACATCAAGAACTTTTTCTCGAACAAAGTGGTGCTCAATCTCAATGTGCTTAGTTCTTGCATGACATACTGGATTATTTGCAAGTTTGATAGCACTTTGATTATCTCCAAAAATTGCAGTTGGCTTGACTATTGGAATATGCAGGTCATCAGCAAGCCATTGCAACCACACGCATTCTTGAGCAGCAAGTGCCGACGCTTTATATTCCGCCTCCGTAGTTGATAAGGAAACTGCATCTTGTTTCTTGCTACACCATGAAATACTTGTATCTCCACAAAGAAAGACATAACCTGATGTTGATTTCCTGTCATCTAAATCTCCCCCATAATCTGCATCTGTGAAACTAGTTAAGGATATCACAGCATTCTTCTTGAAGAATAAGCCCAAATCTGGAGTTGAGTTGATGTACTTCAAAATCCTTTTTGCAGCTTCCAAGTGAGGCTTTCGTGGATCTTGCATAAACCTGCTAACAAAACCAACAGAAAAGGCAATATCTGGTCTTGTTATAGTTAAGTACAAAAGACTTCCGACAAGAGCCCGATAAGGTTGAGGATTCGGAAGAAGTGACCCTTCATCACGCCTGAGCTTCAGATTTGCATCAAGAGGCGTAGTGCAAATTTTGCTTTGGTTTAATCCAAAGCGAACAGCTAACTTTTTGGCATAACTTTCTTGAGAAATAAAATTCCATTCATTCGATTGCTCACTTCTAATCCAAGCAAGTGGCTTAACTCTCCCAACTTCTTGATGTCGAACCTTATTACGAGCTCGTCTTGAAGTTTTTCAACTTCCACTTCATTGTTTCCTGTTATTATCATATCATCCACGTACAAAAGAACAACCATATGCAAGCTCCCTTGTTTTTTAACAAATAAACTAGAATCTGAATTTGATGCATTATAGCCACAAAAGAGAAGGTATTCAGAAATTTTGCCGTACCAAGCTCGTGGAGCTTGCCTGAGACCGTAAAGCGCCGTCTTAAGCTTGCAAACAAAATCAGGATGCACATCGGACACATAACCTGGCGACTGCTCCATGTAGATGTCTTTATCGATTTCTCCGTACAAGAAGGCATTTTTTACGTCTAGTTGCCATAGTTTCTAGTCATGAGACGCTGCCAGCGCTATCACCAATCGAATTGAAATCATCTTAGCCACAGGGCTAAAAGTTTCTTCATAGTCTTCGCCATATTTTTAAGAAAAACCTCGAGCCACCAATCGTGCTTTGTATCGGTCTATACTCCCATCAGCTTTCCTTTTGATTTTATAAACCCATTTGCAAGTAATGGGCTGCACATCTTTTGGCTTAGGGACAAGACTCCAAGTCTGATTTTTCTCGAGGGCATCCATTTCAGCATCCATAGCAAGTTCCCACTCTTTATTCCCTTTAGCCTCTTCAAATTTAGAAGGCTTTTCATCGTCAATTGGACCTGCGTAAAAACAAGAATACGTGCTGACAAAATCTTCGTCTCTATAGCGTTGCGGCTTGACGATGGTTCTCCTTGGTCTCTACGAGATATTCATCTCCGTTTGGTCTTGCACAGGCTGTTGTGGACTCCCCCTATCACTTTGCTCCTCGATGATCAACAGAGATGAGCTGGTAGCAGAAGAAGTGCTCGTAGGCAGCTCCACGAATACTTCATTTTCATAACTTGCATTTTCCTTCTCATCATTTTTATTATATGATGAAATCTCATCAAAAATGACATATCGTGATACCACGAACAAATGAGTTTTTGGATCCATGCATTTCCATCCCTTTTTTCTTTCATCATACCCAACAAAAATGCATTTCTTTGCTTTTGCATCTAGTTTAGTTCGTTTAGATTCAGGCACATGAACATAACAAACAGACCCAAAAACTTTGAAATGTTTAACACTTGGATTTTCACCAAACATCAATTCATACGGAGATTTCATGTTGTTTGGAGAAAGAGGTGTTCTATTAATCACATAAGATGCACATTTCATACCTTCAGCCCATAAAGATCTTGGCATATTTTTGGCATGCAACCAACTCTTGCACGTCTCCATTAAATGCCTAATTTTTCTCTCCGCCACACCGTTTTGCTGCGGCGTCTCTGCACAAGAAAATTCTTTTCTTATCCCATGCTGGCGACAAAAAGATAAGAACTCGTCTTTAATGAATTCTCCCTCATTGTCAGTTCGTAGTCGCTTGATTTTTGAATCGAGCTCTCCTTCAACCAATTCCTTGAATTCTTTAAATATGCAAAAAACCTGTGACTTGTGTTTTAGAAGGTAAACCCAAGTATATCTGCTGAAATCATCAATAAGGATTAGCATGAAAGAATTTCCAGAATATGAAGCAGTTCTAGTTGGTCCCATCAAGTCACAATGGATAAGCTCTAATGGGGCTTTACTCCGAGAATATGATCTCTCAAAAGGAAGTCTGTGAGCCTTCCCATATTGACATCCTTCACAAACTTTTCCGTCGCCAAAATTAGTGAGATTAGGCCACCCATTTACCAAATCTTTTTTCACCATAACCTTTAGTTTATCCATACTTAGATGTCCCAATCTAGCATGCCATAAATAAGCATTTTCATTGCTACTCATCTTATTTATATATGAGCTAGAGGCAGATAAAACAAATAATTCTTTAACTCTCTTACCAGTATGGATTACGTCTGTAATGTCCTGTTTTTTCATTTAATGAAAAATTATTTATTTTGCACGTAGTGTGCACGTGCAATATTTTTGGTAAATATTTTCATCATGATGAGTAAAGATATTTTAATATGGGCTTTTAATTATTTTATACAAAAACCTTATTTTAATTAGATAAAAAGCCTTTTTCTTTAAGCCCAAAATGTAATTTATTTATTTTATTTTAAAATAACTATTTTGGCCCATAAACTAAAGCCCATGGACTATTTTTATGCAACTTGTCATGTAGAATACAATTTAAAGACTATTTTTTTTATACAAAAATTTAATGCACAATTTTTGGGCCTAGTTGCATGCACGTGCACTACACGTACACGTGCAAATTGCACTCTTCCTTTGTAGGCCGGTTGTGACTTTTGGAGGGAAACTCAAATTTTGAGTGGTGATCATGGTGTGGTGGTTGCTTGGTTGTGGGTAGTTATTGCAACTTCTATTTTAATTCTAGCCCTCCATCCTACAACCAACCAATTGATCCTAGCCCTCCATTCTCCTTGACTTTTAGTATAAATACCCCCCATGGCTAGTTCTTCTTGTGCCAAACTATTCTCTTCCAAACCTATTGTCCAATTATATTATCCAGTAGTAATTTTTGTGAGATAAAAGATTGAGTTGTGTGTGGGAGTGGTGCTTGCAACTACAAAAGGAGAAGAGGCCGGCATTCAAAGGGAAGGAGCTCTCGGTTTTGGTGCTTTTGGAGGCTCGAGTGCGGCATTCAAGGAGGAGGAGCATCTCGTTGCAAGGACATTCGTCTAGGAGTTTGCTAATTGCTCTTTTCTTCAACAAGGTGGGTAAATTTTCCTATTTCTAACATAGGAATGCATGCTAGATTAAATTATCAAAATAATGCATGAAAATGACTAATAAGAATGCACATTTTAATTGAAAAGATGATCTCTAATTGATTAACTTATTGATATGCAAGTTATGTGTATTGTTATTAGTAAAATTTAAGTTGTGTGCAATATGAATGTGGCTATAAATTATGTGAAGGAACATTTGTTAGTAGCATGAAAAGTTATGTGCAAAAGTTAGTACATCGATTGTGTCACTTTTTGTGCTAAATTGGAAACCTTGTATGGCGTGGTAGCGAATAAATTAAGAGGAATTCTTATGTTTGGAAAATGAATAAGAGTAGAGAATTATTATAGAGATTGATGGAATTATAATGTCAAAAAAAAATTGTATTAGTAGTATGTCACATTAACCAAATTGTATGGTAGAAATGTGTCAATTATGGAGAAAATTATGTCTAATTATTTAAGAAATTATTTTCATATACTGGAATAAAATTCATGATGGAAAATGATTAATTCGGATTTTTTCAGTATATTAGTAAGAACAATGTGATATGCAACTTGGTTGAACGTCGAAATGTTCTAAATAACATAGAGTATGGGTTAAATGAAATTGGAATTATACTAGTGACAACCTGAGCTTGTAGCTCAAGTGGTCATAGTGCGTGGTTGGGTTCCTTGTGGTGACTGGTTCGAATCCTTGCGGCACTATATTGTTTCATGTAATTTTTTAAAAACAAGAATCAGCGATCGAGAGCCTTGAATATCCTCGGCTTTCCCTTTAAACAGCTTAGCACATGCAGCCTAGTGGCTTGTGCGGTTGGATGTGTTCTCTGGGGTACTGGGTTCGAATCTTGCCCTCGGCAAGATTGGAAAAAAATTATTTTTTGGGGGGTTTTTAATTGTCCAAAAATTATGAAAAAAATATGGTTATTCTTCTAAAATTATATGGGACTTTATAAAAATGATTTGGGAATTATTTGCATGAAATAGACTATGATTTGAGAATAAAATGCATAAATAGAACTATGGTTCTATGTGTATACTTTGTGAAAATTATACCTTGCAAAAAGAGTTTGAAATGAAGAATTAGAAGATTATTGTGGTAAAGAATGAGTCTTTTATTATGTGATGGATGTGAATTGTTCTCATTCGAGAATAGTGTGAAAAATGTGAATTGTGAATATTCGTTAGTGATGTGAATTTCAAAGTAAAAGTGATAATTGATAAAGCATATGAAATTTATGTATAGTCATGGACTATTTGAACAATTTAGAAATCATGATTGAAAAAGAGAAATGCTATTTGAGTATGATAACTCAACATATGAATTTATGAGTTGAAAATGCTCAAATTAGAAATTGTGAATTGAAAATTGAAACCAAAAAGAGTAGCTAAGTCTCCCCCGGCATTTGGAAATGAAAATTGAAAAGAAAGACCAAGGTTTGTCATGTTGAAATGAATGAATAAGTCCGGTTTAGTGGAAAGGCTAACTCTAGAGCTTTGATTCTTGTTCATGATTTTAATAAAAACTAAGGATTAGTACATAGTGGAGACGTGATGAAAGTAGGAGAAAAACATGAGTTGAGGGCCATCGGATTGGCGGCGGAGAGTATTTCACAGGTTCTTCACGATGAGTCGTGACATGACGTGGATACTGCTCCAGAGTACCGTCCCGGTGGTGACGCTTGTGGGATGTTTGGTGACTGCATGAGGATCATGTGCCATGAAGAAGGCTGAATTGCCACAGGTTCTTCACGATGAGTCGTGACATGACGTGGGATTCCCCTCCAGGTTTTCTGTACACGTGCTTGCACTCATAGATCATTTAAGATACCTACCGTAATTACAGTAGTAGATTAAGTCATGGCGAGGGATTGAACCCTACAAAGATGAAGAACGAATAAGAGGCTTGCCCTCGGACCTATGTAGTATGGGATGCATAGAATCCGAACAAGTGCGCATTAGTGTCATTTAATATATATAATTGCATTAAGGACCAAGTGCACAATCACAACACGACATCAATAGGATAGTCCCTTTAGTTTGAAATGTGACAAGTTTGTATTTGCTAAATATGAAAAATAAGTTATACTATTTCCGGCATAGAGAGGATGGCCGTGTATAATGATCGTCGGTTGAATAAACTGACGTACCCACAGTCTTATATGCAGGTAAATGGCTTGATAAAGATTAAAAAGGAACAAATGCTTAAAGATTACTCAATATTGTTGTATATTTGTTTCATTGTTGTAAATTTTACTTCCGCTGTGCAATGTAAAGTGTAATATTGATGTAAACTTTGATGTAAAGTGAAAAGTTTAAATTTCCTTGTAAAATTGTACTAAAGGAAGTGAAAAGATCCTGTAGAACATCTCGAATTCAGTGTATTTGGGATTCGGAGCGTTACAACGTCTACCTTGAGCTCTTGAATGTTCTTTAAGAACTTCACGTCGTGTGGCCCGAAGAGCACGTAGTTTCCAGCATCCACAGCATTTGCAACTGAAAATAAATTCTTCTTCATTCAGGTACATGAAGTACACTCTTGAGTGTTATTGGATCCTCGTTTCCTCCATTGATAACAATGGTACCTTCACTCTTGACGGGATGAACTATATTGTCTGTTGTCACGATGGCCTCACAACCATTGTATTCTTGGATGCTTGAAAATTTGGAGTTATCTCCAGTGAGATGATGGCCACAACCTGAGTCGACAATCCAATCGTCTTCAACATTGATGGAAGCTAGTGCATTGACTTGTCTTGTCTCTGCCACAAAGCATTTTCCCCAATCTTCTTCTTCTTCAACCTTTTCTGCTCCAGCCATATTTCCTTCTTTTAGCTTCGCCCGACAGAACCTTTTGATACGCCCGGTTCTGCCACATCGATAGCATTTGAAAACCTTTTTATGGTTTTCAGACGATTCATCTTTCCTCTCATTCGAGCTATTAGAGTTTTGCTTTCCTTTGAAATTTTTATATGGCGAGAATGATTTCTTTCTTGTCACGAGAGCTTGAGTTCTTCCTTCCTTGACAGAGACATTAGCCATTTGTTTAGCTAACATCTCTTGTGAAGAAAGTAGATTCTCAGATTCTTCCAAAGATGGTTGTGTAGCCCATCCTTGTATTGACGTCACATACGGAATGTATTCTGGCTTTAGTCCCCGAATGATGTATCTTCTGATACGTGCTTCAGAGATTGCATCTTCTGGATTTAGAAGAGAAATTTTTGAACATAAATTCTTGACCTTGAGAAAGTACTCACCAACAGCAAGATTGCCTTGTGTGGTGTTCGCAAGCTCATTCTCCAGAATCTGCAGCCGGGCTTCGTCCTTTTTGTTGAATAGTCTGTCAACAGTTTGCCAAATTTCATGCGTCGATTTGCAGCGCATAATATGATCGAACAAAGAATGGGAAATCGATCTTTTCAAAATAAATTCGGCCTTCGTGTTGTGCTGCTTCCACTTCTTGAGTGCATCAGCGTTCTCTGGTCTGGTGGCTGGAGCAGTGACGTTTTCTCCATTGACGACGTCCCACAAATCTTCACCAACAAGATACAACTCCATACAAGTCTTCCAAACTCTGTAGTTTGACTGATTCAATAACTCTATTCCCAATCCACTGACACGTCCACTCGAATCCATCTTTGAGGTACCCGATCGAATCTTCCACAAGAGTCTTGACACACACGATATGCCAGAGCCCTTATGGCTCTGATACCATGTAAAAAATGGTAAACAACAGAGTATGAATCTGTTGGCCCAAGAACGAACAATCCACCAGTGAAAGATTACAATCAAAAAGAATGAAATCCTCAAATATGTAGACGAGAAATTATTGTGGAAAGGTGAATAAAAAAAAAACTTGTATTACTTCTTGTTGAACTGTATATTACACAAGTAACTCAGATATTTATACTACTCAAAAGAGACATCTAGAACATCTACTAAATGCCTTAGAAGACTGAAAAGACAAAGCAGACTAATTAATGCATGTAGAGAATCTAAGGGTCATTTCCTGGAGAATTTTAGAGATGGATAAAGCAATAAAATCCAAAAAAAACAACTTTAATTCTTCACACTTTTTTTCTCTGACTGAATGCTTGTTAATATAGTATAGTATTAAAAATTAGATTGTAAGTTTTATTTTTAATTGATAAAGATTGGTGTGCCGGAAAAATTGCTGATCGCTAAGGCTAATGTAACATTAATGATTTGGTGAGCTGAGTAGATCTGTACATCATCTGCATTCTAGTTTGTGCTTATACATGGTCCTCAAATTTGCACCTTTCAAGAGACTATCCATTTAGAAGGGCTCACCAAATCATTCATGTAAGTGGAAGTTTTACCTCCACCACCAGGATTTTCCTGATCTTTTGTAGGAGACAAAATGAGGCTCATTTCAGCACAATTCCGTTCAAGCCAATTAAAATAATAAGATTACAATAGGAGGTTCTAACATACCATTGAGGAGAAGGGACTAATAAGATAACAAAGTTTAATTGAAAGATACAATTCGATAAGAATTTGAGAACTAAATCCTACATATGAGTGTATAACAATGAAGAAATCTGCCTAGATGTATTGTACTTTACTACTTTTGTCTCGAAGAAGGCTAATTTATCAAAAAATACTAACTACCCAATAGTTTGCAAATTTTTATTACTAAGTACCCCAACTAGGGGTGGCAACAGGTCCGGTCCAATCCGCAGCCCACCCAGCCCGGCCAGCCTAGACCTGAGACCGGACCAGCTCGACCTGTTGCTGGTCTAGGTCTTAATCGAACCTGCTCCGGGGCTGGTTTGGGCTACCAAAATGGGGGAAAACCCTGCATAGCCCCGACCCGAAATCAGCCCAGCCAAACCAAACCCGAACCAACCAGCGTGGTTCGGTCCAGGTCGGCCAGACCAGGCCGACTGTTGGGCCCGACCGGTAACTTTGCATTTTTTTGTGTGGTTTTTTGTTTTTTATTTTTTTGAATTTTTTAATTGGTTTTGTTTAAAATTAAATATTGATGGGCTAGCCCTGCGGGCCCCACACACTCTCTCTATATATGTATATGCATATTACATATATAGCCAACTCCAAAATTAATTGCTTACTATCCACTACTCAATTAGCCCACCCCGACCCTAGCTATTTATAGCCAGCTCCATCTCCTCACTTCTCTCACCTCACCAATGTGGGACGAAAAGTTTTCAAAGTTTCAAATCCAAATACATTTAGTCCCACATTGGTGAGATGAGAGAAGTGAGTATGTGGAGTTGACTATAAATAATTGGGCAGTAGATAAGTGAGAAATTATTTTTTTTGTTCAAACCCATTTGTTGCAAACTTTTGAAATACTAGCAATTTACACGTGCGATGCACGTCTTAATATATATATATATATATATTAAAAGTAAAAACTCCAATGTAGTGAGGACTCGAACCTGAGACCCCATTCATATTAGTTATATACGTGCGATACAAGTAAGTTGGTAGATTTACAAACGACAACTCCAACTATCCCAATATAATATTAGATTTTAGAGTAAATATATGGAGTATATATATGTATACACATATATATGGGCGGTGATCAAGTGCAAATTGGTTCGCACCTGATCGCGTGCGAACTCACGCACACAACCGTTCGATCATGATCATGATCAATCCGATCATGATCATGCAAGATCGAACGGCTGTGCGGCGAGTTCGCACCTAATCATGTGTGTGTGTGTGTGTGTGTGTGTGTGTGTGTGTGTGTGTGTGTGACTACGTATGTGAGCAAATAATTTTGTTGTTTACACCTATTTGTTATAAACTTTGAAATATTAACCATCTTAAAAAAACAAAAACAAAAACAAAACTTGGGCATATGCTAGATGTTGTTAGGATTAGGTCTTGTATACTCGTGGTTCGTATTAGAAGAAGAGACGATAAATCACGGAGATCGAAGCAGTCGAAGAGAGGAGAAGACAGAAACAAAGCAACAGAAGCAGCAATAGAGAGCACTACAGTCGACGGTGCGGCGACTACACACTCGTCGGGTTTAGCACTAATGAGGTGTTTTCGACCGCACTTGCATGCAGTCGACCGACCACGACGGTTGTGTTAATTTGAACCTTGATCTTGGTGAACATTTCATCCCAATCTTCAACTCCAAGTCAGATCGTACGAGTCCTATTTAATGACTTCTTCTACAGGATATATTAGACGACTGAGATATCAAGTGTAATCTAGGGATCTTTTTATTCTTATTCTATTTATTGTAATAGCCTCCAATATGAGAGAAGTACTTCATTAATTATTTTCTTCATTTCAAAGATAGGCTTGAGAGATAGTTCTTGGTGAGTGAGTTTGATTCCTTATATTGAGTGAATTTTTAACTCCTCGTACTCTCTTCTAGTTGAATATTATATCTCCCAATATTTCCCTCCAGATTAAGTGAAATATAATCGAGATAAATCCTTGTGTGTTTGCATTATTTTGGTGGATCTATTTGTTTGGTTGTTCAATTGAATCATCTCGTCTATCACGCCATCCTCATTGCTCTAATCTATTTCAATGTGCCACTGATGTTCGTTGACATCCCCAACAAAGTAGTATCAGAGCTTCAGGTTGCCAAGTCCCTTTGTGAAGATGACAGGTCAATCTTTTGAAGATCAAGCAGGTCGATGGAATGATCAACTTCAATCTTTGGAAGGTAGACGTTTATGATGTCCTAGTTCAAGAACGTCTGCAGTTAGCCGTCAAGAAGAAGGACAAGTCATCTGATATGAACAAGGATGTTTGGGATGATATTTTTGAAAGAGTTGTAAGTCTAATCCAACTATTATTGGCGGACGAGGTCAATTGCAAAATTCTTGAAGAAAATAGCACGGCGAGTTTGTGAAAAAAACTCATAGTTGACTACTCTGGTTCATCGTTACTAGATCACATGCATTGAAAGAGAAAGTTATTCATTTTGTCAATGAAGAAAGGTACCGATCTTCAAGATCACATGACAGAGTTCAACAAGATGCTATCATAACTCAACGCGACAAACGCAGATGTGAGTGAAGAAGATAAAGCTTTCAACTTAATATATTCACTGTCGGATTCATACGAGCATTTGATCACTACCATGCTACACGGTAAATCTGCAAAGTAGAGTATTACAGTAGATGGTGTAATCAAAGCATTGAAAGAAAATCAACTTAAGAAGGAAACTCAGAAATCATCGTCTACACCAATAAGTTGTCTAGCAGTGAAAGGTCCTTCAACTGGAAGTCAAAGTGCTATGCAAAAATGATCGATTCGTTGCTGATATTGTAAGAGATTACGGCAAATCAAGAAAGACTGTTGAAAATTGTATAATCAGAAGAGCGCCAATGATGGCAATTCTACAACAAATGTGGTTTGCCCTTCTGAATCGGGCGATTTGTGTCTTCTTATTTTAAATTCTTTAGAAGTAGCTTCTAGTTGGTTTCTTAAATCAGGGAGTTCTACTCATATTTGCTCTATGAAGGAGTTGTTTTCTACATATAAGTCTACTACAGGGCGTTGTGTGAGAATGGAAACTGGAGAGATTTGTGAAGTAATAGGCAAGGGGAAAATTGATTTAAAGATGCCAGGTGTGAACATGTACACTCTAAGGGAAGTCTTGCATATTCCTCTGTTGAAACAGAATCTGATTTTCTTGGGAACTCTTGAAGTACGGGGTTGTAGGTACACGGCTCGAGATGGAGTTCTGTCTGTTTTTTATGGTCATCGTAAGGTGATTGCAGGTATGCGAGTTGTTGGGCTAAGACAATGCAATCTTTACAAGCTTTGGAGAATTTGAAATATTTGTGCAAGTGTTGCTTCTTTTTCCGATATTCCCGCAAGCTCATCTAGTTTGCCGCAATTAGCATCATCGAAGCAAGACCACGATGTTCGAATATCGTCGACAGGTGGAGAGTGCCTCGAGATAGATGGAGTTCATGCGGAGGTTAGCAACTCCGTGTTAACGCTTACTGAGGTATGCCCTTGAGGAGGTATACTGATCGGTGAGATTGGGTAGAAGATTTGTTCAACTACCTGAAGAAACTATCATTCTAAGTATGTTTGCAAGTGGAGTTTAGTACAATTCAGAGATGAAGAATCACATTGTGTTAATAGCACTCGTATGCAATCCAAGGTGGAGGTTCTAAGGATTATGTCTTGTATATTCATGGTTCGTATTAGAAGAAGAGACGATGAAGCACGGAGGTCGAAGCAGTCATAGAGAGGAGAAGATGGAAACAAAGTAGCAGCAGAATTAGAGAGCTATGTAGTCGACTGCACACTCCTCGAGTTTGGGCACTAGTAAGGTGCGGTCGACCGCACTTGTGTGCAGTCGACCGACAAACTGCTATGTTATTTTGGGCCTTGTTCTTGGTGATCGTTTCAGCCCATTCTTCAACTCCAAGTCAGATCGTACGGCTCCTATTCAATGACTTCTTCTAAAGGATATATTAGACGACTGAGATATCAAGTGTAATCTAGGGCTCTCTTTATTCTTCTTCTATTTATTGTAATAGCCTCCAATATAAGAGGAGAAGTACTTCATCGATTATTTTCTTCATTGCAAAGAGAGGCTTGAGAGATAGCTCTTGGTGAGTGAGTTTGATTCCTTGTATTGCGTGAATTTGTAACTCTTTGTAATTTCTTCTAGTTGAAATTATATCTCCCCATATTTTTCTCTGGATTAAGCGAATACTGACCGGGATAAATCCTCGTGTGTTTGTATTGAATTGGTTGATCTATTTGTTTGGTTGTTCAATTGATTCGTCTCATCTACCTTGCCATCATCATTGCTCTAATCTATTCAGCTGCGCCACCGGTGTTCATCGACATCCCCCAACATATGTTGGATACACTAACTAGATCCAAAGATAACAAGGGAAGTAATAAACGAATGCATACACTTAAAGGTCCACTCAAGAGAGGCATAGACAAACTCAACTCAAGAGACACAGACTCAAATGCAACCATATAGAGGCTATACATAGATCGGCAGGGCTGAACGGGTTCCATCATGTTTTGTACCTATACGTGACGTGTAAATGTTTCATCATGTTTTGTACCAAATGCAACCATACAGAGGTTATATATAAATCGGTAGGGCTGAACAGGTTTCATCATGTTCTTAACCTATATGTGATGCGTACAGTTTACTACTTGACCTTACCCATGCCTAAACATAAACCCAACTCTACGCGAGTTAGGGCGGTGATATGGGTCAGATGACGTGGCCTCTCATAAGCCACAGGATCCCCTCAAAAATCGCTCATCCCTTATCATTAGATCAGCCCTAAGCCCCATGGGATTCTGCCACGTCAGGCCCATGGGCAAACGGGTACAGACCCGTTTGTGCCTGCCTATAAATACCAGGCCTTCTCCCCTTTCACTAGGTAATTAATCTTTCCCCTCTAAATCCCTAGCTACTATTACTCTTCAGTAACTAACTAGACCGTCGAAGGGCCTGCCACTGGGATCAACCCTGGTGTTCCTAGGCCGAGTGCAGGTACACGAGATCCGAGCAGAGCCTCCAGATCCGAGCTGAGCATCCGACCTCCACCTCACTCCTACCTGCTCCCGAGCCACTGTCTCAGCCGTGGGTCAGGCGTATAGCCAGTACCACGACTTCCACTTTACAAATTGAGAGAACTCACACCTGGTGCAGCCAGCCCGAAAAACAAACTGCATCAGGTTGGTGCCATTTATGGGAACCCTCGGTACGGACCTCAGTCCGATCCCAGCCATTAACGGCATCCTTTAAATCCGAGCTCGTATGGCACCCAAGGCCAAAAGAGTTGTCACCTCTACACGTCGTCTGGACGCTCCTCCTCAGGATGTCCCTGCCAACACTCATGGATCCAACCACCCGAGAGTCAACCTTGGACCCAGACTGGGCGCTTCTCACTCGGTCGCAACCGACCTGCGTCGGGTCATCCAGAACCGACAGGCTAGCCGAACTAGAGGAGGGGCCGCTTCCAACTCGGCCCCGAACCATCCCAGGCATCCATCCCGAGAGCGGGAGCTGGAGCTCAGTTGCACCGACCGGAGGCTGCCACCCCAATGCTACCCGACCGGACGAGCTCCAGTCACCCACCGTGAGTTCCAAAGCATCCGGAACGGAATCCTGCAGGCCATCTTAGGGACCCCCGTCAACGAGACACTCCACCGCTCTCACTCGCAGTCGGATGCCGGAGCCAGCAAGTCTTGCAGCCTAACCCACCCGCCAGAGCATGACGAGGATGTCCTAAGACGCCTACATGAAATGGAGAACCGCCTTAACCATTTTGGCGACAGCGGCTCGAGGCCGGCTCAGGGTCATAGGCCAATCCGACCCTTTTCTCCACTGCGATCTTACAAGCAGAAATACCACGGAATTTCTGACCTCCCCAGTTCGACACCTATGATGGCAAGGGTGATCCTGCAGATCACATGGAGGGTTTCAAGACCTTCATGATGATTTACGGGGCTTCAGATCCCCTCATATGCCATGCCTTCCCTGCCACCCTCTGGGGTCTGGCTCGGGAATGGTTCTCTAAGCTCGTCCCCGGCTCATCTACTCGTTCGACCAGCTGGAGGCCAATTTTCTGGCCCACTTCATGACCAGCGGGAAATCTGACAAGACGAGCGCGTCCCTACTGGACCTCTGATAGAAGGAAGGGGAGTCACTCTGGCAGTTCATCCAGAAGTTCACCACAGAGGCGAGGTAGGTCTCCTCCCTCGATGCTGGGGTCACCTCGGGACCGTTCCGACACAACGTCCGGCACGACCAGCTGAAGGCATCCCTGGCCAAGATGCCTCCCCTTGATTTCCCTAACCTACTCAATCAGGTGGAAAAGTATATCCGGGCCGAGGAGGCCCTAAATCCAGAGGACGCCAAAGAGGTCCCGGAGAAGGGGAAATGCAAGGCCGATGAGGCTGAACCAACCAAGAAAGTTCCAAAAGATGGGACCGGCATGAAGAGGGTCCTCCGATCCCACGCTTCGAGAGGTACACGCCACTGACATAAAACGTGTCGGCCATCCTCTTAGCAATCGAGGATGGGACCTCGTCCAGATGCCCCCTCGACCAACCAGTAACAAGAAAAGGGATCAGCAGTTCTACTGCCGCTTCCACCGGGACAACGGGCACGACACCAACTATTACCAGGCCCTGAAGGACGAAATCGAGGCCCCCATCCAACGAGGGTATCTCCGAAAATTCATCCTGGAAGACGCCCGGGACCGAAGAGATACGAGGAGCTGGAGGCCTTTTCCTCCTCCTCCTCGCGCCCCCAAACAGCGTCCCGAGCGGGACCTCGAGCCTGAAGAGACCGCAGGTCAAGCCATTCTGCATTGCGTCCACGGGGGGCCTATGGGAGGGGATTCTAGCACTTCCCGCAAGGCGTTCGTCCGATAGCGCCGTTCGAGACCTCCCTTCCCCCCAGATCCAGCAGCTCCCTGTCTCCTTCTCAGGGGAAGACCTGGAGGGGGTCCGGCTCCCGCACTGCGATGCGCTTATCATCAGCCTTGTCATGGCGAACTACAAGGTCCGTCGGATCCTCATGGAGAACGGAAGCTCGGTGAACATCCTCTTCCTGGAAGCGTTTGAGAACCTCAAGCTCCCTTGAGATAAGCTGAAGCCAGCCGGGTACACCCTGCACGGGTTCTCTGGCATCCCAGTGCCAATAGAGGGGATCGTGACCATGGATGTCACCACCAATACGACCCCACACAGACGGACCGAGTCAATGGACTTCATGGTTGTGAATGTCAAAGCAGCTTACAATGCCATCCTCGGTCGACCGGGGCTTTGCTCCCTCCAGGCTGTTCCCTCGGCCTACCACCTAAAATTGAAGTTTCCCACCGAGTCAGGTGTCGGGGTCATTCGGGGGAACCAAGAGGCTACACGATCGTGCTATATGACGGCGGTCAGGGGCGGTGTGTTTCCCCTGGATGCTGTTGAGCTGCAACCCGAAAGGAGCCAACTGGAGCCCGAATTGGCAGACGAACTAAAAGAAGTCTCATTCGAGACAGGAGATAAGTCAAAGTGGTTCCGCGTGAGCTGCTCCCTCGTGCCCGACCTTAAGTCCGACCTGGTCGACTGCATTCGCCGCAACATTGACCTCTTCGCTTGGAAGCCCTCCGACATGCCTGGGATCTCCGAAGACCTGATCATGCACAGACTAAGCGTGATCTCTGGCTCGAAGCCGATCGTCCAGAACCGGCGTAAGTTCACCCCGGAGATGGAGCAGGCTGTAAAAGCAGAGGTAGAAAAGCTCTTGTCTGTCCGGTTCATCCAGGAGGTCAGCTACCCCGAGTGGCTGGTGAACGTTGTGATGGTCAGAAAGGCGAGCGGGAGCTGGAGGATCTGTATAGAATTTACTGACCTTAACAAGGCGTGCCCCAAAGATCCGTTCCCTCTCCCCAGCATCGATGCTCTAATCGACGCAACATCAGGTCACGAGCTCCTTTCCTTCATGGATGCCTTTTTAGGATACAACCAAATCCGAATGTTCTCTCCTGATATAGCCAAGACGTCCTTCGTCACCGACCAAGGTCTTTATTGCTACCGGGTTATGCCCTTCGGGCTGAAGAATGTCGGTGCCACCTATAGGAGGCTTGTCAACCGAGTCTTCAAGGACCAGATCGGTCGCAACATGGAGGTGTACGTCTATAACATGCTCGTCAAAAACCAGCGAGGACAGGACCACGTCGCCGACCTGGAAGAAGCCTTTGGCATCCTTCGGAACCACAATATGAGGCTCAATTCGGCGAAGTGTGCGTTCGGTATCTCCTCGGGAAAGTTTCTCGGGTTCGTCGTCAGCCAGTGCGGCATCGTGGCGAACTCCGAGAAGATCCAGGCCATAATAGACATGGCCCCTCCTAGAAACATCAAAGAGGTCCAACGGCTCACGGGAAGACTGGCGGCCATTGGCCGTTTCCTCTCCAAGTCCGGAGAGAAGTCCCTCCCGTTCTTCAAAGCTTTGCACAGAACCGGAGGCTTCGAATGGGGTACTCAGTAGCAGAAGGCGTTCGCCCAATTGAAAGAGAACCTCACCAATCCTCCGCTCCTTAGCAAACCCGAACTGGGCGAGCCTCTCTGGTTTTACCTGTCTGCCTCAGAGAGTGTGCTCAGTGTTGTTCTCGTTCGGGAAGAAGACGGAGTCCAAAAGCTGTTGTACTATGTGAGTAAAGTCTTGCTCTCGTCCGAGACCAGGTATGCAAAAATGGAGAAGGTGGTCTACGTCCTGGTCATGGCCGCGCGGAAGCTCTGCCCCTATTTCCAGGCACACTCAATTCAGTTCCTCACAAACCAGCCTCTGAAGGCCATACTCCACAAGCCCGAGAGCTCCGGCCGACTGGTTAAGTGGTCGATCGAGCTCAGTCAATACGACATGGGCTATCAACCAAGAATGGCCATTAAGAGACAGGCCCTCGCCGAGTTCATCACGGAATGCACCATCTCCGAGCAACCCGAAAGTGGGGAGGTTGACCAGACGTGGGAAGTTACGTCGACGGCTCTTCCTGCGAAGCGGCGAGTGGTGCGGGCATCATTTTGCGAGGACCTGACAACTTCCTTCTCTAATATTCCCTCCGCCTCAACTTTCCAGCCTCCAACAACGAGGCCGAATATGAAGCCATGATCGCGGGGCTCACCCTGGCGCACCAGGCAGGCGCCAGACAGATCAGGGCCTTCAGCGACTCTCAGCTCGTGGTCAATCAGATCACCGGAGAGTACGAGGCCCGTGACGGTCGGATGATCTGGTACTTGGCCGTGGTCCAGCGGCTCATGACATCCTTTGACGAGTCTGCAGTCTTAAGGATCCCAAGAGAGCAGAATGCCCAGGCCGATGCCTTGTCAAAGTTAGCCTCCTCGTCCTTCGAAGGTCTCGACCATACAGTTCTGATCGAAGTACTCCTGAAGCCGAGTATCGACCTCCCCGAGACCCTCTGTATAGACGACGGAGCTTAGCCTAACGACTGGACCACTCCCATCAGAACATTTCTAATCAAAGGAGAACTCCCTGAAGACCGAGCCGAGGCAAGGCGGATCAGGGTCCGCTCGGAGAGGTTCGCCATGATCAACGAAACCCTCTTCAAGCGATCATACACCGCGACGGACGGAAGACCCTACCTCCGCTGCTTAACCCCTGATGAAGCAAAGTACGCTCTTAAGGAGCTCCACGAAGGAATTGGCGGGTGCCATATGGGGAGCCGATTGCTCGCCTGAAAGGCTCTGAACCACGGGTATTACTGGCCCATGATGCTACAAGATGCCCAGGCCTTGGTCAAAAAGTGTGGTCCCTGTTAAGGGTTCTCCTCGGTGAGAAGGGCTCAGCAAGCAAACCCCCGCTCCCTAGCCAGTCCGACCCCCTTTGCTATGTGGGGGATGGACCTGGTAGGCCTATTCCCAAAGGCAACGGGCCAAAGAAAGTTTCTGATAGTAGCAATCGACTACTCCAAAAAGTGGACCGATGCCGAACCCCTGGCCACGATCACCGAGCAGCAGATCCAGCAATTCTTCTGGAAGCACATCATCTGTCGGTTCGAAATTCCACACATACTCATCACTGATAATGGGACTCAGTTCGCAGGTAAGAATTTTTAAAATTTTGGTGAGGACCTCGGGATCCAGCAATGCTTTTCTTCGGTGTGCCACCCGCAGTCGAACGGTCAGGCCGAGAATGCGAACCGCCAGATCCTTGGCGGCCTCAAGAAACGACTTGATAATTCTTCCAAAGGTTTATGGGTCGATGAGTTGCCGAGCGTTCTCTGGCCCAATCAAACAACGAAGAGAATCCCCACGGGAGAGTCACCATTCAATCTGACTTACGACATGGCGGTAATATTTCCCCTTGAGATCAGGCTCCCTTCGCCCCGAATCATGGCCTTTGATAAAGCAAGCAACTCGGTGCAACTACGTGCCGATCTGGACCTCATAGACAAGGTTAGTGAAAAATCCGCCATCAGAAGAAACACATACCAACAGAGAATTGATAGGTTCTACAACAAAAGGGTGCATCCCACCGATATCAAGCTGGGGGACCTTGTCTTCCGAAAGCTGGAGGTATCTAACCCCAGCCACAAGGGGAAGCTGGCTCCAAACTGGAAAGGCCCGTACAAAGTTTCTGAGGTTGGACGCCCGGGCACATACTGCCTCACCGACCCGGAGGGCAAGGCTTTCAAGAGACCCTGGAACGCAGAGCACCTTATCAAATTCCTCGAAGGGGAGGATTAGCCTTGGCAGATACCCCTATGTAAATTATAAGATATAATCGGCACGCTGTGCCTTGTTTTGTAAAGTCAATATGATGTAATCATGCCAGCTTTCTTAAAACAAGCTTTGGCCTCGTACCAGCTTTCTTAAAACAAGCTTTGGCCTCATGCCAGCTTTCTTAAAACAAGTTTTGGGCTCGGCGCTCGGATGGAACCGCGAGCCACAAAAAACTTCTCTTACAAGCTTGGGAGTTGGTGCTCGGATGAAACCGCGAGCCACAAAAAGCTTCTCTTACAAGCTTGGGGCTCGGCGCTCGGATGAAACCGCGAGCCACAAAAAGCTTCTCTTACAAGCTTGGGACTTGGCGCTCGGATGGAACCGCGAACCAAAAAAAGCTTCTTTTACAAGCTTGGGGCTCGGCGCTCGGATGGAACCGCGAGCCACAAAAAGCTTCTCTTACAAGCTTGTCAGATGGCACCGTGAGCCACAAAAACTTTCTGCATCAAGTTTGAAGCTCGGCGCTCAGGGGCACCGAGAGCCACAAAAAATTTCTTCATCAAGCTTGGGGCTCGGTGTTCGGATGGAACCGTGAGCCACAAAAAATCACTCCTAAGGTATGGGGGCTCGGCATCGGCCTCGAGCAAGGCCTTAGCTTCTTCAAGCCATGCAACCTTTACGCTCGGTGATGACCTCCAGCCACACTCATAACAGCTTCTCTAAGGTATGGGGCTCGGCATTGACCATGAGCAGGGCCTGGGCTTCTTCAAGCACTGCAACCTATGCGCTCGGCGATGACCTCCAGCTACACTCGTACTATCTACCCGAGAACATGTAAGGGGGCTCGGCTTCGACCTCGAGCAAGGTCTTGGCTTCTTCAAGCCATGCGACCTTACGCTCGGTGATGACCTCCAGTTACGCTCATAACAAGCTTCTCTAAGGTATGGGGGCTCGGCATCGACCTCGAGTAGGGCCTGGGCTTCTTCGAGCACTGCGACCTATGCGCTCGGCGATGACCTCCAGCTACACTCGTACTATCTACTCGAGAACATGTATGGGGGCTCGGCTTTGACCTCGAGCAAGGGCTTGGCTTCTTCAAGCCATGCACCTTTATGCTCGGCGATGACCTCCAGCCACACTCAACAGCTTCTCTAAGGTGTGGGGGCTCAGTATTGACCTCGAGGAGAACATGTGTGGGGGCTCGGCATCGATCTCGAGCAAGGCCTTGGCCTCTTCAAGCCATGCGACCTTTATACTCGGCAATGACCTCCAGCCACACTCAACAGCTTCTCCAAGGTATGGGGGCTCGGCATCGACCTCGAGTAGGGCCTGGGCTTCTTCAAGCACTGCAACCTATCGCTCGGCGATAACCTCCAGCTACACTCATACTATCTACCCGAGAACATGTGTGGGGGCTCGGTATCGACCTCGAGCAAGGCCTTGGCATCTTCAAGCCATGTGACCTTTACGCTCGATGATGACCTGTAGCCACACTCAACAGCTTCTCTAAGGTATGGGGGCTCGGCATCAACCTCGAGTAGGGCCTGGGCTTCTTCAAGCACAACCTATGCGCTCGGCGATGACCTCCAGCTACACTCGTACTATCTACCCGAGAACATGTGTGAGGGCTCGGCATCGATCTCGAGCAAGGCCTTGGCTTCTTCAAGCCATGCGACCTTTACGCTCGGCGATGACCTCCAGCCACACTCATAACAGCTTCTCTATGGTATGGGGGCTCGGCATCGACCTCGAGCAGGGCCTAGCCTTCTTCAAGCACTGCGACCTATGCGCTCGGCGATGACCTCTAGTTACACTCATACTATCTACCCGAGAACATGTATGGGGGCTCGGCATCGATCTCGAGCAAGGTCTTGGATTCTTCAAGCCATGCGACCTTTACGCTCGGCGATGACCTCCAGCTACGCTCATAACAAGCTTCTCTTGAAGTATGGGGGCGACCTCGAGCAGGGCCTGAACTTTTCAAGCCCTGCGACCTATGCGTTCGGCGATGACCTCCAGCTACACCCGAGAACAAGCATTGGAGCTTGGCATTGACCTCGAGCTAGGCCTTGACTTTTTCAAGCCATGCGAACTTTATGCTCGGCGACGACCTTCAGCCAGGAGCAACCCAAAAGTTTTTATTAAAGATTTAGGGTGCTCGCCTACGGCAAACCCCCCGAACTCCGGACCGTTGGTTGACCCACCTCTCACCCGCGAACAACTCGGGGTTAACAACCCTCAGAGCCAAAACCCCGAATTGTTCGAGGGCGGCAGGGATCCACCGATCCCGAACTCTCGGCCAAAAAATTCCACTTGTGGGCGCCTGCCTTCGGCAGGCACCCGATTCTCACCTCCGGGATCGACCCACCTCTCACCCACTAACAGGTTAGGGTAAACGACCCTCGGGGCCAAAACCCCAAATTGTCAGTGGGTGGCAGATGAGTCACTGCCAATTGCTGGTAAAAAAATGAGGTGGGTTGAAGATTATATAGCTCCCAGAGAGGCGCAATTATGACATCAGGAAGTCCAAACGGCGGAAGGTGAAGCGTCTCCATTAATTTTTATCGGAAGACGAAATGTCCCTTATTAAATGCTACCTACGCGGCGTAGCAGTTCGGCTCCCGGGCGAAGCCACAGCCCGACGACCTCAAGCGAAGCCCTACTCGACAAGGGTCTCAAGCTATGACCCTACCGGTCTCGCTTAACAAATTATCAAAGTAAAGAAATCAAAATTTTATTACTCATGGAGTGCCAGAAACGGCCACACAATACAATGAAGATTTTACAAATCGCTCATCGCTCGGCTTAAAACTCAAACTTGGTGCTTCCCACAGGATCCTCCGCATGCTCCGCCGGTCTGGCCAACGTGGACACCCCGGCAACGGAGCTCTGCGCATCTTCAGGCCTCGCCGTTTCCAGATAAAAAGTCGGAGAAGGTCCCAGTACGGAATTGCTCGCCTCCTCGAGCGGACCTGTGCCTAACATGAGCTTCAGCATACGAATCTCCAACTCCTTCTCTACAACAGCCTCACGAAGAAAGGACTCCAAAGCCGGTCGCCCGATGGAGGCATCCGAGATTGACCAGTTCGTCTCAACTACCCACCAGGCCTTCTTCAGGCGATCGACCTTTAGCCTAAGCTCCTTAGACTTGTTCATAAAATAATTCACCGCGGCCTCTCGATCCCGAGCCTGCTTATGATGGCGAGCCAGAACACTCTCCATGGAGCCCAGCTCAGCTCGGAGCCAGGAAACCTCGGCAGGACCAAGGTCAGCGCCGAGGGCCTTCTGCGTCTATCAAGAAGACGTGAAAAACAACAAGTCACAAAAGAGGCGAAAAAGCACAAGTCATAGAGCGTCGGCCAAAAATCTTCTTTTATAAATTCAAAAAAAAATTGTATTACAAAAGGCGGTGGTTAGTCCGCGTAAGGCAAATACAAAATCGAAAGAAAGAAAATCCTAAACTATGTTTGGGGGGGTACTGCACCTCTTCGTCAGCTGGGTCGCCCCCGACCTCCTCTTGGTGAGGGTCCCCCACCTCCTCCTCACTACCGGGCATAGGCAGATGCTCTGGCAGCCAGTTGTAGTGGAGGGGGTCGACCCGAACATCCGGGTAGATCTGCTGGAAGTGCTCTTTTGCCTTGGCGAAGGTTTTTAGGCTCGGCGCTTGGATGGCACCGCGAGCCACAAAAACATTCTTCATCAAATCTCAGGCTCGGCGCTCGAATGGCACCGCGAACCACAAAACTTTTTGCATCAAGTTTGAAGCTCGGCGCTCGGATGACACTGCGAGCCACAAAAACTTCCTCATCAAGTTTAAAGCTCAGCGCTCGGATGGCACCACAAGCCACAAAAACTTTCTTCATCAAGTCTCAGGATCGGCGCTCGGAGGCCACCGCGAGCCCCAAAAACTTTCTTCATCAAGTTAGAAGCTTGGTGCTCGGATGACACCGCGAGCCACAAAAACTTTCTTCATCAAGTTTGAAGCTCGGCGCTCGGATGACATCGCGAGCCACAAAAACTTTCTTCATCAAGCTTGAAGCTCAGCGCTCAGATGGCACCGCGAGCCACAAAAACTTTCTGCATCAAGTTTGAAGCTCGGCGCTCAGATGACACCGCGAGCCACAAATACTTCCTCATCAAGTTTGAAGCTCGGCGCTCGGATAACACTGCGAGCCACAAAAACTTCTTGAAGCCCGACGTTCGGATGGCATCATGGGCCACAAAAACTTTCCCAACTAGTAAGTTGGCTCGCCTCCCGACCCTCGGCGCTCGGCAAAGTGAGCTCCTACTCCTTAGATCCCAACGTCCCCTTGCTTTTCCAACAAGTGAGGGGCTCGACAAAACAAGCTCCAACTCCTCGGATCCCAACGTCCCCTTGCTTTTCCAACAAGTGAGGGGGCTCGTCTCCCGACCCTCGACGCTCGGCAAAGCGAGCTCCTACTCCTCAGATCCCAATGTTCCCTTGCTTTTCCAACAAGTGAGGGGGCTCGTCTCCCGTCCCTCGACGCTTGGCAAAGCGAGCTCCTACTCCTCGGATCCCAACGTCCCCTTGCTTTTCTAACAAGTGAGGGAGCTCGTCTCCCAACCCTCGATGCTTGGCAAAGCAAGCCCCTACTCCTCAGATCCCAACGTCCCCTTGCTTTTTCAACAAGTGAGGGGGCTCGTCTCCCGACCCTCGACGCTCGGCAAAGTGAGCTCCTACTCCTCAGATCCCAATGTCCCCTTGCTTTTCCAACAAGTGATGGGCTCGTCTCCCAACCTTCGATGCTCGGCAAAGCGAGCTCCTACTCTTCGGCACTCGTCACCCCTCATAACTCCAAAAGGGAATCCCCTTCAACCTACCCTGCTAGCCTCTCCAGGAAGATACGGATCCTATTCTTCGCCGTACACACCACTCCGCTCTTCCTACAGAGGCAAAAAATTACTCATACACGGCTGGATTATCCAGCCCGCCAGGATGGGGGGCTCCTGATATGGGTCAGATGATGTGGCCTCTCCTTGGCCATAGGATTTCCTCAAAAACCGCTCACCTCTGATCATCAGATCAACCCTAAGCCCCATGGGCTTCTGCCACGTCAGGCCCACGGGCAAACGAGTCCAGACTCGGCCCAAACGGGTCCAGACCCATTTGTGCCTGCCTATAAATACCAGGCCCTCTCCCCCTTCACTAGGTAATCAATTTTTCCCCTCTAAATTCCTAGCTACTGTTACTCTTCAGTAACTAAGTAGACCGTCGGAGGGCCTGCCACCAGGGTCAACCCCGGTGTTCCTAGGCCGAGTGCAGGTACACGAGACCATGCCGAGACTCCAAATCCGAGCCGAGCCTGCAGATCCGAGCCGAGCATCCGACCTCCACCTCACTCCTGCTTGCTCCCGAGCCGCTGCCTCAGTCGAGGGTCGGGCGTATAGCCAATACCGTGACTTTCACTTTACAAATTGAGAGAACTCACACCTGGTGCAGCCACCCCCAAAAAAAAACCGCATCAGATGGGTTGTTAGGTTGGATTGGGATTGTGTTAGGTTTGAGTTGGTTCTAGTTATTTAAGTAGAATTCACAGTTTTTAAAACTATTTTATTATTTCCAGCATCTCTAGTACCTACTATATAACTAAACGGGAGAGAGTGTTGCTGTGTAGACAGGTGAATGTAATAATATTATCTCAACCACATATTTATAAGTTGCTAGCTTAAAATCAATTACCCCAGTTAACTCGAAATTATATCAATAATGAATTTTCTACTAAAAGTGAATATAAGAAAATAACAAAAGTATGTCCATTATTGTACGGGGACTCCTATTATAACTAGAGAGGCTTTTAAGTCAGAGTTATATGTACCTACTCAATTAAATTTATACTAAACATTTTTAAGTTGAAGTTATATGAACCTCTACCACCATCACCACCCCTACCACCCCCACCCGCACCCCTTACAATCGATTCAATCTTAACCACACATTTTATATCAATGTCTATTTAAATATAAGTATTTTAAAAAATATGTGTATCTGTAGCGTCCCGATTTTGAATAAATAAATTAGAAATATGTGACACAAATTCTAGAATCAACCTCAACTGTAATCATAAACATAGCGTCCAAATACAGGGAGAAATAAAAAATTTTATTACATAAACTCTTTTACAAAGCACAGCGGAATTCAAACACCTTGAATTACAATTCTTTTTACAACACAACACCATAAATACAATTTTCTCTTTAGAATCAATCCCTTTTACAATATATGCATAAATATCAAATATTCTACCACATGCTCCCAACTCCATGCTAATGGTACCTACCTGTAAAACATAAGGCTAGAGACATCCCTAACCTCCAAACTACAGGGGTCAGTCATAACGGTGTGACTGATATTGAAAGGAAATACAAACTTAAATAAAAACTTAAAGAATAAAATCATAAGTCAACAAGTGAAATATATTAACACAGTAATAACATATGGAACATGAAATACCAATAAATGAAGCATAAATCAAGTGAAACTAGGCTAAGTGTCAAGTGTAAGAAAACAGAAAACAAGCATGCATAACACAAGTCAAGAAACATAAATGCTTATGATGATTTCTAATGCATACTTGTCGGATTCTATGCATCCCACTCTATATAGGTCCGGTGCAAGCCCTTATCGTTCTCCATTTTATAGGGTTCAATCACACGTTATGCAACTAATCCTAGTACAGTGATTACTTTAAGATTTAGATTATTCTGTAAGTATCCAGCCCATGCCCAAATAATTTCGGAGGTCAATCTCTATCCACAGATAATTCCGAAGACTATTTCACTCACACCTAGGAATCTTCGAGAATACCCCCACACCGCAAGTTATGGTGCTTCATCACTCGAATATCCCATGAGTGTCGCCTCGATCCCGATAATTCTGAAGATCAATCCCATACTGCAGGTAATTCCAGAGACTATTTCACTCACACCTCGATAATTCCGAGGATTATCTCACACCGCATATCACATAAGGCCCCCTACCCATGTTTGCTCTTATTTCATCACAACTCCAACTATTGCATGTCCTTAGATTGATTATTATTAATTAAGTCACAATTCTCCCTAGAGTTGGTGTATCCTGCCGGACTTAATTCAAATAATTCAACAGCAAGGCTCCACTGGCCAAAATATCCATGAAATCTCATTTGCCGGCATGTCAGGGTCCCACTCAAACTCAAGAGTCTCAAAATGCAGAACATCAACTCAACATTTCTTGGTATCTCCTAAATCCAAATAATCCAACTCATAACAAGTTTCTCTCAAACCAATAGTCAATAAAACCAAATACTTTCAAACTACAACTGGATAATTTGTCAAAACTGAAGCAAAGTGAAAACTGAGATCTTATACTTTCAAAACAGCGTAGAATAAATCTAATATGATACTCTTGAAAATTACGAAATGTTCACTTTCCAAAACCACAAAAATTAGAACTTAAACTCCATCAAAACTTAAAAACTCACACTATCTGAAAAGGGTGTAATCTGAATTAAATCACTTTGAAAAACAGACAAATTATCTTGGCAAATTCGAAGAAACAATCGTTTAAGAAATAGAAAAGTTACAGCAAAACAGATACGAGAGTCAGACACGACGGTCGAATGACATACACAGTTATAAAACTACAGTTTACCGACGATATTAAAGGGAAAATAGCAACTCAAAACTACCAGTCGACAGCAAGTGAAGTAATTGGTGACAGCCTAGCATGACAGTCGACTATACCGGCACGTTCAAATGAACTGCATTCGACCGGCAGATACACTGCGGTCGACCACGCAGTAGACTGGCGCAATCTGCTGCAGCCAAGAACTTCACAGATTTCTCAAAAACTGATGTGTTAAAAACTTCGAATACATGATTTCAAATGATGGAAACCTGAGATAAAACAAGTACATCTTGGGTGAAAACAACGTAGTTCATATATCGAATCAAATCCTTATGAAATTCACAAAAAAATCCCAAATCTTGAAATTATCACTTGAATAAGAAGATGTTTAAAGAAACTTTTCGTATAAATTCTTGAAGACCACAAGATGCAGTCAAGGTCTCTTTTCATATAGAAAACTCAATTCAAACATGTTTAAAACTGAGAGTAATCTTGAAATACACATTCATTGATCAAGTATCTCAATCCATCCATCTCAACAACAAGTTCGTTTACTTCTTGTTAAATCCCAATCCAAAACAATAATAATTCTTCATCTTTAACCTCAAAACAGCGAATACAAAAGCAAAACAGCAACTTAAAGGTTCTTTGCTCATCCATATGTATGTATGATGTTACTAATCCAATTGCAATCTATTCATACATCCACAAATTTAATAATTTCTCATACAAACACTAATTTGTTCAATACCAAATTAAATAACAACTCTACAAATCTCATACACATTCAAGATCCATTCAAAACATGATTTATTCAAGAATGGCATAAAAAGTGATGATCTTTGTGTAGTTAAGCATGGAAATTACTCATAAATTTATATTCCTTCATGAAAGTTATTGATTGGTTAGTCACATCAAAATTTATGTTCACTCATTATATTTTATAATCATACAACTTCTAATCATGCATTCTACTTGTAAAAATTGAAAACAAGAGATAAGAAAGTATCACTCACCTCAAGAAGATTCAATCGAAGCACAAAAGAAATAGTAAAGAAAAACTCCTGCTTTCTCCTTTGCAAAAGTCCAAGATCCAAGCTTTAAACTCTAAGAAAATAATGAGAAAATATGTTTTGAGTTCACAACAGGGAATGGGCGGCTGCTACTGCCTCTAATATAGGCCGGGATCTAGGTTTTAGGGTTTCACAAAGTTTACAAATTTACTCCTCAAGAAAATTATTTATTTACATATATGGATCCTTCCAATTATTAGTTAATCAAATTAATTTAAAATAAAATAAAATTAAATCCCTTCACATCTCCAGATCTGGCCGACCAACATCTGCAGCCCGAAATTTCAAAATCTGGAGTTTTTAATCCAAGTGGCAATTTTGCATAAAAGTCCTTCATTTTTAAGTATTTGCAAATATATCATAAATTATTCAAAAAATTCCAGAAAATTTATAAATAAGATCTACTAATAAATGTTAGATTTTCCAAATAGATTTTCTGACTTTGTGTTTCCCAAAAAAATATATGCACGCGTTTTGCACGTGCAAAAAAGTAATTTCAAAAAAATGTTTATTAATTCACAAAAATTCATTTTAATTCATTTACAAATTTTAAGATATTATTTAAAATTCCAGGATGTTATAGTATGTGCTGTATTACAACTAGTTTATAATCTAAAATCTTTAATTCATAATTTTCAACAAATAAAAAATTCACTCCAACTTAAGATTTAAGATAATATTGCATCAAGATTAGAACTGACAGTCTAAGTTATATGTACCTGATAGATCAATACCAAGAATGATTTATCATTATGTATTTTTATCAATAAATTGAAATGATATAACAAAGCCTACATGCATTAAATTAAGTAGAAATTGTACTTTGACGTATAATTATACCTATACACGTACTCACCACACTTAGAACTAGGGGTGTGCAGCGGATTGGGTTTGACCCGAAGCTCAACCGACCCAATCCGAAGGGGTGGGTATTTTAATTTTGCAAACCCGCCCAATCTCGAATGGGTGGGTTTGAAAAAACACATTTTGAATCTGGATCCGTAATTCGATTGAGAGAGTGCGCCAACCGACTCGTGGAGTACCCTTCTTTTATCGTCATTCTTTTCAAATTAAGTTCAAACCTTTATTTTTGCCAGTTTCGTCTAGTCTCCTTTCTCCCTCTAAGTGCCTTAACGATTTCAACACTACTGGGACTGTCCCTTGTAGGACTGCACTTCCACTGGTGGAAGTCGATCGTCCCCCCGCTAAGAGGTCTTACAAGAAGAAACTTTATCCTGACTGGCCTATTCGCGTGAGTGTGCGTTTATTAGCTAAAAAAGTTTCTTCAGGGTCGGCGCTTCCCCATGCGCGCATCTGAGTTTTGGCATTTCTTCTTCGCCTCGGATTTGGCTATCCGGTTTTTTCATTGCAGGTTGGGCCTTGTGTAGTTGAGTGAGTTTGTTTGGTCTCCCGAGTTTTCAGCCCGCCTATTGGCTGTCCTCCTCATTTGTCGTTCCCTTCACCAAGCCTAGAGGTGACTCTGGCTTCTTGTTCGCTGGCGTTTCGTTGGGTCCTGCGAGTTCTGGCCTTTGTGGGTGTAGCTCCTCCATCTGGGAGTGGCAGGACGTCTTCCGCATCTTTGCGTCGTTTTTCTTGGGGTGTTTCGAGCGCGACGGTTTGGCTTTTGTCTCCTTCTCTTTGCTCGCTTTTCAGGGCCGTGGCTCCGCCCTCGGATTACGGCGTGGTGCTTCGTGTTGTGGCTCCTCGATCTGCTTTGCTGATGTTGTGTCTGTTATTGTAATTCTTATCTACTCGCTTTTTGTATATCCTACTTATTTCTGTTTTACTTCTTGTAAAACCCTTGACTCTTGTATTGTTTATTAACTGTTTTATTGATTAATATATATTTTTTGATGGCTGGAGCCTTATGGCTCTATCCGATTCATCAAAAAAAAAAATCTGGATCAGGTTTGGATTTCCATAATACACCCACCTGTTTAAATCCAAACCGAACCCACCTCATACCCGAACTGATTTAATATGTACGCAAGTTATAATTCCCAACCTGCCCGCTATAACACTGCAATTTAATTGATTTCTGATGCTGCTAATTTCTGTATGGGAGCTGATATGGCTAAAAATAGAATTAGATCGGAACCGTTCAAATCAGGCACGAATCTTAAAGCTCAGGGGTAAAATAGTAATTTCACCTATAAACGAGTCTGAAATGGAAATTGGGTCTTTCTTCAAAACCCCAATAACCCATAAACGGATCTGTCTTACCGGGTACGGGTTCCGACCCGTAAGAAATCCAGTCTGACTGGATAGGAGAGAATTCAGATTTATGATTACCCTTAAATAGCGGTCTTAACCACTTCTATCCATTTACATCGGAAAGTAGGGATTTGATCTTATCCTGAAACTGACTCCTAAGGCGGCTATAAATACCCCTCTCCGCCCACTGTTACCAGGTAATCAATCTTTTGCCAATTAAAGCTCTTTCTTAATCATTCAGATTACTGACAAGAGTATCGGAGGGTGCGTCGCCGGGATCAACCCCGGTGTCTCGCACTTTTTGCAGGTCAACGGCGAAAGGATCTCGGTCAAACTCCGGTGAAGTCGTTCAGGTTCGACTATTCAACTTCCCTCGAATCCACAAATCTATCTGTTTCCCCACACCGATTTCAGTGGCAACATATTGGCACCGTCTGTGGGAAATACGAATAGCAGTCCAACCTCTTCCACCGGTCAATACTGCCTCTAGCCATGCCACCAAGGAAAGTAAGATCCAGAGGGTCCAACCGTGGACCCATTCCCATTCCTCCCCAACCACAACCGGAGGCTCCCCTCCAACCCGTCCAGCAACATGGACAACTCCCTCCTCAACCTGATCCACCGCTACAGCAGGGACAGCCTCCTCTTCAAAATCCTCAGCCCCAGTAGGCTCAACTCGGGCCCCAGAACCCTGGTATAGGGACCTCTCGTCCTCAACCTCAGAAGCAACCTCTTCACCGCGATCATATCTCGGTACATAAACCTTCCACCGACTCCATGGCAACCTATAACCCTCAGCCTTCAGAAGATCTCCAGAACATCATAATCAACCGGCAGAAGAAGGAAGACCTTCGCAGCCATTTGGATGAGAGGCGGGCCCGAGAGGGAGTCTCCCGCTCAGAACGTCCAAATGTGCGATCTCCTCGCCGCCGCGACCGAAGGAGGTCCCCTCCTCCTAGGAGGCGAAGGGAGTCCCCCGAGTACCGTCGAAGGAGGAACCATTCTCCCGCTAGTCGACAGCCCCAGAGGGACCAGAACGGACCCATCACCCGAGCAGAATTCCAAGAGTTTCAGGCAACAGTCTTGCGGGCCCTCACTGTCCCGCCAAACAACAACAATAATATCTCGACGGTCCCCACTCCCGAGGCAGTTTGAAGCCCTCGCCACCAATCCCAAAATCCTCTTCAAGCTCCAAGCCACCGCCCTCACATCCCCAGTCCTCACCAGTCTTAGAGCTACCGTCGTCGTAGCCCACGTTCTCCTTCGTACGAAGACGAGTCCAGAGGCTCACTAGGATATCGTCGAAGGGAGGACGCTATCTACCATCGTCTCCATGAGATGGAGAGACGCCTCTGTCAACTCAATAAGGACGAGGAACTAAGAGGGAGGACCCTCCGTCCAAGCAGACCCCCATTCTCTCGAACAATCATTGAGGCCCCCGTCCCGACAAATTTCAAGCCTCCGCAGTTCGAGATATACACGGGAGAATCAGATCCCATGGATCACATTGAGAGTTTCAAAACTTTCATGATGATCCATCAGGCCTCCGATGCTCTCCTATGCAAGACCTTCCCAGCCACTCTCAAAGGCTCAGCTCGGAAATGGTACTCCCGCCTCGCCACGTCCTCCATCTTCTCTTTCGACCAGTTCGATACCCTTTTCATAACCCACTTCGTGAGAATCCGCTGGTCCGAAAAGACGAGTGTTTCACTACTCTTCCTTAGTCAGAAGAAGGGCGAGAAACTGAGGGACTATGTCAAACGGTTTACTGCGGAGGCCAGGTCCATCGCCTCCCTCGATCAGTCGGTCGCGGCGGCCGCCTTTCAATCCATTGTCCTCAACTCTGACCTCCGGTCGTCCCTAGCCAAGAATCCCCGCAAGATTTCTCCGACCTTCTTCTCAGAAGCGAGAAATACATCCGGACAGAGGAAGCTGTGCACCGCCCCACATTCGAGGGATCCTCTTCTGGAAGTAAGAGGAAGGCCGTTGAAGATGAGGGAGCTAAAAAGCTCCAAAAGGACAACGGGGGTCAGCGTCGTCCACCTCCCAGATTTGAGAAATTCACCCATCTTAATGCCAATGTCTCGGCCATTCTAATGGAAGTTGAGAAAGAAGGAATTCTACCTCCTCCTCCAAAGATGAACACTCCTGGGAAGAAGAGGGATAAGGAGAAGTGGTGTCGCTACCATCGAGACCACGGCTACGACACCAATGACTGTCGGGCTCTGAAAAATGAGATCGAAGCCCTCATTCAGAGAGGGCAGCTCGGCAAGTTTGTAAGAAAAGACCGGGCCGATCCTCCTCCACCCCCCAGGGGGGCCGTCAAGCAGCCTGAGAGGCATGAGGAGACTCCCGAATTCGAGGAAGAGCGCATCTTGCACCTCATCCACGGAGGTTCAATGGGAGGAACCTCTAACTCCTCTCGAAAGGCCTTCGTCAGGAAAGTCAATTCGGTGCACAGCATCCCCCCTCGAATATTCAGCGACTCTCAGCTCGTGGTGAACCAGGTCTTGGGAGAATACGAGGCACGAGACGACCATATGGCCAAGTACCTAGCCAAGGTCAAAAGTCTCATGGCTTCGTTCGAGGAAGCACAGCTCCAGCGGATCCCCCGGGAGGAGAATGCCCAGGCAGACGCCCTCTCCAAACTAGCCTCCTCCTCCTTTCAAGGTCTCGAACAGACCGTCTTGATCAAAGTTCTACTAAGGCCCAGCATCGAAGAAGAAGCCCCCGACTCAATGGAGTCGCTACATGTCCAACTCGAAGATAACTGGATGAGGCCTTTAGTTGAATTCCTCAGAAACGGGAATCTTCCCCAAGATCCCAAAGAAGCTCGCTGAATTCGAACATGAGCGGAGCAGTACACCCTCATTGAGGGAGTCTTGTACAAACGCTCCTCCACCCAAGTAGACGGCCAACCCTACTTGAGATGTCTCTCTCCAGAAGAAGCCATGTATGCTCTGAAGGAGCTCCACGAAGAGATAGGCGGAGCCCATTCGGGGTCAAGGTCCCTCGCCCGCAAAGTCTTGAATTATGGGTACTTCTGGCCTATCCTGCTTCGGGTCGCCGAGCAACATGTTCGACAATGCGGTCCCTGTCAGCAATTCTCCACGATCTGCCGCCTACCGCAAGCTCAACTCGCATCCCTCTCAAGTCCAACCCTTTTTGCAATGTGGGGAATAGACCTGCTAGGTCCGTTCCCACCAGTTCCAGGCCAGCTCAAGTTCCTAGTCGTGCCGATCGACTATTTCTCCGAGAGGATCGAGGCCGAACCACTAGCAACTATTACTGAGAACAGGGTGCAACAGTTTTTCTGGAAGAACGTGATCTGCAGGTTTGGTATACCTCGAGTCTTGGTGACAGATAACGGAACACAATTTGCGGGGGCAACATTCCGCTCCTTTTGTAAAGACCTCGGAATTCAGCAGCGATTCTCCTCCGTCTCCCACCCTCAGTCCAATGGTCAAGTGGAGAACGCCAACAGGCAAATCCTCTCGGACATCAAGAAGAGACTAAGCAAGTTGGCTAAAGGATTGTGGGCAGAGCAGCTTCCTAACGTACTGTGGAACTACCGCACTACAAAGAGGACCCCCACAGGAGAGTCACCCTTCAACCTCACCTACGGTTCCGAGGCCGTAATCCCCTTAGAAGTTGGTTTGCCATTCGGAACTGCTCCCACAACCGTTGAACCACTCTTAAAACGATGAGTTCGGAGTCCAACACTTGGCCTGATTCCGCTTCGAACAGCTTGCTCCTAAGCAAGATAGAAGTGGTTCGCCATTCGGAATTGCTCCCACAACCGTTGAATTTCTCTTAAACGACAAGTTCGGAGTCCAACACTTGGCTCGATTCCGCTTCGAATAGCTTGCTCCTAAGCAAGATAGAAGTGGTTCGCCATTCGGAACTGCTCCCACAACCGTTGAATCTCTCTTAAATGACGAGTTCGGAGTCCAACACTTACCTCGATTCCGCTTCGAATAGCTTACTCCTAAGCAAGTTAGAAGTGGTTTGCCATTTGGAACTGCTCCCACAACTGTTGACACTCTCGAAGCGACAAGCTTGCAGTCCAATACTACAAGTGCTAACAAAATGCACCAACGACTACAAGTGCCAACAAAATGCGCAAGTGCACAAAATAAGTATTATTGCATTAATGCTTGAGGAACAAATCGCTTTACAAGACCAACTACTCGTCCTTATGACGAGGTACAAAACTTGAAGAAAAAAAAGAAGAACAAAAGTACAAAGAGCTACTTCAACGCCTCCTAAGGGCGGGGATACTTCGGTTGAGAGACACCCATGGATGACGAGCACTGTGCTGCCGACGTCTCACCTAGGTGCTCGTCTCTAGGCCAGCTAGCTGGGATGCATCTTCTGCACTGCTTCTAACGGTAGCCCCAATGGACGCTCCGCTCGACAAAGCAGCCACCCCACTTTGTGCATCACCAGGGCTCCTACGAACAACGGAGGAGCGAGTTGCGAGCTCGTAAAAAGAAATTTCCCTATCGCTCTCTTCCCGCGTGCAAGAGGTGCTCCTATCGTTGACGTGCTCGGGTTGGGGCTTAAGACGAGCGACCTCCTCCTCAAGTTCAACTATTCTTTCCTTCAGCGAGTCGTCCTTCATGGTTATCTTTAAACGAGCCAATCGCACCGAGCCCACACCACCAGAGTTGTCAGTGACAATCCGATGAAGATGAGTAACCTCGATGCTCTTGTTGACAGTCACCCTCTTCAGCTGGTCTCTCTCCGTCATCAGCTTGTCCATCGCTACTGTCAGCTCGTCTCTTTCTGCCATAAGTTTGCTCCTCGCTGCCATCAATTCGTCTCTTTCAGCTACCAATTCATCTCTCTCCGCCGCCATCTTGGTCAGAGAATAACGGAGTCGCCTAAGCCTCGGGCCTTGGTTAACTACTGTCAATGAACCATAATCCTCACCTTCGGGGGTCGTCTCACTGAACCTCTCTTCTAACCGCAGAATCTCGAGGTCTCGACAGCCTAAGACTAGCCGCAAATGATTTTGCTCACATTCGGCTCTGAGAAGATCCCACTCAACTTCGTAAAGCCGCTCGTGGCTCCTAGCGAGGCACAACTTCATCGCCCCTAGCCTGGCCTCGGGACGAGTCACCTCGGTCGCATAAGGCACCACGGCAAGCTGCGTCGCTTCGGCGACCTGAAAATTTCAAAGCAAAACCACGGTGAATACAAGGCCAAAACTTCAAGCCAAGACGACCTCAACACTTAGCCAAATTTCGGAAGTTTTCCAAACACATAGTCAAAATTTCGAGGCTCAAGAGTTAGATAACCAAGGAGTTCAGATTGCCCCAACACTTAGTCAAAATAAGAAGTTTTCATTCATACAAAAAGCGGTGGCCAGTCCGCTATAAGGCAGTACAAGAAAAAAGAAAACGAAGATACAAGATGACTAAAGTCAGCGGGCCACCTTGGGTGGTAGCTCGGTGACAGGCTCCTCGGTGGTCGCCTCCCCTTCCTCCACCACCTCAGCTTGGGGGTCAGCCACAGCCTCATCACCCCCTCTCTCCACCACCACGGCCTCGGGATTGGCCACAGCATCGTCGCCTGCTTGCTTCTCCCCCACCTCGCCTTCGGCCTCTTGCTCAACTTTGGGGTCCTCCTCGTCAGCCGGACCCCACAGCCCATATCCTGACCTGTCGAAGCCGGGGACCCGAGCCTCGACGTGCTTAAGTGCAGTGGCATAGGACTGCTCCATGTTCGCCATCATGTGCTTCTTCGCCTCGGCCTCAATCTCTGCCCTCGCCGCCTCCACTACCTCGTCCTTCTGCAGCATCACCTCCTCCAGGGCCTTCTTCGCCGCAGCCTTCTCCTCGTCTGCCCTGGCCACCTCCGAGGCGACCTTCTCGTTCGCCTGTACCAGGGCCGCCTCCAAATCGGTGACCTACGCTGCCAAAGCATCCGAGCAGCGCTGCTCCACCTCATGCAGCTTCGCGACCCTTGCCCTCTCCGCTCGGTCCCTGTCGCATACAAGCTTCAGCTCCTTCTCCTGCTCGGCATACTGCTCGAGAAGGTGGCTGAAGTGGCACGTGATCTACAAAAGAGCAATAGAAACCATGAAAACCGAGCAAAAAACTTAGAAAATTTTCGAGTTATCGAAATCATCTAAAAAGTCTTACCGACATGGTCGCCCGAGCTATCTCGAGAGCGTCATCACCCGTCGTCCCCGCCTTCAGCGCTGCTCGGTCCTTTGGGGTCGGAAGATGGCGCAGGGCCTGCATGCTCATCGCCGAGTCCCCCAAGAAGCTGTCGTGGTTCATCACCCACCAGTCGGGAATGAAGAGCTTCTTGTGTCCCGCGGTCAGAATTGCCTCGGCCTACTCGGTGAGGGGCGGGGCCTCGAGCGCCAAGGCTGCCGGGACAGAGAAGCCTTCGCCCGAAGGGTCAGACGGGGTCGGCTGAGGAAGAACAATAGCCGAGGCCGACCGCTGAGGAGATGCCAGGTCGACGGTCTCGACCGTGGTAGAGGACATTTTGGTAGGTCGGTCAGACGAAGGCCCCGCGCTCATCCTTTTCCTCTTCTTGGCGTCGGAAGCCTTATTTCACTTGGCCAAGATCGCCCTGAAGTCCATATTCGGAGCCTCTGTCAAATAAAGAAAACAAAGTTAAGATAAAAATACATAAGGAACAGAAAGTAAACAAGAAAATAGAGATGTTCGGAGTGTACTCGGGTCGATCGGACTAAGGCCCGACCCGTGGAGCACCTCCTCGGTCATGTCCCTCCAGCTCAGGATCGGGAGGCCGACCAGCTTCGCTACGACTTCTGCCTCGGCCGGAGTCAACACCGGCTCGGCCTTCGCCCACTTCGGCACATCCTCCTTCTACCGGGCTCGGATCAGAAAAACTTGCCCTTCCACGGTTTGATAGAGTCTGGGTTCTCTATCAACTTGACGCCTTTCCGTGGCGACAAATAGTACCGGTGTTCAGTCTTGCTCATCCGATTGATCCGATACAAGCTTCGGAGAACGACGAGCTGAGGCTCTACCTTCGCCGTTCGACACTGGAGCAGAAAACCGAGCACGTGTCGCCACATGTTCGGCATGAACTGGATCGGGCTCAGTCTATACCACCGAAGCACGTCGGTCATGAAGGGGTGAAGGGGAAGGCACAGGCCGGCACTTAGCGCGTCGTAGGACACACGTGTGGGTGTGAACGCTGTGCATGCTCGCACCCCGGGTTCGGGAAGGATTAAAGTGTACTCTGGGGGAATCACGAAGCTCTTCCGTATCCGAAGCAGGTCCCTCTCTGTCAGAACCGAGGGGATGTCATCGACCTCGGTGACCTCCCTCGACTCGTTCTCTTCGTACGTCTCTAATCGACCGTATACGGCCTTTGTCAATAGTTTGCCGGTAAACTGCCGGATCCCCCCGTGGCCGGATATCTCCATCGACAGCCGACCCATTTCTCCCCCCCCCCGTCTGACGGACTCTACCACCGTCTCGACAATCGCAGATCGAGCAACCTCCTTCCCCTTCTCCTTGACGAGCGAAGAGACCGGCTCGGCTGCAGACGACCCTATTATCTCCTTCTCCCTCTCTCGGCTCAGCACTTCTCCCCCCTCCTCGTGAACGGCCGGACGTACTAACCGCTGTTCACTCTGCCCTCCCGAGGAAGAAGCCTCGCTACCTGAGGACACTCTAGACATCTCGAAAAGTATATATATATGATTGAAAATATATATACTTACCTTGATGTGACGTTCTCAGTCGGAATAGTTCGCCGGAAATTGCCTTGCCATGCCGCGACAGATAGCACTACCACCCTCGAGCGAAAATCACCGCTAGCAGAGCGACTCGAGAGCAAAAAAGATTTCTGAGAGTGGAAAGTGAAAGAGTGGGAGAAATGGTGGGGGGGGAAGACTTATAGTAAAAAGAGGTGACTCTTGGGCTTCTAACGTATTGGGCCCTACTCAAGCCCGTTAAGAAGGCTAAACGGCAGAACGCAGAAGGGCGGGAACACCCAAGTTACCGACCGTGTAGCTCGGCAGCCTCGAAGCGCCGAGTTATCGAGCTACTCTGCCCTACCGAGGCACTCTGCTAAGCTACCGGGGCACCGACCTCCACATTTGGAGAAAAAAGCCGCCGAACTCCTTGGGCCGTCAGATTGTCCCAAGATTTGTGCCAAAAGCTGATGAGTGGCTCAAATTTCTCCACGACCACAACACGACAAAAACATGTTTTCTCGTGATCTGAGCCTCATGCATGATTCGTGATTCGTGCCGTGATGGATGCTCCAGATTTAACCACGTAGCTTGGTAGCTCACGAAGCGCCGAGCTACCGAGCCACTCTGCCGAGCTACCGGGCACCGACCTCCACATTTGGAGAAAAATGCCGTCGAACTCCTTGGGCCGTCAGATTGTCCTAAGATTCGTGCCAAAAGCAGATGAGCGGCTCAGATTTCGCCACGACCACAAAATGACAAATACACGTTTTCTCATGATTTGAGCCTCATGCATTGTGATTCGCGCCGTGATGGACGCTCCAGATTTAGCCACGTAGCTCGGCAGCTCACGAAGCGCCGAGCTACCGAGCCACTCTACCGAGCTACCGGGGCACTGACCTCCACATTTGGAGAAAAACGCTGCCGAACTCCTTAGTCCGTCAGATTGTCCCAAGATTCGTGCCAAAAGCTGATGAACGGCTCAGATTTTGCCACATTCACAAAGCGACAAAAATACATTTTCTCGTGATCTGAACCTCGAGCATCGTGATTCGTGCCGTGATGGACGCTCCAGATTTAGCCATGTAGCTCGGCAGCTCACAAAGGGCCGAGCTACCGAGGCACCCTGCCGAGCTATCGAGGCACCGACCTCCACACACGGAGAAAAGCGCTGCCGAGCTACTCGAATCATCAGATCGCTCAGATATTCGCGCTTTTAGCTGATGGACGGTCCAGATTTTGCCACGTCATAAATGGTATTAAAAATCTATTGTTTATTTATTAAATTCTAATTATTTATTTAAAAATTGCGAAAAAATAATTAAAAATTCAGAAAAATTAATTAAAAGTTCTAAAAAATAATTATAAATTCGGGGAAATATTTTTGAGTGCCTGGGTAAATAATTATTGCTTAAAATAATTAATTAACGCTCTCAAAAAATAAATCACCGTCTTGCAAAATTAAATAAATGATCTGAAAAATAATTTAAAAATCCAGAAAAATCACCAAACATCCATAAGAGCTCAAGAACAATCTTGAGTGCGCTACCAACTCAGAAAAATATCATCACCCCTCGTATAAAATTCGAAGCCCCTCATTTGAACTCCGATACAACTCCGCAAGCCATTAAATCAGTAAAACTACTCCAAAAAAACTGATCAAACTCAGTCTCTGGGAGTGGGGGGCTCATGATATGGCTAAAAATAGGGTTAGATCGGAACCGTTCAAACCAGGCACGAATCTTAAAGCACAGGGGTAAAATGGTAATTTCACCTATAAATGGGTCTGAAATGAGAATTGAGTCTTTCTTTAAAAGCCCAATAACCCATAAACGGATCTGTCTTTCTGGGTATGGTTTCCGACCCGTAAAAAACCCAGTCTGACTGGATAGGAGAGGATTCAGATTTATGATTATCCTTAAACAGCGATCTTAACCACTTCTATCCATTTACATCGGGAAGTAGGGATTTGATCTTATCCAGAAATTGACTCCCAAGGTGGCTATAAATACCCCTCTCCCCCCACTATTACCAGGTAATCAATCTTTTACCAATTAAAGCTCTTTCTTAATCATTCAGATTGCTGACAAAAGCATCGGAGGGTGCGTCGCTGGGATCAACCCCGGAGTCTCGCACTTTTGCAGGTCAACGGCGAAAGGATCTCGGTCAAACTCCGGTGAAGTCGTTCAGGTTCGACTATTCAACTTCCCTCGAACCCACAAATCATCTGTTTGCCCCCACACCGATTTCAGCGGCAACATATTGGCACCGTCTGTGGAAAATACGAATAGCAGTCCAACCTCTTCCACCGGTCAATACTGCATCTAGCCATGCCACCAAGAAAAGTAAGATCTAGAAATTCCTGATGTTTTGGGATTGAATCAGTTATCTCTTTTGCATGATGAGATAAGAGCAACATTGAGGGGACCGGCGATAGAATGGTACTCCCGGTTATCCCCAGCCTCCATCTTCTCATTTGACCAGTTTGAGGAGCTCTTCCTCACCCACTTCGTTAGCAGCCGCCGAGCCGAGAAAACAAGTGCATCCTAGCTAGCCCTCAGTCAAAGGAAAGGTGAACACTTAAGAGATTATGTTCGGCGTTTTACCATCGAAGCTCGATCTTTTGCCTCTCTCGACCAATCAGGAGCCTTTGCAGCATTCAAACACAAAGTCAATAATGCTGACCTCAAGGCGTCCCTTGCCAAGAAGCCTCCTTAGGACTACTCGGAACTCCTGCTTAGGAGTGAGAAGTACATCTGAGCTGAAGAGGCTCTCAACCCCCCCCCCCCCCCCCCAGTCGAGAAAAGCCCTCTTCTGAGAACAAACGAAAGAATACAAACGAAGAAGAATCCCAGAAATTCCAGAAAGATGACAATGGTCAGCGCCGCCCTACTCTTCGTTTTGAGAAGTCCCCCCCTCCCCCTCCCCCTCAATACAAGTATATCAGCAGTTCTCATGGAGGTGAACAAGGAAGGGCTACTCCGCGCTCCCCTAGAATGAATACCCCAGCGAAGAGGAGAAACAGAGACAAATGGTGTCGTTTCTACTGGGATCACGGCCACGATACAGATGAATGTTAGGCTCTCAAGGAGGAGATCGAAGAGCTTATACAACGGGGGCACCTAGCCAAGTTCGTCGGAAAGGACAAAGCCGATCCACCTACACCCCGAGGAGCTGACAAGCGGGCCGAGAAGCCCTTTGAGTCCCAAGACTCGAGGCCTGGAGCAGTCCTTCATTCGATCCATGGAGGGCCTATGGGGGGAGAACCAAACTCCTCCTGAAAGGCCTTCATCCGAGAAGTTAATTCAGTACAGAACTTCCTACCACCCAAAAGCCTCGGGATTCTAGTGACGTTCTCAGACAGGAATCTAGAAGGCGTCCGAACGCCCCACTGCGATGCCCTTGTCATCAATCTCAGCATGGTCAACCACAAAGTGCACCGGGTCCTGGTCGACAATGGCAGTTCCGTCAGTATCCTCTTCCTCGAAGCCTTCCAAGGCTTCAAGCCTTCTCGAGATTATCTCAAACCTGCTGAATACACACTCCACGGGTTCTCTGGGGTTCCAGTCTCAATCGAAGGAATAGAGTCACTCTTGATGTGACTGCAGGAAAAGCCCTGACAACCTGCACAGACAATGGACTTCATGGTCGTCGATGTGAATGTCGCTTACAATGTCATTCTGGGCCGACCAGACCTAGTAGTACCTCATGCCGTCACATGAAAATAAAGTTCCCGACCTCAGCAGGAGTAGGGGAAGTCGAAGGAAACCAAGTGACAGCTCGGATGTACTACACAACTACAATGGGGGGGCTCGGTCCTCCCACTTGATGCATTAGGGTCCCCCCAACGGAACAGTCAAGTCCTTCCCGAACTAGTTGATGAACTCAAGGAGATCCCCCTCTTCTGGGAAAAGTGGACTTGGAATACAGAGCATCAAATGAAGTACCACAAAGGTGCCTAACACCCACTCATAGAAGTAGGTTTTCAGTTTTCAATAAGCTCGCCGCTTGCGATATGGCCAAAGTATGTATTGACGGGTCGTCCCATCAAGGCGGCCACTTAGTTTGTTTCAATAAAACTTAGCCTTTTTCTTATGAGATTTTTGCATGGGCCTCATGTCTATCTCCCTGAGTCACATTTGCGACTCGTTAAACTGTAAATTCAAAGTCAAGCTTGTCCCTCATGGCTGCTCCCACAACTTGCTAGGCTCAAAAGACGAGTTTGGAGTCCAACACGGTTCAACGCCGCTTTAACCTCTTGCAAACAAGTAAGTGCGGAGCAGCTCACCATTCGGAATTGCTCCTACAACTCATTGAAATTTCAAACAACAAGTTTGGAGTCCAACACTTGGTTTGACGCCGCTTTAGTCGCTTGCAAACAAGCAAGTGCGGAGTGGCTCACCATTCGGAATTGCTCCTACAACTCGTTGATAACTCCGAAACAACTGATTCGAAGTTCACAATCATGGTTCGAAATTGCCCTCACAGCTTGCAAGTATGAAGTTTTGGGGCTCGAAACGACCATTCAAACTACTCCCATTACTGGTTAAATTGTGAAACAAGCAAGTTTGAAGACCATCTATTTTCCAGAGTTATCTCCAAAATTTGACTCAAACATACTGACTCTAGGGCCTAGCTCGCCCCTGCAGCTGCTCCATCGGAACAACCCTCATCAATGAGCTTGGTGCTCAATTCCTCTTTCAAGCCACACCAGCAACTCCTTATCTTCATGCGATGGTGCTGGGGCCCAGCTCCTCCGATGAGCTTCTCCTGCAACCAGTTCACCTTCAAGCATTGGATATGCCATCCAACTCACTCCTCGAGTTGCCTCTACAAGCTTGCTGGGTTCAAACAACATGTTTGGAGGCCAATTTTCACCTCAAGATTAACTCCCCAAGATTGTAGGGTCCAAACGATAAGGTCGGCGCCAACTCCCTCATGAAATCGCCTCAACAAGCCTGTCGGGTCCAAACGGCAAGGTCGGTTCCAACCCCCTCCTTGGGTTGCTTCCACAAATTTGTCGGACTCCAACGGCAAGTTTGATGTCCAACTCACCCTTAGAGTTACTCCTCAAACTCGACTCCCGAGCGGCCTTCTTCCAAACGAGTTTGAAGCTCAACACACCCCTAGAATTGCTCCTCAAACGCGCCTCCCGAACGGCTCTCTCCTAGAGCCAGGTGATACTCCTCATCATGCTCGCCTCCCGAGCGGATTTTTCTACATCGAGTTCGGACCTCAACTCGACCCCAGAGCTGCTCCATAAACTCTCCTCCCAAATAGCTCTCTCCTAGGGCCCGTCGATGCTTTTCATCTCACTCACCTCCCGAACGGCTCTCTCCTAGAGCTCGGTGATACTCTTCATCATGCTCGCTCCCCGAGCGACCCTCTTCTTCACCAACAGCAAGTTCAGAACCTAACTCGTCTAGAGACGCTCCCCAAACTCGCCTCCAAGAATGGATCTCCCCAAGAGTCATACAAAACTCTTCTCAACTCCGTGAAGGCAAAGATATTGCGGTATTTTGACCCTGAAGAAAAGATGATTCCTCAACTGACTTCTGAAGAGAAATTGTAGATGTTCGAGTCAACTTCGAAACGAGGGGTTACACGCTCCAATCAGATCTCTGTAGCATCGGGAAAGCTAGTTACAATGCAGCTCATTGAAGCAACTCCAACGTTCGGAGGCCAGATCCGAGCAAATGAAATGAGGACAAAATGGCGTTGACAGTCAATAGTCAATGGTCAAATGCAATGTGTTGCCTCACCATCGTTCGCTAGCACTCGCCGAAGGCACCACATCGTTTGCCGAAACCCGCTCTCCAAAAACCCGAGCTCCTCCAAACTCGTCAAACTCCATTCTCGCCGAACCCCCCGCCATCGTCGCCGAGCTCAGCGCCTCCATGATCACTGAGGTCCCTCGCCGAATCTCGAAATTTCGTTGAGCTCAAAACCTCGCCGATCTCCACCACCATGCTCCACACCGCCAAGCTCCAACCTATCGTGCTCCAAGCAAGAAGCTTCGCCGAGCTCCGATTCCTCATCACCGAGCATAACTTCGTTGCCAAGCTATTCTCCATCATCGTCGAGCTCCAGCTTCGAACAAACCTTGGCCGAGCTGCTCCTTCTCCGCACCTCGCCAAGCTTAAACAAAACTCCGTTAACCTTGCAGAGCTTCGAACTGGCCGAGTCCTCTCTCGCCTAACTCATGCCGAACAGAGATGCCAAGCACGCCTTGGCAGACGAACACTCTGACCTCCTCCCTCTCGCCGAGCTCAAAGTGACATTCGCCGAGCTCAAGGCGATGGAGTTTGATCTTCTACGAGCTCAAGGTCGTTGCCAAGCTGCTCCTCCTCCACTTCGCCGAGCTGCGTCTCCTGTTCGCCGAGCTGCGAGGAGTTCAAAATTCCTCCATCGAACTCCTTTGTCTACGCCGAGCTGAACTCGCTTGCCGAGCTGCCTCCAAAATCGAGCTCTTCCGCCGATCTGCCTCCTCATCGAGCTCCTTACCGAGCTACCTCTTGGCAGAGCGAGCAGCCTCATCACCGAGCTCCCCTACCTTTGCCGAAGCCTGGACTCAAATGCCAACCGAAACAAGAGAGTCCCTCCGAGCTTCTTCACCTAGCTCATCCAAGCTCCGCCGCCTGCCCCAATGAGGTTCACCGAGCTCCTCCCGATCCTGCACTCAATACTTGATCATCAAAAAAGTCAATGTTCAATGTTGACCGAGTCAACGATCAAACGTTGACCAAGTCAGCAGTTAGCGGTTGACCGCCACGTGTCAGCACGTGAAGGCCCTCATCGATCGCCGCGGCCGAGTAGACAGGAAACCGACCGAAAAATGATCTAGATGGACGATCCAGATTTTGCCACGTCGTCAAGGAAATTTCTTTTTAAATTTCCTTATTTATTTATTAAATTGAATTAATCATTTAAAAATTCTGAAAAAAAATAAAAAATTCGAAATAATTAAGTAAAAAATTCTTAAAATAATTATTAATTCTGGAAAATATTTTTATATTCCAAAAAAATAATTTTATTAATTATAAATTCAAAAAATAAATATTAAAATTCAAAATTTGAATAAAAATTTTGTTATATGTTTAAGAATTGGATAAAATTCAGACAAGTCTGTAAAAATCACAAATAATCCAGAAAATTCTAAAAATAATTTCAAGTATTTTACAAACTCGGAAACGCATCATACAGCGCGAGCGAGATCTAAATGTCCCCGAAAACTCTGATAAACTCTATAAACCATGAAAAAAGGGCGAACTACCCTTCAAAGGTTGTAAAACTCAGTCTTCGGAAGTGGGGGGGCTTGTGATATAGACAGAAAATAGAACCAAATCGGGACCGTTTATATTGGGCACGAATTTCAAAGCTCTCAAAAGTAAAACAATAATTTCACTACAAATGGGTCCAAAAATGGGAACTGGGTATTTTCCAAGTCCAATAACCCAAAAACGTGTCTGCCTTACTATGTTAGGGTAACGGCCTATTATAAATAAAACCAGATCATTTAAAGAGTAATTTGAATTCATGATTATCCCTACGAGACGGTTTAAATCAAATCTCTTATCATGAAGAAATTTAAACTCTATTTCTCATCCAAAAACATTGTAAACTAAAGATAAATGATTATCTCAAAACTGGTCCCAAAAGCGACTATAAATACCCCCCTACCTCCGTCGGAATCCGGTAATCAATATCTTTCTCCACAAAATCTCTTTCATAATCTTTCAGATTACTGACTTGAGCATCGAAGGGTTCGTCGCCGGGATCAATCCCACTGTTTCGAACTTTTTTGCAGATCAGCATCAACGTTGAGAACCTTTTTGCAAGTCAACAAAGTAATAAAAATGTTAGCTTTTATTGGTTCCAAAAGAATTCACAAATCATCTATTTGCTCTCATACCAAAATCAGCACTAACAAGTTCCAATTTGGTTCTATTTTTACCGATATCACAAGCCCCCAAATCCCAAAGACTATGTTTCACAGCATTTAAAGAGTAGTTCGCCTTTTTTTAATAGTTTACAGAACTTAGCAGAGTGAGATAAACATTAGTAAAAGAGACTTTAAACCAAAACCCATTTCTTTAGAGTAAAATTTCCTTACTTTAACAGGTTTGGATCATAAATAGTAATAATCTGTACCCCAAAATTTTTCAGGTTGGGTAAGACCGGTAAGACAGGTTAAGGTAGAACCCTATCGACTGACAGCTTTAATCACCCATCCTCGTTAAAAAACTGACCCCAAAATAAAACAATGGCCAACATTCTATCAATAGCACCCAAAACTAATCCGCAAAATAGGTGCATTCTCTGCATTCTCTGCGAGTTCTCGAATTTCAAGTCCAATGTATAACCCAAGTCCCCAATTCTCAAATTTCAAGTCTGATATATAACTCAAGTTCTCAAATTAACCCAAGTTATCAAATTTCATGTCTAATACACTGATATCGACTCATTCCTCTAGTGCACTTCCCAAGGCATATACAACAGCACTTCCCTTTTTTACACTTCAACATTAGTCCAAATTTATTACGAAGCTCGATCCCGAACCTTCCTCATGATCTCAATCAAAGTAGTGAATCCAAATAGGAACACTTACGTCGACGGTTGTACTGCAAGAGGCTCCCATAAGTCCGATCCCACACCCCAACGAAGAGAGCTTCAGTGTCAGGGCTAAATGACATGCCAGAAATTTCCCCAAAGAAATCTAGCTCTTGTTGCTGCTGATACCCACTCCCCACATCAAAGATGTGGACAAAGTCAGCAGGCTCTGCCACGGCCATGAAACGACCATCAGATGAGTAGCGGATTGATCGGATGGCTCCAAGGTGACCCCTCAAGACTGCCACAGAGTTAGAGAGGTTGCGGATGTCCCATACCCGACAAGTTTTGTCCTGATTTCCGGTGGCAAATGTACGGCCATCAGGGTTCCATGCTGATGCAAAGGAGAAGTCCAAGTGGCCACGCAATTCTTGGATATTCTGGGAGATTGAAGATACTGGGTATTAATGGATGTATTGATTGATATTTGTGATTGCGCATCTTTTTCTAAGCCAAATTAATTACCTTTCCAGTCTGTGCATCGACCAGGATTCCCTCCGGATCGTCACCCACAATAACAAGCATCTTCCCATCTAGACTCAGGGATGTGTGCTGCAGAAGAGGGGAAAAGAATAGAAGGGAAAAGGAAAAAGAAAAAACCAAGGGTCATGAACTAGTATGAGAAGATGAAAAACGCAAACCCAGTACTAATAATACTCATTCTTCTTTCAGAATTCATGCAAAAGATTTTGACAACTACACTTTAATGTTGGCGGAATAACACATTGATCTAGTTACAATACTACCCTGATATTAACAACACTAGGTTATATATCATGAACTAGTTCTGTTCTATTATACTCTAACTTGAAAAAGAACAAATAAAAGTGAAAACTGTCATTTACACAGTATTTAATTCAATTTTGTACATAGTAAAACCTCTCTATAGTCATAATAATGGGACCAAACTAATTTTATTACTATAAGAGCATCCACAGTCGTTTGCTAAATACTTAAAAATTAGCAATCGATTTAGAAAACAGGCGTGCAGTCGTTTGCTAAAAACTCAAAAATTAGAATAGGGATATACAATACCTTGCTAAAGTTAGGAGAGCGGATAGAAGATTGCTAAATATAGAAGACGGATGATGGTATTCCGTTTGTGGCTTTGGACGGATGAAGATCATCCATTTATAACTTTTTTTTTTTTATTTTCTTTGATTTTTAAAAAAAAAAAGTTAAAACTCACCAAACGGATGAAGATCATCCGTTTGGTCAGTTTCTGACTTTTTTTTTATTTTTTATTTATTTTTTTTTGATTTTTTTATAATATAAAACCAAAAAAAAATCAAAAAAAAAAGGCAAAACCATCCAAACGGATGAAGATCATCCGTTTGGAATGGTTTTGACTTTTTTTGTTCACTTTTTTTTTTTTTTAAATCACCGATAAGTATTATAAAATTTTTTAAAAAAAAAAAAAAAACTAAAAACGGATGATGTTCATCCGTCTACTTAAATTTTAGGATTTTGACCACTGCAGCGAACTACTCCGATTGCTATTGCTAAATGCTATTTTTAGCAATGAGAATAGCAAACGACTGTGGATGCTCTAAGGAGGTTATAACTTAATAGAGGTGTAGGTACAAAAATTAGTGTTTTGACATAGTTATTCTTAGTGCAAGTGGTATAGAGGTAAAGTATGCACTACATTAATAATTAATTAAAGGAGCATGTCAAATTCAAGGTATAGACATTGGTAAAAGAGATAGACATAGTTTCAAAAAACTAATACATGTATTTAGGTAGTGTTGGGAATATGCAAAGTCATCTTAAAAGTTTAAATTTTGCATAAATATTTTATTTCATCTTAAACCTTTAATGTAACATAGCATATATTATTTGCAATATATAGATAATTATTAGTATGTGGAGGCAAGTTCCTTAAGACAGAACCTAGAAAAATTATAACTATATACAGGCCGGCCCTGAGTTTCTTGGGGCCCTAGGCGAACTTCCAACATGGGGCCCCTAATAACATATATTTTTTTTACACGCGAAATACGTACCTATATTTACATGGGAAGTTCAAATTTGGGAGCCCCTAAAATCGCGAAATCTCCGGGGCCCAAGGCGGCCGCCTTACCCGCCTCTAGGGTAGGGCCGGCCCTAACTATATATTAAGCAAAAATGTCTATCCCCGTATTATTTATATATTTTGAAATGAAGCAAGGAGATGAAAAGTAGGATATGAGCCTCTTTTCAAATTTCAAATGTCAAATATCGAATTTCAAACGGGAGTGAAAAGATGAGAAAAGGGGGAACATGCAGTTATGGTACACAATATTTACGTGTTTAAAACCTCTTTAGAAAATCACATCTCAAATTTATAAGCACAATTTTTTTTTATGAAACCCATCATTTTCTCCTCACTCTCAACTTTCTCTTGCTTCTGTTCAAAAAAATAAATAAATAAAGGAAAATCTCTCTCTCGTTCTTTCTCCCTCTCTTTCCACTCTACCTCTCAGACGTGTCCTCTTTCTCTCTCTTCCACTCATATTGGACTAGACATGGTAATGGTGGTGGAGTTTGGATAGTAGATGCCTTGGTCCGATGGTTTTCACAATTTTCTCTCTTTTGACAATTTGTAACTTATTTCAATGTGGAGTTTATTCTTATTTATAACTAGCCCAAGTTGGACCAGAATTTTTTATGACTACAGAGGTCATTCCTATAAAGAGTATTACTACAGAGAGGTGTTACTGTATATTGTAATACCACTAATAAAAGGTGGTGGCATGTAACCCATGTTCCCGTTTAAACGTATTTATGCTTATTTTTCTTCTTCGTATTAATGAAATTTAATTTTCCAGATAAATCTTCATTTTCTCCTGGAGCTTAATTGTTTTTATTTTGGATATCTGATTAATTTGGTTGAACCCAGAGATTTTAATTCGTACTATTATATCATTACTATTTGATCATTTAATTATTTTGACCCAAACTCCTAATCCAACCTATGATTTATTTATTTATTGTACAAGTCCAATCTAAACCAACTCAGCCCATTCTTATTTTTTGATACATTTTGTTTTATTGAAGCCTGTAATTCACTTGTGAACCCAAAGCCCATTCTAATATAATCACAACTAATCATAGCACACCGTATAATTGTTTATTTCTTCATTTTATTGTGAGCCCACATTTAAATCCTATCTCTAGCCCAAGCCCACGAATCCAACCCAGACTAACCCTAACCCACTCCCTATACTAACTGCATACACCTCTCCACTAATTACCCATGATCTAATCTAACTACCATGTTAATCCTCCCCTTTAATCTCCTCCTTAACTGCTTCAATTACCTCCTAATTATCTCTTAAATCCTAGTATTAATTAATCCCCTCAATCAGCTCTCTCTCTCTCTCCTCACTCATCTTCTTCCTCTGTTCTCTCTCCCAAACCGAGACCCAACCACTGCCATTGCCACTGCTCTCCCTCATCTTCAACCTCGTCGCCCAATGCCTCCAGTCACCATCACCGCAGCCCAACACCACCAGCCCTCATCATCGCCATCTTCACCACCTCACCACCGCAACTCGATCGCCACCGACCGAAGCATCCCGTGACTGCGATCCACCGACTGCAACCCTGTCTCGTCGTCGCTCACCCTCTGCACCCACCCACCTGTGCTGCCTCCGCCGTCGCCCTCACGACCCTCCACCTTCCGATCTTGCAACCCCGTCGCTTCCACCTCTAGCTGCCGCACTCTTCCAAGCCACCTTGACGCCCTGCTCCACGACCACCTGCACCTCACCCCCGAGCTCCGCCTCCATCAACAGCAAACCCCCGCTAGTGCTGTCTCTCTCTCTCGCTGTACCCACACCTCCGTCGAAACCAAGCCAGCACCCCCCCCGGTGGCCACCACCTTCTGATCATCTCCACTATCACCACGATTCTCGCTCACATCGCCACAGCACCACCTCGCCATTGCTGCACCTCGGGTCCATCATCACCCCCGACTGCCTCGACTGCGCACCACTGCTCGAGCAACCACCGCCCCCTCGTCGCTCACCTCTACCTCGAACCCATCTCCCTCGTCGCCAGCCCCTCGCGACCCTCTGCCTTCCTCTCCTCCTCGTCGCCCTCACAAATCGACCTCCACCCTCGACGCACCCCTGCAACTCGACCCCCGAACCCTCCCTCCTACCAATGCCTCACCGCCATCTGTTGGGATTGGGGGCGTCAACCAACGCCCGTTGTCGCAGGGAAACTAAATAGAGCAATGAGGAAGTCGAAGTATATGAGACGAATAAATTGAGCAAGCAAGTAGATCCACCAAACTAACACAAACACAACGATGACTTATCCCGGTTAGCTTTTGTTTAATCCGGGAGGAAATATAAGGAGATATGATATTCAACTAGAAGAGATTACAAGGAGTTATTGATTCACTCAATGCAAGGAATTAAACTCACTCACCAAGAACTCTCTCTCTCTCTCGAGCCTCTCTTTGCAATAAAAAAAATAATCTATGAAGTACTCTACTCTCATAAAGGAAGAGTTTACAATATATATAGAAGAATAGAGAGAAACCTAGGTCTAATCTTGATTCTCATTCGTCCAATATAACCTGGAAAAGAAGTAACTAAATAGAAGTCGTACGATCTAACTTGGAGTTGAAGATTGTGCTGAAACGACCAAACAAATCGAAGCCCTAAAACGAACACAGCACCGCAGGCGGTCAACCGTCCAACAAGACCGGTCGACCGTACCTCTCTCGGACAATCCTTGTACTACGAGCGGTGGGGGGGCGCGGTCGGGGGTGCGGTCGACCGCAACTTGGGACAGTCGACCGCAACTATGCCTGCACCTTGCTGCTACTATTTTCCCTTAGACTCACTTCAACGCTTCGACCTCCGTGCTTCATCTTACCTTCTTCTAATCTGAACCACGAGTATACAAGACACAATCCTAACAAACTCCACCTTGGATTGCATACGATTGCTATCACATGATGTGTTACTCATCTCCAAACTCTAATAAATTCCACTTGCAAAGAAAACTTAGAACAATAGCTTCTTCTTCTAGTTGAAATGATCTCTGCCCAATCTCACCGAATCCAGTATACCCCTTCAAGGGTACACCTCCGTAGATGTACTCACGAAGTTGCCAAACTCCGCACGAACTCCACCTACCCTTAGACTTTCTCCACCTCTCGACGATGTTCGAACGTCGTGGTCTCATCTCGATGAATCTAGTTGCGGCAAACTAGCTGAGCTTGCGGGAATAACGGGAAAAGAACTAGCAACCCCTGCCCAGGATTTTCGAATTCCCCAAAGCTTATAGAGATTGTGTTGACTTGGCCTAACCACTCTCATACCTCTAATCACTTCACGACAACATTGAAAAATAGACAGAACTCCACCTCGAGCTAGTACCTACAACCCCGCGCATCTTGAGTTCCCAAGAAAATCAGATTTCGTTTCAACAGAGGAACATGCAAAACATCCCTTAAAGTGAACATATTTAGACCTGACATCTTCAACTCAATTGTCCCCTCACCTACTACTTCACAAATCTCCCCAGTTCTCGTTATCACACAACGCCCTTTAATCGACTTATAAGTAGAAAACAACTCCCTCTCAGAGCAAATATGAAAAGAACTCCCCGAGTCAAAAAACCAACTAGATTCCACTTCTAAAGAATTTGAAACAAGAAGACACGAACCACCTGAATCAAAGGCATAACCACATTCGCGGTTGAATTCCCATTCTTTGCGCTTTCCTAATTTTGCAACTTCCAACAGTCTTTCTTGATATACCCTGGCCTCTTGCAATAATGGCAATGGATCGAATCCTTTTGCAAAGCACTTTGTCTTCCCCCTGAAGAACCATCCACTGCTAGACAACTTGAAGGAATAGACGATGATTTCTGAGTCTCCTTCCTAAATTGATTTTCCTTCAATGCTTTGATTACACCATCTACCGAAATACTATTTGATATGGCTAAAAATGGGATTAAATCAAAACCGTTCGAATTGGGCACGAATCTTAAAGTTCACAGGGGCAAAACGGTAATTTCACCTACGGACGGGTCCGAAATGGAAACCGGGTCTCCTCTTGGGCCCAATAACCTGTGAACGGATCTGTTCAGCTGAGAACGGGTCCCAACCCATTAAGGACCAATTCAGCAGGATATGAGGAAATCCTGACTCGTCCTTATCTACTGGAGGTGGTTTTAACCGCTTCTATCCGTTCACACCGAGAAGTAGGGATTCGTTCTTATCCCGAAACATATCCCCATGGCGACTATAAATACCCCCTACCTCCTACTGTTACAAGGTGATCACTCTTTGCCTACCTAAAGTTCTTTTGATATTCTTTTTCTGAGTATTGACAAAAGCGTCGGAGGGTACATCGCCGGGATCCATCCCGGTGTTTTGTACTTCGTGCAGGTCAGCGGCAACACCAAGGAGCCAGCCTAACAGCAATGGAAGAGGTCAGATTTGACCCGTTCGAGTTCTCGCGAATCCAAATTCATCTGATTGCCCCCACACCGAATCCAGCGGCAACAGATTGGCGCCGTCTGTGGGAAACTCGAATAGCTATCCGACCCTTCTCCTTCAACTAAAGCCACTCCTAGCTATGCCTCTCAAGAGGAAGTCCGCAACCTCCAACCGTAGAACAACCTCCACTCTCCCTCCTCCAGAAGGTCTCTCTCCGCCTGTCTAACTGGCCCCGCAGCTCGGACAACCCATTCCGCAATCCGTTCAGCAGCTTCTAGGGCCCCAAGTGGTCGTAGGGGAACCCTCTCGACGGAGCCGTCAGAAGCAACCCATGCACCAGGTCTGCATTTCCGTGCACAACCCTTCCACGGACTCCATGGCCTCCCATAGCCCTCCAACTCAGAGAGATCTGCGGGAGGTTCTCAACAACTGGCAGAACGATCCAGTTCTTCGAACCCACTTGGATGAGAGGCGGACTCGTGAAGGGAACCCTCGCCGGGAGCATCAGAGGGACCGGTCCCCCCGCAGGACAGACCGCAGAGGATCCAACTCTCCCAGGAGACGGAGAGAGTCGCCCCAATATAATTAACGAAGCCGCTCCCCGGCTGGCTGTCCTGCACCTCGAGCTCAACGGGAGCAGGAGGCCCCCGTCACGAAGGCAGAGTTCCAACAATTCCAGGAGGCGGTCCTTCGGGCGCTCAATGCCGCCCCCAACAACGTCCAACGAGCTCCCAGTCCTCAGCCGGCTCCCAGTCATCGTCGCCCATCTCCTAACCATCGCCGCCGCTCTCTCAGTCCTCGGCCAGCACCGAGCCATCGCCGTCGCTCTCGCAGTCCTCTGCCGACTCCGAGCTATCACTGTCGTTCTATCAATCCACGACATACTCAAAGCTATCGCCGCCGCAGCCCCAGCCCTCCTCTACGTGAGGACAAGTCTCGGGGCTCAGCGAGGCATGACCAAAGGGAGAACTCGGTCTACCGCCGTCTCCATGAAATGGAGAGGCGCCTTGGCTAGCTAGACAGAGACGAAGAACAGCGGGCGAGGAACCTCCGCCCGAGTAGGCCCCCTTTCTCCCGCACTATCATGGAGGCACCCATTCCTGAGAACTTCAAGCCTACACACTTCGAGTCCTACACCGGGGAGTCGAACCCCGCTGATCACATTGAGAGTTTCAAAACTCTCATAATGATCCATCATGCCTCCGACGCCCTTTTATGCAAGACCTTCCCGGCCACACTCAAAAGGCCCGCTCGGGAGTGGTATTCCCGACTTGCTCCAGCATCCATCTTCTCCTTCGACCAGTTTGAAGGCCTCTTCCTTACACATTTCGTGAGCAGCCGCCGCTCCGAGAAGACAAGCACCTCATTGCTCTTCCACATCCAAAAGAAGGGCGAACGGCTGAAGGATTATGTCAAGCGGTTCACCACAGAAGCCAGGTCCATCGCCTCCCTGGATCAGCCAATAGCTTCGGCTGCTTTCCAATCCAATGTCATCAACCCTGATCTCAGGGCGTCCCTAGCCAAGAAGCCTCCTCGGGACTTCTCCGAGCTCCTCCTCAGGAGCGAGAAGTATATCCGAGTTGAAAAGGCTCTCAATCGCCCCACTATGGAAGGGTCATCTTCCGGAAACAAACGGAAGACTGCTGAGGAAGGAGCTAAGAAGCTCCAAAACGATAACGGAAGTCAGCGGCGCCCTCTCCCCCGCTTCGAAAAGTTCACTCCGCTCAATGCGAGTGTCTCCGCCATCCTGATGGAAATTGGGAATGAGGGTATTCTACCGCCACCTCCGAAGATGAACACTCTCAGGAAGAAGAGAAACCGGGATAAGTGGTGCCACTTCCATAGGGACCACGGGCACGACACAGACGATTGTCGGACCCTGAAGGACGAGATCGAGGCCCTCATTTAGAGAGGACAGCTCGCTAGGTTCGTAAGGAGGGACAGGGCCGATCTGCCCCCACCCACCAGGGGGGCTAACAGGCGAACAGAACAACATGTGGAGACCCTGGATGTCGAAGCAGAGGCCATCTTGCACCTTATACACGGAGGCCCAATGGGGGGAGATTCCAACTCCTCCCGAAAAGCCTTCGTTAGGGAAGTGAACTTCGTGCAGAGCCATCCTCCCCCCAAGGGCCTTGGGGTCCCTATCACGTTCTCTAATAGAGACTTGGAGGGCGTCCGCACCCCCCATTGCGACGCCCTCGTCATTAACCTCCGAATGGCCAACTTCGACGTACGTCGAGTCTTGGTGGACAATGGCAGCTCGGTTAACATCCTCTTCTTGGAGGCGTTCAAGGGCCTTCAGCGATCAAGGGACCGGCTCAAGCCAGCTGGCTACACTCTTCATGGATTCACCGGGGTGCCGGTAACGATCGAGGGACTTATAACCCTCGACGTCACCGCTGGCAAAACCCCGATCACCCGCACAGAGCCGATGGACTTCATGGTGGTGGATGTGAAAGCCGCCTACAATGTTATCCTGGGTCGACCAGGTCTCGCCGCACTCCAGGCCATCCCTTCGGCTTACCACATGAAGATGAAGTTCCCCACTTCCGCAGGGGTGGGAGAAGTGAGAGGGACTCAGGAGGTGGCTCGCAAGTGTTATATGACCTCGATGGGAGGCCCGGTCCTCTCCCTAGAAGTCCTCGAACTCCCACCGGAGAGTAACCAGACCATCTCCGAGCCGGTGAAAACTGGAAGAAGTGGCCTTCTCGGAGGAAGACGCCACCAAGACGTTCCGGGTCAGCAAGGCTCTTTCCCCCCCATCAAGAAAGACATCTCCCAATGCATAAGGGAGAACCGCGATCTCTTCGCCTGGACCGCGGCGGATATGCCTAGGATCTGAGAGGAGCTCTTGATGCACCACCTCAACGTTGCCCCAAGGGTGAAACCCGTCTAGCAGAAGCAACGCAAACTCGCTCCCGAGCACCAACAAGCGATCAAGGAGGAAGTCGAGAAGCTCCTGAACGCCCGATTCATCTAGGAGGTGAACTGCCCCGAATGGCTTTCCAATGTGGTGATGGTTAAAAAAGCCAACGGGAGCTGGAGGATCTGTATCGATTTTACCGACCTCGACAAGGTATGCCTGAAGGATCCTTTCCCCCTTCCGAGCATCAATGCTCTGATCGATGTGACCTCCGGCCATGAGCTCCTCAACTTCATGGGTGCTTTCTCAGGGTACAACCAGATCCGGATGTTCCCCCGGACTTCCCGAAGACCTCATTTGTGACTGATCAAGGCTTATACTGCTATCGGGTCATGCCGTTCGGCTTGAAGAACGTGCGAGCTACATATCAGCGCCTTGTGAACAGCGGCTTTCGAGACCAGATTGGCCGAAACATGGAAGTCTATGTAGACGACATGTTGGTCAAAAGCATCCGAGGGCAGAAGCATGTCCTCGACTTCCAGGAAGCCTTCGGGGTGCTCAGGAGGCACAATATGAGGTTGAATCCGAGCAAGTGTGCATCCGGAGTCTCATCCGGCAAGTTCTTAGGGTTCATGGTCAGCCAGAGGGGCATAGAGGCCAACCCTGAGAAGATCCAGGCCATACTCAAAATGGCTTCCCCCCTCCAGTGTTAAAGATGTGCAGAGGCTCACCGGGCGCCTTGCGGCAATTGAGCGTTTCCTCTCCAAATCCGGGAAGAAGTGCCTCCCCTTCTTCAAGGCCCTCAGGAGGGCTAAAGGCTTTGAACGGGGGCAACAGCAACAAGAGTCCTTCGACCAGCTCAAGGCATACTTAGCTAACCCCCCACTCTTGAGTAAACCAATGCCCGGGGAGGTCCTCTACCTATACCTCGCCGCTTCGGAGCAGACCCTCAGCGCGGTCCTTGTAAGAGAAAAGGATAGAACACAGAGGCCCATCCACTATGTGAGTAAGGTCCTCCGGGACGCTGACTTCCGTTACCCGAAGCTGGAGAAGATGGCACTTGCCTTGGTTATGGCGGCTCGAAAGCTCCGCTCCTACTTCCAATCCCATTCGGCAGTCGTTCTTACCGACCAGCCGCTCAAACAAATTCTCCACAAGCCTGAGACCTCCGGGGGCCTTATGAAGTGGTCCATCGAGCTAAGCCAACATGACATCAGCTACCAACCCAGAACCGCCATTAAGGCCCAAGCTTTAGCAGAATTCATTGTGGAGAGCACCATTCCCAACCCCTGCGAGTCGGCTACCAAACCCCTGGTCTGGACTGTCTATGTTGATGGATCCTCTTGCGCCGACAGAAGTGGGGTTGGTGTCATCTTGACCGGCCAGATGCTTTCGTCCTGCAATACTCCCTCTGCCTAAACTTCCCTGCATCGAACAACGAGGCCGAGTACGAGGCCCTCATAGCGGGACTCTACATGGCCCGCAAAGCAGGGGCCAAGCGTATCCAGGTCTTCAGTGATTCACAGCTGGTTGTGAATCAGGTGTCCGGAGAGTATGAAGCAAGAGATGAGCGCATGGCCAGGTACTTGGCAAAGGCAAAGGGACTACTGGCCTTATTTGAAGACGCTCGACTCCAGCAGGTTCCCCGAGAGGAAAATGCATAGGCCGACGCCCTCTCAAGGCTCGCCTCCTCCCTCCAGGATTTGGAGCGAACCGTACTGATAGAGGTACTCCTGAGACCGAGTATTGAGAAAGACGGCTCAGAGCCGATGGAGACCATGCCCCTAACAGTTGGGAAAAATTGGATGAAGCCCTTGAGTACCTCAGAGACGGAGTTCTTCCAAAAGACACAAAAGAGGCGAGAAGGATCAGAACCAGAGCCGAGCGGTACACACTTCTTGATGGAGTCATGTACAAACGCTCCTACACTCAGATTGACGGCCGACCTTACCTGAGGTGCCTCTCCCCCGAGGAAGCGCATTATACCCTGAAGGAGGCCCACGACGGTATGTGTGGCGCGCACTGGGAGCGAGATCCCTCGCCCGTAAACTCCTAAATTACGGCTACTTCTGGCCCACACTACTTGGTGACTCCGAAGAGTACGTCCGCCAATGAGACTCCTGCCAGAGATTCTCTCCAATCCGTCGCCTACTACAAGCCCAACTCACCTCCTTGGCAAGTCCAATCCCTTTTGCGATGTGGGGGATGGACTTGCTCGGACCCTTCCCTCCAGCGTCGGGCCAACTGAACTTCCTGGTCGTGGTGATAGACTACTTCTCTAAGTGGATCAAGGCTGAACCCCTTGCAACGATTACCAAGCACAATGTCCAGAAATTCTTTTGGAAGAACATTGTTTGCCGGTTCGGTGTACCCCGTATACTCATAACTGACAATGGGACTCAATTCGCAGGAGCAACATTCCGCAACTTCTGCGCCGACCTCGGCATCCAGCAGCGGTTCTCCTCGGTAGCCCACCCTCAATCCAATGGCCAAGTAGAGAATGCTAATCGACAAATACTCTCCGGTCTGAAGAAGATGCTCGATAAATCTACCAAGGGATTGTGGGTCGAACAGCTTCCCAACGTGCTTTGGAACTATCGCACCACCAAGAGAACTCCAACAGGGGAGTCCCCCTTCAACCTCACATATGGTTCCGAAGCCCTCATCTGCTTAGAAGTGGGTCTGCCTTCATCCCGACTGATAGCCTACAGTGAAGCATAGAATGCGAACTAGATTCGCAACAGTCTGGACCTCATCGATGAGATCCGCGAAAGAGCTTCCATCAGGCAGGAAACGTACCGACATAGGATCACTCAGTCCTACAACAAGAAGGTACGGCCTGCTAATCTTAAAGAGGGAGATCTAGTACTCCGGAAGTTATCGATCTCCATCCCGAGCAAAAAAGGCAAGCTAGTACTCAATTGGGAAGGTCCATATAGGGTCTCCAGAGGTATTCGCCCAAGTGCGTATCAACTCAAAGACCCGGGGGGCAGGAGAATACCAAGGACATGGAACGCGGAGCACTTAATGAAGTACCAAAAGGGTGTCTAAACACCGCTCCAAGCAACTTCATAAAACATGTCAGTTTTTTTTGTATTTTCCTTATCAAAGTGTAAGAGCGGCTCGCAACTTAGAAGCGGCCGCCTAATTGTTTTCAATAAAAGCAATCTATCCCGGCAAGTTCTCTATTTTGAGCATTGTAATTGTACTACTTTGGCGCTTACAAAAAAAATGCATTAAAACGGCATGCTCGGAGTCCAACACTTGGTTCGATTCCGCTTCAACTACTTGTTTTTAAGCGAGTACGAAGTGGTTCACCATTCGGAATTGCTCCCACAACTGTGATATTCTTCAAAAGATACGCTCGGAGTCCAACATTTGGTTCGATTCCGCTTCAACTACTTGCTTTTAAGCGAGTACGAAGCGGTTCACCATTCGGAATTGCTTCCACAACTGTTGATAATCTCTAAACGACAAGTTCGGAGTCCAACACATGGTTTGACATAACTTTTGCTACTTGCGAACGAGTGAGTACAAAGTGGCTCACCATTCGAAATTGCTCCTACAACTGTTGACACTCACAAACACCAGCAAAACGTACACAAATTCAAGAAACAAGTACTATTTCATTAAAGTTTTGAGTTACAAGTCTAGCTACAGACCAACAACTCATCTTTACATCGAAATACAACACATGTGAAGCAAAGATTACAAAATTACAGAGATCTGCTTTCACCCCTCCTTAGGAGTGGGACACTTCTATTAAGTGATAACCTAGGTCGGCGAGCGACATGCTACTGTGGCCTTACTTCCATGGAGATGTCTAGACCGGCGAGCCACGTTGCATCTTCGGCGCCTAAAAGCCTAAGCATCGCCCCAGCAGATGCTCCGCTCGACCAGCCAGCCACTCTGCTCTGCGCATCCCTGGAGCGCCTCGAGACGGAGGGCGAACGTAACGCCAACTCATGGAAGGACCTACCTTGGGAGTATTCGCCTCGGGGACAAAAGGTGGTTGTGACGTTGCTCCCTTCGGACAACCGTCGTAGCCTATGGTTCTCTGCCTCTAGCTCCACGACCCGTTCCTTCAGCGAGTCGTCCGTCACTCTAATTTTCAGTCGAGGCATTCGGCTAGAGCTGCCCTGATGAGAAGCCTCGGAAATAGCCCTCCAAAGATGCGCCGCTTCAAGACTCTTCTCGAGCACGACATTCTTTAACCCTTCTCATTTGGCCCTGACATCGAACAAAGACCGACGAAGATACTTGAGCCGCAAGCCTTGGCTGAAGGCCATCGAGGGACACGTCTCCTCTCCATCGGGGGGCACTTCGCGAGCCTGCTCTTGTAGACGCTTCAGCTCGGAGTCACGACGAGCTAATGTTAGCTTAAGATGGTTCAGCTCCGACTCGGCTTTGAAAAGCCACTCTCGAGTCCGAGCGAGGCCCAACCTCGTTACCCCTAGACCGGACCGGAGACGTGCCACTTCGGCCATTGGAGGCACTTCAACAATCTGTGATGCTTCGACGATATGAATAAAGCCAGAACATGAAGATACTAAGTTACGGCTCCTATAGGACAACTCAGAGACAGTTCAACGCAAATACAACACTTGGTCAACAAAGCTTCTCATTTTGATTGCAAAATGCGGTTGCCAGTCCGCAACAAGGCAATACAAATTTTTTTTAAAAATGAAGTCAGGGAGCCACCTCGAGGTGCTGCTCCGCACTCTCGCTCGGCAGCGTCACGAGCGCCCCTTCCGGATTCGTCACCTCCTGTTCAACCCCTTCGGCTTCTTTCTCTCCTCTTTCGGGCTCGGCCTCCGCCAAGGAAATAATCTCCTCGCCTTCGACCAGGTCGTAGAGGTGATACCCCGAGCTGTCAAAGTCGGGGACACGAGCTGCGACGTTCTTGAGGGCCCGAGCGTAGGACTCCTCCATGTTGGTGAGCATGTGGGCCTCCGCCTCGGCTTGGATAGCTTCCTTCGCTTCGGCCACTGCTGCGTCCCGCTCCTTCTGCGACTCCTCCGAGGCCTTTAAGGCCTTGTCCCTCTCCCTCTCGGCTCAGGCCTTCTCCCTCTCCAGCTCCTCCGCTCTCGCCACTTTGGCTGCGATGCGCTCGTTCGCCTTAGCCAGCGCCGCTTCCAGAATGCCGATCTCAACGGCTCGGGACTCCGATAGCTGTTTCTCGACCTCGTACATCTTCATGGCCTTCACTCGCTCGGCCATGTCCCGGTCGCTCGCCGTCTTTAGCTCCTTCTCCTGCTCGGCGAACTGCTCCAGCAGATGGCTAAAGTGACAGGTGATCTGAAAGCCGAGGAGAAAAAAGGACGTGAGTATCAAAAACCACAAACTTCGAGATTCTGAAAAGCACAGAAAAAACACTTACCGACATCGTGGCCCAGGCTATCTCTAGCACATCGTCGCCCACGGTACCCGCCTTCAGTGCCGCTCGGTCCTTCGGGGTCAGCAGGTGGCGCACGGCCTACATGCTCATTGCTGCATCACCGAGGAAGCCGTCGAGCTTCATCACCCTCCAGTCGGGGACGAAAAGCTTCTTGTGCTCCTCAGTCAGGATGGCCTCCGCCTCGGCGGTGAGGGGCGGCACCTCGAGTGCTAGCGCGGCTCCGACGGAGAACGCCCCGCGAGAAGGATCGAAAGCCGTGGCGAGGGAAGTGCAGCTTGGGGAGCAGAGGGCAAGTCGGAGACCAAAGTCCACAACGGGCGCCACAAAGGGTGCCTGGGCTGCTCGGCCGGATGAGGGGTCCTGTCGTCGTCCTCTTCCTCTTCTTGTTGTCCGGTCTCTTCGCTGCGGCCGCACTCCGCTTCGCCGTCAAAGCTTTGAAATCCATACCGGGGGCCTCTGAAAAAGAAAAACCGAAGGGAGTTAGCGCCAGAAGAGAACGATATATAAACAAAAAAACAAAATTAGACGGAGCGTACTAGGGTCGATCGGACTGAGACCCCCACCGAAGAGGACCCCCTCGGTGATATCTTTCCAACCCAGGGTCGGAAGACCGAGGATCTTCGACACGACCACCTCTTCCTCCTTAGTCAGTACCGGCTCGACCTTTGCCCACTTCGGAACGTCCTCCTTCCAGCTCGTCGGAAAACTCCACGGCTCGGGGCCTCGGATCAAGAAGTACTTCTCCTTCCAGTGCTTGATGGAGTCCGAATTCTCGATCAGCTTGACGCCCTTCCTCGGAGATAGATAGTACCGGTACTCCATCTTGCTCATACGGCAGATCTGGTAGACTCCGGAGTAAGATGAGCTGAGGCTTGACGCCTACGGCCTGGCTTTGGAGGATGAAGGCGATGACGTGCCGCCACATATTCGGCATGAACTGCACCGTACTCAAGCCATACCATTGTAGCACTTCGACTACGAACGGCGGCAAAGGCAGCTGAAGGCCGGCGTTGAGTGCGTCGTAGGGGAAGACGCAAGTGTCGGGCGACATCTATGTGCACGCTCGGAAGCCCAGACCGGGGAGGAGCAAAGCGTACTCCTTCGGAATTCGGAACCCCTTCCTGCTATGATGAAGATCCGCCTCGGTCAGAATCGAGGGTATTTCGTCTACCTCGGAAGGATCCCTCAGACGATTCTCCTCGTAGGCGGCAGACCTCCAGTGTACCACCTTCGACAGGTCTCCGGAGTAGCTCCTAACCTTCCCGAGGTTCGATAGTGTGGACGGTAGCCGACCTAATACACCAGCCCCTTCACATTCTCCACGATGGTCTCAACGATGGCTGACCTTGCTACTTCCTTCCCCTTGCCCACTGCCGGGGAGACCACTAAGGGTCGGTCGCTGTCTCGGTCCGATGTGGAGGTCTCACTTCCTGACGACGCTCTAGACATGTTTAGAATGCAAGTTAAAGATATTTAATTACCTTGATGTGACAGCTACGGTCAGAATAGTTCGCCGGAAAGATGATCGCCTAGACAAGACCGCTAGCAGCGCCGCTCAAGAGCAAAAAACAACAGAAAGTGAAAAGTAAAGTGAGAAGTGAAGAATGGGGGAACGGCAAGAGAGAAGTGAAATCTTATAGCACTAAAGAGAATTTGGGTGGACTTTCAGATGTTTTGGGCCCCCACAGAGGCCCACCAGAAGCCTAAACGCCTAATGCCTCATGATGCGCGTCTGATCTCCATCAGACGGCCCTGATTGTGCCACGTCACTCGGAACCAAAATCCGAGCAACTAGGACACCGAGCTGCGTATTGGAGAAAAATCACTTACTCGTGATTCGCGCTCGATCTTCATCAGACGGCCTTGATTGAGCCACGCCGTGAAAATCATTCTTTTCTCGTGATTCACGCCTCTTGCATCGTGATTCGCACCTGATCTCCATCAGACAGCCATGATTGTGTCACATCGCTCGGAACCAAAATTCGAACAACTGTGACACCGAGTTGCGTATTGGAGAAAAAATGACTCTCCACCTGATTCGCACCTGGTCTCAATCAAACAGCTCAGATCTCGCCACGTCATGGAAAATCACTCTCTTCTCATGATCCACTCCTCTCGCATCGTGATTCGCGCCTGATCTCCATCAGACGGCCATGATTGTGCCACGTCGCTCGGAACCAAAATCCAAGCAACTGTGACACCGAGCTGCGTATTGGAGAAAATCACTTACTAATCGTGATTCGTGCCTGATCTTCATCAGACGACCCAGACTGCGCCACGTTGCTCGGAACCCCAATCCAAGCAACCGAGGCACCGAGCTGCTCACATGGAGAAAAATCACTCTTACCTCGTGATTCGTGCCTGATCTTCATTAGACGGTCCAGATTGCGCCACGTCGCTCGGAACCCCAATCCGAGCAACCGAGGCACCGAGCTGCTCACATGGAGAAAAATCACTCTTACCTCGTGATTCGTGCCTGATCTTCATCAGACGGCCCAGATTGCGCTACGTCGCTCGGAACCCCAATCCAAGCAACCGAAGCACCAAGATGCTCATGTGGAGAAAACACTTCCGAGCCACACGAGCCGTCAAATCATCTCAAAATTCTTGTAACCTGATGGACGTCCCAGATTCAGCCACGTCGCCAAGCACTGATCTACCATCTGATCATCCAGATATTCGTGCCAATGGCCGATGGCCGTCCCAGATTGCACCACGTCGCTCGGAACCCCAATCCGAGCGACCGAAGCACCAAGCTGCTCATGTGGAGAAAATGCTTCCGAGCTACGAGAACCGTCAGATCCCCTCCAAATTCGCGTCACGATCTGATCGACACTCCAGATTCAGCCACGCTGCCAAGCTCTGATCCACCGTCTAGTCATTCAGATAGGTGCGCCGATGACTGATGGACGTCCCAGATCGTGCCACGTCATAAATAAGGTGATTAAATCTATTTTTTATTGATTAATTCGAATTATTTATTTAAAAATTGTAAAAAATTGATTAAAAATTTAGGAAAAATAATTAAAAATTCTAAAAAATAATTATATATTCGGGAAAATATTTTTGAGCCCCTGGATAAATAATTATTAGTTAGAATAATTAATTAATGCTCCCGAAAAACAAATCATCGTTTTGCAAAATTGAATAAATGAGTCAAAAAATAATGTAAAAATCAAGAAAAATCACCAAAAATCTAGAAGAGCTTAAGAGCAAACTTAGGTGTGCTACCAGCTCAGGAAAACACTGTTACCCCTCAAACAAGATTCGAACCCCCTTTAAAAACTTCGATAAAGTTTTATAAGTCATTGAAACAACAAAACTACTCCCCAAAGGCTGTAGCACACAGTCTCTGGGAGTGGGGGGCTCGTGATATGGCTAAAAATAGGATTAAATCGAAACCGTTCGAATTGGGCACGAATCTTAAAGTCCACAGGGGCAAAACGGTAATTTCACCTACGGACGGGTCCGAAATGGGAACCGAGTCTCTTCTCTTGGACCTAATAACCCGTGAACGGATCTGTTAAGCTGAGAACGGGTCACAACCCGTTAAGGACCAGTTCAGCAGGATATGAGAAAATCCTGGCTCGTCCTTACCTACTAGAGGTGGTTTTAACCGCTTCTATCCGTTCACACTGAGAAGTAGGGATTCGTTCTTATTCCGAAACAGATCCCCACGGTGACTATAAATACCCCCTACCTCCTACCGTTACAAGGTGATCACTCTTTGTCTACCTAAAGTGTTTTTGATATTCTGTTTCTGAGTATTGACAAGAGCGTCAGAGGTGCGTCGCCGAGATCCATCCCGGTGTTTCGTACTTCGTGCAGGTCAGCGGCAGCACCAAGAAGTCAACCTAACAGCAGTGGAAGAGGTCAGATTTGACCCGTTCGAGTTCTCGCGAATCCACAAATTCATCTGATTGCCCCCACACCGAATCCAACGGCAACACTCTCCTTGGTAAATCTACCGTGTAGCATGGTAGTGATCAAAGAATCGTACGAATCCAGCAATGAATATATCAGGTTGAAGGCTTTATCTTCCTCACACACATCTGTGTTGATCGCCTAAAGTTCAGATAATACCTTATTGAACTCAGTAATGTGGTCTTGGAGATCGGTACCTTCCTTCATAGATAAACGGAACAACTTCCACTTCCAATGCATCCGATCTAATAACGACGAACCCGAGTAGTCAGCTATGAGTTTTTCCCACAAACTAGCCGCATCAGTTTCTTCAAGAAATCTGCACTTGATCTCGTCCGCCAAGGATAGTTGAATCAGACTTATGGCTTTTTCACGAATATCTTCCCAACTGTCATCCTTCATATCAGTTGGCTTTTCTTTCTTCTTAACGGCTAACTGCAAATGTTCTTGAACAAAAACATCATACATGTCAGTCTTTCAAAGATTGAAATTGATCTTTCCATCGAATTGCTTGATCTTAAAAATATTGTGGCCTGTCATCTTAACCAAGAGACTCGGCAACCTGAAGCTCTGATACCAGTTGTTGGGATTGGGGGCGTCAACCAACGCCTGTTGTCGCAGCGGAACAAAATAGAGCAATTAGGAATTCGAAGTAGATGAGACGAATAAATTGAGCAAGCAAATAGATCTACCAAACTAACACAAACACAATGATGACTTATCCCGGTTAGCTTTTGCTTAATCCGGAGGAAAAATATAGGAAAATTTGATATTCAACTAGAAGAGATTACAAAGAGTTGTTGATTCACTCAATACAAGGAATTAAACTCACTCACCAAGAACTCTCTCGAACCACTCTTTGCAATAGAGAAAAAATCTATGAAGTACTCTACTCTCATAAAGGAGGAGTTTACAATATATATAGAAGAATAGAGAGAAACCTAGGTCTAATCTTGATTCTCAGTTGTCCGATATAACCTGGAAAAGAAGTAACTGAATAGAAACCGTACGATCTAACTTGGAGTTGAAGATTGGGCTGAAACGACCTAACAAATCGAAGCCCTAAAACGAACACAGAGCCACGGGTGGTCGACCGTCCAACAAGATCGGTTGATCGTACATCTCTCGGACAATCCTTGTACTACGAGCGGTCGGAGGCGCGGTCAGGGGGTGCGGACGACCGCAACTTGGGACAATCGACCGCAACTATGCCTGCACCTTGCTACTGTTGTTTTCCCTTCTACTCATTTCAACGCTTCGACCTCCGTACTTCATCTTACCTTCTTCTAATCTGAACCACGAGTATACAAGACACAATCCTAACACCATCTTCATCCTTGGGCTCCGCAGCCCATCACCCTGCAGACCTCCCTCCTCCGCCGTCCCGACTCGCCGAAGCTACTGCCTCCTTGCCATCGTCCGCCAACCCTAAAGTCCCGACTACCGACGACGCTTTCCTTTGCAGCATCCCGACCTGCCACCCCCTTTCCATTGCAGCCACCGTGCATCGCTGCCCCTCGCGCCTTCAGCCATCACCGCGAGCCCAAGTTAGCAACTCTTGTAGCCGCCCTGATCACCTCACTCCACCGCCACAGCACCTTGCCAACGCAACTGCACTACCGTCACCTTCTCACCCCCCATTGCAACTGCAACTCCAATAGCCGGCTCCTTGCCTCCTCGACAGCGCCGCCAACCACCACCTGAACCCGAACCCTGCCTCCTCACCGAACTTCACCACCGTACCTCCTACGAAACTCATTGCAACTTAACCCGAGCTCCTCCTGCACCATCGCACTGTTCTCCAACCATCTTCACCCCGACTTCATCCCTAACCTCTTTCCATTACTGCCACTTCCTGGGCTCTTCGCCGTCAGCCAGCCTACCCCCTCTACTGCCATCCCGTTGCGAGCTACGCCTGAACCCAACACCGCAGTCGCTGTCCCTCGCTGTTGTTGCTGCTGTCTCTTGTAGTGGGTTACCGCCGTCATTGCTTGCGGTGTTGCCGCTGCCCTGGGTGTTGCTGCTGTCTCTTGCTGAGTTACTGTCGTCTCTCACTGTGTTGCTGTTGTCACTCTTGCCATTGTGTGGCCGTTCCTTGCTCTTGCAGTGTTGTCATTGCTCTCGCTTGTGTTCTCGTCGCACGTGCAAATTCCGTATAAGGCAAGTATCTCTTGTACACTCTTTTTATTTTCGTACAAGCTTTGCTTTGAATCCTGTAAGTAGTCTTTGATTGATTTATCGTGTATTATGATTTCGTTCCTTCCCTTCACGTGTTGATTGATCGTAATCCATTGTTGATTGATCGTAATCCATTAGTATACACTAGTTCACTTGATTCTTGTAAATCTTGTTCCCGTAATTTGATCATGAATATTCCTTGTTATCATATGCATTACATGAACACATGATTAAGAGACGTAGTAGATGAATAAATTTTTAAGATTTTGATCGTTATATATTTCGATGTTGTGAATTTTGCATGTTGTCTACCTGAGATTGTGATGAGATTTTAACCTAGTTATAGTTTAAATCCACTGTTTTAAATTTCCTCCGATACGGCCGAAATTTCGTTTCGGCTAGCTTGCCGATACGAAATCACATATTTTATACTCTATATCGTTTTGGACCGAAATGTGTAGATTTCAGCCAAAATTGCCGAAATATTGCCGAAATTGGCGAAATATCAGCCGAAATAGACACATGCTATTGTGAATATATTTTAAAATTTTGTTTTACTTTTTGCATGTCTTTCAATATAGGACCTTGAGCTAAATAATGTGAGGATTTCGTATTGCTATTGTTTGTATATATGCAAAGTCAAGTAAGTTTATTAACTAATACATTTTTTCTAATCAATGCAAATTTAATTTAGTTATATACTTATATTACATTCTCTTCTATATTCTTTTTAAATTATGCAAATAATTACCGCAATTGATTCATGTCATTAGTTACATTATACAATATTTTATATGGTAAAGGACATGTAGGACATAATATCTTATTTAGTAACAAAAAAAATATTTATTGAGTATAGGAAATGAACATCCGAAATGATCATATTTTCCCGAGATCTCCTCCGATATCTCCGATCCGAGACGAAACACCCCTTACCGAGACTAAGTCAGAAATCCGAAATTTAAAACCATGTTTAAATCAATTATAACTTTATAAATAATTATTGTAGCCCTATGAATCTAGTTTCTAGAACTTAGATTCCGAGTTGTCGGCTGCAAGTTATCACATTTTTAGTACTGTATGATTTCTAATTTTCAGATTACTGATTACAAGTATAGTACCATGATTTATTGACCAAAACATTGTGTTAACAGTAAAATACAAATTTGATATTGACTGGAATGTTACTAGACATAATTAGGAATCACTTTATAATCTTTATAAGGTTTTAAATGAGTTTACAGTTGATTTATACATATAAGAACCCTATACTGAGCTGCCGCCTGAACAGCAGACCGGTACAGAACTGTATGGTTGGCCTAGCTATTTTATCAATAATGTATCGTGTGAATATGCGTCGGAACCGACAGAGAGTTTAGTTTCTAGAACTCCTGACGGAACATGATTCCCTTTTCTTTAACAGCAGGAAAGTTAGTTTTTGTATAGCAACGTCTTGTTGTCCAGTATTCGTATCTTCATGTCTTTAAATATAAATGTGGGTACCTTGCATTTATGAATTGAAATACATTGCATGCCTTGCATAGCCCTTGATACTTCCTTGATCATGTCCTGATACCCATTCTCATTATTTCATATTCATATTTAATTATTGTAAAAGAATAGCAAGCCGGGGTAACAAGGATAAGGACTAGTAGTAGGCAATATAGGAAATTGTACTCGGAAGGAAGCCCGTGTTTCCGAGAATAATTTCTGTTACTTGTTATATAGAACTAAGTGCCACGTAGAACTAAGTGCTACGTCGTGGGACGACGCAAGCCACCTCTAGCATCTATGGGGGCCACCTCTAGAATTCATTACCTGATTACACGTTTCTGTTATATGTTATATATTTACAAGTTACATGAAACTAAGTGTCATGTAGAACTAAGTGCCACGTCGTAAGATGACGGGAGCCACCTCTAGAATCTATGGGGGCTACCTCTAGAATCCGCCACTTGACTACATAATTCCTGTTTACATGATTTTCCAAGTGCATGACCCTGTATAATTCACCACTACAGTCTAAACGTTCTATGTTTGTATGCAACCTGTGGTATGGGACATAGGATTACGTGCATTAGATAGAACTGATTAAATGAATAGACTTAAGATTAACACTGAGCATATGCATATTCCTGTTTACATGCTACATATCCTGTTTACAAGTTATATGACTCTTGTTTACAAGTTATATGATTCTTGTTTACAAGTTCCATGATTACTGTTTACAAGTTATATGATTCCTGTTTACTAGTTTCATGATTCCTGTTAACATGTTACATGCTCAGTTTACCAATTACATAATTCTTGTTTACAAGTTACATATTATCTGTTACTATATTACATGATTCCTGTTACAAGTTACATGATTCCGGTTTACAAATTGCATGATTCCAGGTTATATGACATGTTTCCCATTATATGATTCCTTGTTCCCGATTGGTTATATTTTGAGACTTATTCAGTTCTTGTTTCCTTCTTGTTATGTATTATATCTTGTTATCATATTTATTCCGTATTTGAATTCCCAGTTCTTACTGCTTTTCCTGTTATGCCTTGTTTTATGTTCCTATTTTTCTTGTACTACTTACGGCCCGTAGCTTAGTCTAACGAGTATTATCCATCTTTCTTTTGAATTAATATTATACAGGTACAGCGATGGGATACTGAAGGAACTTGGCGAACTGTTCACTATGTGTATATTCTCGAGTATATTGTAAGTTTTTGTATCTCAGATATTGGTTATTGTATTACATTCTTGTTCATGTAATTATTACTATATTGGTGAGTTTGGGTATTGTACAGCTTAAGGATGATATGAGTTGGTATACTTATATTTATCGCTGGACATCAGTTACGAGCCCGTGTTTCCGTATAATGGGAAGCAGAGCATGACATGGCCTTAGGATTTAATTGATGGGCTCAGATTAGATTAATTGGTGGGCTTGTAGGATGGACCTAGTCACGGACTTGTAGGATAAATGCACCTAGTGTAAATATATAAATGTGATGGGATTGTAGGTGGAGAAGTTTCGTCACCCATCGATAAAATCAAGAGTGATATTAATAGAAAGCCAGTGATCCCATAGCCCTATGGTGAGACGTGGTTTAGGTTATCAAGCAAGTAGGTGAGCGGATCCGGGCTTTATATAGAACACACGGGCTAAAAGTAAATCTAGACATGGGAGATCAACGAATAAAATTAGGTAAATGGCTTTCTGGTTGGATGAGCTAGTGCTATCTCAACTCTTACAGGTTCTACTGCATGCTCCAACAAAGATTTAGAATCAATTTCCGTCTAAAGTTTCCAATTATTAAAAAGAACTTAAGAAGCACATACAGAGATGTGGTGTGACACAATTTGCAGAGTTGTAGAATTCTACATTTAGGAAAGCTTCAGAGGTAACATGTTATGACTTCCCAAGGAAAGTCTCACCGCTATATAAAGAGTAGGTCCCCTTGTACTCAGTTGAGCTAAGTACGCACAATTAATTTGATTCTTATACATGAATGTTCAAAGAACTGTCCTAGGAGTAATTGTCTAGTGGGCAGAGTCAAGGTCCAAATTCCCTATCCGTAAGGTACCAGTCAAGATCTGGAGTCCAAATCTAGTAGCGTGACAGCTGGTGACAACTGGTGACAGCTGGACCTGACAAGACCTGAAATGAAGATTACTTTCGGCTCAATGGTGAATATAAACAACGACCTGCAAAAGGCTGCAACTGCCATTTTCTCCATATCTCAATTTAGTGGTCCAAAGTATTGTTTATAATTATTTACCATTATATTGTTTCTTCATGTCATAGTATTGTGAAATGTCAATCCTTGCTCAAAATTTGTGTCCAGCAGGTTGAGTCCGGCAAGTTAGGGCGACTTTAAACTTGGTGAAACTCAGTGTGGGTGCAGGTATATGTATTAAGACTAGGGTTACCACCTAAACTTAGAGTGAGCAGCAATGAAGGATGCAGCAGCTGTTCATTTGGCAAAAATTATAACTCTTAAACGAGCAAATAGGAGAAACAGAATTCAAGTCACATATTTTGAATAAAGGCTTTGTTCTTTTTGTATCATCTGGTTATTTCATAACCATTTATGATTTCCATATTTTAGTTTTTATATGTACTTCTTAAATTGCATATGAGGATTAACACTGAAGGCAATTCTATGAAATTCAGCATCATTACCCACTACAAAGAACATGGAACTTTCAAAGGCAAAAAATATGATGACTTACATTTACAGGCCACGGATACCGAAAATGTTTAGAAATTTGAAACTTTTCCATGTCAAAGTCTCTAACTCCACAATCATTATTTGATGCCATAAAGTGAACAGCGCCACTGAAATCGAACATAAGCTGAATAAGCCAATGAAATATAATTAAGCGGTAACAACCACAGCATGAGATAAAACTCAGATACCTGGGGGTGTTGGAGATTTCTATAGCATTCGTGATTGCATTGTCATCACAAGTTGTCCGGCAACAGAAACTAATTCCAGGTCGATCCAAATACTGTGCCATAAAACAAAAACAAAAAATTTAAATTAAATAAACTTTCAGTGACTGAGAAGACCAGATTGATCTGTTTTCAAGTCAAACTTCATATTTGACAAAAACATCATTCAATTGATGCGTACTTTAATGTCTATTTCATGTAGGTACAAGTAGGACCTCCGAAAAATGCAATCCTACAAGACTTTTTTGATGAATCGGATAGTCTTACAACTCCAGCCAGACCAAAAAAATATGGGTTTTTAACATGTATGTCCCTAACAAATATGTGAATATCGCATATACCCTTCACAAATGTGTATTTTCACATTTACCTCTAACAATGTGTATCCAACCTTCTAGTTACCCCTTAACTTAAAACTACTTTTAAAACATAAAAATGTATGAAATATACAGTTATGTTTAATAGATTTTTTGTAAAATGACTAAAATACATTTTCTCTACTAGTTAAGCTTATTCTTATTACTTTTTATAAACTAAACCGTCTATAAAACCGATTGAAACACATCAATCATTCTTAATTTTTCTTCAGTTTTCTTAATAAATGGACAAATTTAAAGTACATCTTTATAAGTTTATCTTCTTCATCATGTTTTATATCCAAATTCACCACTAATCTTATAAGTTTCAAATACTCGTAGTTTGAGGTAACTTTTAGGGGTAAATAAGAAATGAGCTCATATTGTTAGGGGCATATATGAAAATATACATTTTTGAAGGGCATATATGATATTAGCATATTTGTTAGGGGTATATGCATTAAAAACCCAAAAAATATATAAATAGCAAATAGTACAGAGCAGTTTTACAAGCCGTAAAACGAAATGAAATAATCAAAAATACATCCAGAAAAGAATGAGCACACAGCAAACGAATGCCAAATGCGCAAGGGAGACCGTCGCGGTCGGGGAAGACAGCGGAAAGGGACACAAAGCTGAGCTACCATCAGCAATGGGTCTGAGAGCCCACTCGAACAACACCTCGAAACACAGGAAGGTGACCCCAGACCAAACAGCAACAATCTGGAGCCTAGACTTAGGTAGCGTTTGGCCCAACTTAAAATTAGCTTCTCTTCTCCTTTAGAAGGAGAAGCTGGGCCAAACGCATATTTTGAAAAGCTCTACAGAAGGAGAGTAGCTTATTTTTAATGAAGACAAGGAGCTTCAAAAAAAGCCCTCAATAGCAACTTCTGGCTTCTTTTTTTTTTACCTTTTCTCTTTCTTTTGCCCTTCCCACATATCAAACCCTAACAACAAAATTTTTTCCCCTTCCCCTTCCTCGCCGAACACTCGCGACTGGGGAACACCGTCGTCGAACCCCGCCGTTGAACGCCGTTGAAGAGTCGCACGCTCACCAGGTATGGTTTCTCATCTTCAAATGATCTAGATCCAATATGAAATTAGATCCATTTTAGGTTGTGATTAGATCTATTTTATGTTTTCATTAGATCCATTTTAAGTTAGCTTTAAAGTTAAAAAAAGCTGACTATCCAAACAGCTTCAGCTTTTAATTTCAAAGCTCTACTTTCTGGCTTCTCCTTCTGAAGTAGCTTTAAAGCCCAAAAAAAGCTAGGCCAAACGCAACCTTAGAGATGGCCTAAGAAACACTGAGACAGCAGCCAAAGGTGAATGGAACCGCACCACGCTCCCACCGCACCACCTACCGATGGAACCGAGCACTCCGACTCCTGGAAACAATAGCTCGCAAGGAAAAGAGAGGAGCTAAAGCCACGACGCCCACGAGGGCACAAAATCCACTCAAACAGTGGGCGAAGCTCTCTCCTCCCCCCCCCCCCCAAAAAAAATCGTAAAACCGCCGCAAACAGACCCAGAATGCTCACCGCAGGAAAACCAAGATAATCCAGAAGAGGAAAACATCCGTGGGACAGACCAAACAACCCTTGAAAACTTAGCATGGGCAAAAACATAAGGAAGCGCAAACATAAAAGAAAATCTGAAGGACTTGCTAAGCTTTGCCCTGAACACGGAACAGACTTCCGATCGCAGCCGGCGAGGAGCAGCACAAAAAGAATAAACGTAAAGCACATAACAATCACATAACCACATAACAACCAGAAACAAAGGTACAAAAACAAAGCTAAGCTTCATAACAAAGAAACAAAGGCACAGATTTCATAAAAAGGACTCATAAGAACATAGCCCATAAATCATAAACATCCAAGGACATCCAGATAGACAGGCGTAGAAGCACCAACCAACACAAGACAGGGAACCCTCTAAAGAGGAAAACCGCAACCAAAACCGGCCCAGAGCCAGAGAAGCAAAGTCACAGGTACGGGAGCAAGAGGGCCCCAGGGCGTGAAACAAGTGCAAAGAGAGAAATAATCCCTGCTGCTCTTCAAAAACAGCCAGCTCAAAGCATAGCCAACAAGAACACCAAAAAGGCACTTCCAAAAGAGAATGCAGAATATGCACCAGTCTGAACCCTGAGAAACAATATCGAAGAATGAAATTAAATACCGCAAAAAGAAAAATTATAACGCATTAAGATTACGAAGACAAAGTAAAGAGTCATCTAGTCTCCGACTGCAGAGAGACTCTCACTACGATTTTTAATGTCGAAGACCATGTTGGATCCTGTAGGCAAGACAACAAATACTAGAGGGGGGGTGAATAGTGTTAATAAAAAACTGCGGAAATTTTCTCGGTGCAGTCGACTTGGTTATGAACCAGTCGACTGATATAACCCAAAGAAAGCAAAAACAATAACTCTGTGCAGTCGACTGATGGATAAGATAGACGACTGAAGACACAATGAAACTACAACTGAAAAGGCACTGACCAGTCGACTGATAGTGCAAGGAGTCGACTGTCCAGACACTTTTTGCAGAACTTAAGTAAACAAGAGTAAATGCAAAATCAAGACAATCAATCACAGAGTACACAAGATATATCCTGGTTCGGTCCTCCCGATCTACATCCAGTCCCCAAGCAACCCACTTGAGATTTCCACTATTCTTGAAAAAGATTACAAGAATACCCTACGGCGTTACGACAACAACCTTGTCCAACCCGTAGTCCTTTCTCTCAACCAGAGAAAACAGACCCACTCTACTACCAAGAGTGAAACAAAACCGACTCTACAACCTAGAGTCAAAAACACTCTCCAACCGAGAGCAAAAGAACAAGAAATACTTTACAGTCAACCTATAGCCTTGATGGTGTTTTGTGTTGATGCACGTGGCTAAAAACAAGGTCGACTTCTATACTCAGTCCAGAGCGAATTCGTTGCTATACTGGACTGAATGTAAAGAACCAAAGAGTATGAACTTGAAAGTTTTTTTCTCAAAAATATCACTTAGAATTTTTCACAAGGAATGCTCGAATTTTCAAAGAGAATTCTGTAGATCTTTTCAGTGAGATCTGAACTCTACTTAAAGAGTTTGATCTCCTGGACGTTGGGAGACAGTTACTCCAACTGTCAACCAACGGATCTAAGCTTTTAAGTTTGAAAAAATTCGATTTTGAAAAACAGAAAACGGTCAAAAGCTCTCGAACAGTCGACTGGGTTGCCATATGAGTCGACTGATCAGAGTTTGAATAAATTTAAACAGTTTTGTACTGTCAGTCGACTGGTACTCAAAAGTTAAATTTCTTCAAACTGTTTTGACTCTTTTGGAGGGATTTTTAAGAGACATTATGAAATTTTGAGTGTGTGTGTGTGACAAGGCTTTACATCAGACTAAGACTCAACAAAAAGTAAGATACAATGTTTTTACAAGACACTACAATTTTGACACAATTGAGCTAAGGTCTTGAGTCTTGAGTCTTGTCTTGAGTGAAGTCTTGAATCTTGTCTGAGTGAAGTCTTTATCTGTATCCTTTGAGCTTGTTCATTTGTTCAGCTAAAATAGTCTTTTGTATGTACAACCTGCAATGTTAGCTGTATAACATAGACACATGTTGCACTGTGTTGTGATCATCAAAATCAAGAATCAACATTCTCCCCCTTTTTGATGATGACAACACAATAGCTGATAATAACAGATAATATACAAGCATAGTAAAGACATGCTCCCCCTATTAAAAACACAAAATGCATTGTCTTAAAAATGTAACATGTATCAGTCGACTTATCAAAATGGTAGGCGACTGATCAGGAAACCATACATAGAAAAATCATAAGCAGAAAAAAAAATATATATATATATAAGTACAGATGCAGCAGCAGCAGTCGACTTATATGCTTTTGGGCAATCGACTGACCAGAGAGTTTTCCAATACCCAGAAATAGAACAAAGTTAACAAGTTGACAAGCAAGAGGATATCATCAAACATATCAAACACAGAGAATAAAGCAAGCACAGATACCCAGGGAGTTTTATGCTTTTGGGTACAGATGCAGTCGACTTATATGCTTCAAAAATATAAGTACAGATGCAGCAGCAGCAGTCGACTTATATGCTTTTGGGCAGTCGACTGACCAGAGAGTTTTCCAATACCCAGAAATAGAACAAAATTAACAAGTTGACAAGCAAGAGGATATCATCAAACATATCAAACACAGAGAATAAAGCAAGCACAGATATCTCTCCCCCTTTGTTATCATCAAAAAGCACAAAATAACAATCTTTTGCATTGAAAAGAAACTAAGATAA